>CALNXK010000095.1:1875000-2018754 GCA_942486035.1 Porites lobata
TTGATTCCTAATTTTTCTAAAGCATTTATTTTTATTAAAAGACTTTGAATCCACAAAATTATTTGTTTATTCTAGACAAATTGTCATCCAAACTTCTCAAACTCATCAAAAATTCATAAAGAAAATACAAAGGACATTAAAGTTTAATGGCAGTTTGGAAATCAGACAAAAAACTGCTCATTTTTGCATCCTTAATTTATTTCTCCTTCTAAAATCATTTTGTTTGAGAAGTAAATAATATATCAAGCATTCGACAGTGTTTCATCACCAGATGAAACACCTCGAAGTTCGTCAAAAATACTCCGCTGCGCATTGTATTTTCAACTCTCTTGTCAGTGTTTCCTGTGGTGATGAAACACTACTTCTCATGCTTGATATATAACCTCAAAAGTTTTGTATTTAAATTCTTCATTCAATCTGCTGTTTCAGTAGTACATGTAAGTGCACTTACAATTTCTTTAATATCGTTAACCAATAATGACGTCTTGTAGTGTTCTCGCCCTTTGGGACTGTCACTTTCACCATAGCCCCTAAAACAAAAGTTGTGTTTTCAAAATTTTCAGTGCACTCAGATTTCTTGGATCATATGTGGACACATGTTAGCTATGATGGGACGACGGTGATCAAGGCAACTGATGTCTAATATCATAAGATGCTTTGTTCACCCGAATGATTCAAGAAATCATTGTGCTGGATCAAGCTTGTACCCATGCATTCTCCCCAAAGCTTTTGAATTACATGTATGGTATAAATTAATGTCAAGGGTAGTGCACTATAAGAGGAACTGATATTACCCTGTTGCTCCATAAAATCTATGAAATCCAGTGTGTTGAGTATAGTGTTTTGCATGAAAAAAACCAACATTTCCTTGTTGCCTAAGAGTGCCAGGCACCGGAGGGCACTGCCAGAGAAAATTCTTGATGTGACGTTTTTCTTAGGCTTTTAATAATAAATGATTATAGTTTTTGGAGTACCTCAAATCCACTGCAACCACCCAGAAATTATCACTAAAGGCTTTCAGCTGATATCGCCAGGAATACCAAAACTGCAAAGTGATTTTAATATTTAAAACAGAAAAACAGGGTCAGTGGTTCTTAAGGCCAGTATATTAATATTAATTTACAGTGTCTATTAAGCAATTTGCTCACTAACTCATATCCTATTTAAATCTGTTATACATCGTAACAAGTAAACCCTTGTAGCTGTAGACCTGTAAGCCTGTGCCATGCAGATGCAATTCAACCTCAGTTAGTAATGTCTGCAAAGCAGCACCCAGATCCTAATGTTCTGTGCCCCCAACAGACTCTACAAAGTTTCAGAAACGTGTTTCAAATTTTCTTTCATACTCGGATTGGCAAATCTACAATGACTTTTTCAACAGGCCATTATCATGTCGTGTACTCAAATCCTGGTGTGGAACCCAGAACAAAGACTTTGGTGCTGTTTCACAGACAGACTTAACCAAAGTTTTGATTCATTTGTTTTGTGGTGCAGGCTAGCTAGTATAGACCTGAAATGGCAAGTCACCTTTTTTAACTTTTTGGTAGTTTTAATGTACATTTATTAAACATCTATGGATGCAGAGGCTGTGAAAACAAACAGAAACAGCATTGTTAACATTACCTCAGGGAACCCATGAAGACACAGCATAAGTGGTTTGCCTGTGTCTCCTTTAGCAACATAATGGATCCTGATATTTGATGCTGTTCTCAGGAAATGGTGTTCACCAAGCTCAGGGTCAAGAAGGCATGAAGGAGCTGTACAGAAATGATCATGAAAACATCAACTCCTTTACAGTCATTAGCCAGCAAGAAATTGTTAAGCGCGATGTGCAACGACTCTACATGTACAATCGAGAAAGAGTGACTTAATTGTGATTATGTGGGGAATCAAGAGATTTCATTTATACTCGTATGGAGTACCATATGTGTTGCAGACAGTCCACTAACCGTTAAATACTTAAAGTAAATGGACAGCGCAAGATATGCTAATGCACAACTCATGCGATGGGTGATGTTCCTACAAAGGTACAATTTCAAGGTAGAAGCCATCAATTTAACAATTTTTCTGTTGTATAATTAGAAATTTAGGAAGTTCTTCTCAAGAGGGGGTTATGTTGCGAAAAATTGTCTACCGTGACTAGCGTGACATTGCATGACTATTCTCAGATTGTTTATTTTAGGAGCTCAGTGAGCGTACTATTATTAGACCTGTTCGAACGTTCTAGAACTCGACTTCGCATATAAACAAGAACACTCGTTTCGATCAGGTTCGTGGGTTCAGTTTTTGGCGGAGGCCGTGTTCATTGTTTACAAGTCCAGAGTTGTGAGTTATGTCGTAGAGATGCCGTTGTGATGCCACGTTCATTTTTGGAATAACTATAACTCATCCTGTCTGTCACTGTTCCGAAAACCCTGCTGCGTTCCTTACGTTTAGTCAGCGAACTAAATATTCCTCTTCTCGCTAACTCGTAACACATGCACAACGCAAATAACAAGCGGCTCGCTGCAGAGGTTTTCAGCGCGTAAACAAACCTACTACGCCACTGACTTGGTAAACGCTAAAAGCCATGCGAACCCTCTGCTCGCAGGGTACCGCCCAAAGGAATATACTTAGAAAATTGCCCTGTATTTTGTAGATAAGCAGTTTGTATCGCGTGAGGGTCATTCCATTTTTTTTAACTTTGTATATTTTAATATACAACGTTCAACAAGCAAAAGAACGTGAGCTTAGCTGACAGCTAGGTCGCGCGTTTTCCTTTCTTCGTACCTCTTAAATGAGGACAGCTGCCACAGGAAACGGGTCGTTTCGCTTACAAGTCGATTCCACAGCCACAGGACCGCCGGAAGGGGAAGCAAATTAGCCAGCAGCTTGAATTTCGCATAAATTGATGTAAAGCTAATAGTTCGAAGGGTCCCTGCTGTAGTGAGCACTACTAAACGCAAAAACCTGACCGAATTGACATCAGATATACACGTACAATACTGCACAACAGATCAGGTTCGCTGAACCGGTGCAAATTCACCGATTGATACTTACGTTTTTCTCGTCGCTTTCCCCTTGTCGGTATTTCAAGGTTCCAAATAGCTCTCAACAATATAACTAAACATACCATAAAGCCATAAATCAAAGCCAAACTGTATACGAACAGAGCCCTAATCAATTTGTTTGCCATCATATACCAAGAGCCGTATGTAGTGCAAGTCTAGACGATGGCTCCCTCGGTAGCTACGCCCGTTCAAGTCCGAAGCGCGTCACAGGAAAAAATTGGAAAAATGGCTCACCGTAACTGACCTAATAAACTAAACACCTGGGGCTTCTGAATTTAAGGGGTTCAAGCAGGGGTTGGGGGGAGGGGGGAGGAGGGAGGGGGGTGGGTAATAGAAAGGAAGCATTTTAAAAAGAGAGGCGTTTGTTCTCATAACCGTAACAAGCTCAAAAGAACTTATATGCTTTCGGCAGAAATATCCAGAGAGTCAAAAAAGAGGAATATCCGTTCCATGAGTTAATACGTCTAGGCCCTCAAGAGATCCATATCGCTCTTTCAAATCCCAACATCGATGTCAGAATCCTCGCTCAGGGTTATTGTGTTGCCATCGTTAGTTTCTCCTTACTTTAACTTTGAAATTGAACAAGATAAAACACGCAATGCCTTATTAATCAAGCAAGGAACTGGAGAAATTCTCGTAGAGGGTGTCTATTAGACAGGGGGCGTTTATTAGAGAGGGCTGTCTAATACAATGCCAACAGCGTAGAGAGGAGAATTTATTAGATATTCAGAGGTGGGCGTTTATTAGGTCATTTACGATAAGGCAAAATTTTGAAGCACAATGGAGATGTCCCAAAATGCCACAGTTTCTTCCACAAACCCAAAAGTTTCTTCCATAAATCCAACCGCTTTATTGACTTTATTATTCGGAGAACTTCATAATCTTAAATTATTTCGACTGTCAAAATACATGCAGGACCAAGATTTTCATCTAAAAAAACCGACAAGGTTTTTGTGGTGAACATGCACAAGTCTCCTATTATTATTGTATGGGCAACCTGTGGCACAGCCCAATGGTAAAATACGTCACTTCCACATTTCCCATAACGCACCTTATCCCCCCCAAAATTTTGTATAACCTTTGTTTTTCATTTCTCCTGAGTATTACAACCGTCCCAAGAGAAACTGAAAACAATACTTATGCAAACTTTTTTTGGAGGTGGGGGGGGGGGGGGAAGTAAGGTGCGTTATGGGAAATGGGGAAGTGCTGAAAGCGAGAAGACCCTGGGGACGGGGTTGGCGTATATGCTGGTTCTCCGTTGAAAAAAGGCAAAATGGCGGATGGATCACCCAGAATGAATTGCGTGGACATATACATTGATTCTTTTTAATGAAACAAACAGTCAACCAATACAAGAAAAGGTTGGGCTCGCTTCAGTCGCTTGGGTTAACTGATTTGTGCCAGACTCGTGCCCAGTCGCTATTTATGTGTTTTGGGGGTGAGAGAAGATTGGGGGTTAGGTTGAGGAGCGCGCGGGAATTTTTCCTTATTATATACATACTGAGAAATACTCACCAAAAAGCTATGTCGTAAATTTTCGTACGCAAATGAGTTCTAGCCAATCAGAGGAGCGAACGATGGTTTTCACACGTGAAAAAAATGATACGTCCAATCAGAATCGCGAACGATGTTTTTTCACGTGTGAGAAAAATGATACGTCCAATTAGAAGCCACAGAGGTGTGTGAGTTTCGCGCCAAAATTCCCGCCTTTTATTGCAGCTTGCAGCGCCGCGCGCTTCGCACACATTCAACGAGAAAAGTTTTACTCAAAGAGTTTTTCTCACTAACAAAGTGAAAAACATTTCGGAAATGGAGTGGAATAGTTTCGTTTGTTTCACTGTCGATAAAGAAAACGGTAGACAGCCGGCGAAACAACAGCGGAAAGGGAAAAACAGAACGAGACGTAAGCTTTTGTTGTGCTTTTTGTCGGAGCTACTTTGCCGTCATTTAAGCTTAAGCTTATATTGAAACCGGCCATTTTACTTAAATTCACTCATTTTCAATTGTGCATTGAGAACAAACAGTTAAGATTACTTATAGTTCTTGGATTACCCGATATCCTTACCGTCATTTATGTTTTTAACAAACGTTTTTACCAAAAAGCTGATACTTCGTTTTCGTTGTCATTTTGCGGTAAGTGTGTAGCGGCAAATTTTAGCATTTTTGAAAGATTTAAAATAAAAAGGTCGCCAAAATGATGAATGTCTCAGTATGTATATAATAAACACAATACCACATGGAAAGTGCTTTGTACGGTATTTACGCACTCGTTGTTTTTGTATCAGAAATCTTACTCGTTCGCTGCGCTCACTCGTTCGATTTCTGATACGTCAACAACTCGTGCGTAAATACCGTACGCCAGCACTTTCCATGAAGTATTCTCTATTTCTTCCCTTTCAATGAGACCCCGCACGCGCCTCAACCTAGTCCCCAATCTTCTCTCACCCCAAAAAACACTTACATAGCGACTGGGTACGAGTCTGGATTTGTGCTATACATGCTACTACACATACGTTTGGTTATAGGTATCAAACATACAAGTACATATATAATCCTTATTGGTTGCATTTTTATTGGTCCACGATAAATTACAATATACTCTTCAAAGAATAATCACGTCTCATTTCTATGACTCAAGACAATGCAATGAGCTCAACCGGGACTACCGACATTATGAACTTTAAAGAGATGTTCTCGTTTTTTATTGGTTAGCTAACTAACAAAAGCAGGCCCCTTTGTTGCCAAGGAGGCCTATGACTGGCCGATTAACAATGGGTGGCCACGGTCACGTTCGTTGCAGACCAATTTCTACAAGTTTTCACTCGATTTGCATTATGGTGGAATGCTTTTAATAGAACCGTTCTCTTACTAGGGGGCTTGAGCAACCGAGACGGCAACCAGAACGAAAACGTTAATCAAATGACATTTATTTCTGAAAGAAATAAATGGTTTTATTCTGAATGTGACTGATCATTATTGTATTTCTCCAGCTACTGGCAAAGGAGGGTTTTCCTGTCATCCGGGTGATTTGTCACGAAAGTGTCATTTATGTCACGGGTCATGTAAGTCACAGAAGCGAGGCACAAGGCCTCCTTCCTATCGCTCGTATTTCATCTCGTTCAATTTACCATATGATGCAGATTTCTTCTGGAGTTAAATTCTAAAGGACTGTATCTAAGTTCAGAAAAAGAAAGAGAAAGTCGTTGTCTCGTGTCTGACGATCTACGTAAAACTATAAAAATTATAGGAAGTTTCACGCCGTAGTTGTGCAAAGACGGCAAAGAAATGCAAACAAAATGTTGTTTTTCTAATCTAAGCCTACTGCTTTCTTGCCGTTCTCATTGCCGTCGCCGTTGCTCAAGCTCCCGACTGGCGACTTTAGTTTGGGTGAGCAGCTAAAAAGTCCCGGATGTGCTGATTCACGACTTCCGGTTCATGCATCTGAACCCAGTGACTTGCTCCATCGACATACCTGTTGAAATATTATGCAAGATTAATATAACAAATCAATCAATTAGTCAACCATTTTTTTAATACCAAAAGTTCAATGGCTCAAAATTTCACTGCCTCAAGTCTCGTTGGAAGAAAATTTCTCAAAAAAGCTCGATTAAACTTCAGTCAGTAAGTTGGTCGTCAATCCGAGTACGTCTGTTTATTGGAGTCGTCTGCAGGTTGATTGAGCTTTTAGTCGGTCAGCAGTTCATCCTTTGGCTTGGTTGGTCGGTAAGTAAGTTGGGAAGACTATCAGGTAGTTCCACTAGTTGCAGGTAAGGCCCCCGTTTTCAAAAGTTGGATATAGCCATTCACTGGATAAATCACTATTAAATGCATAAGTGTAAGGGAAACCGTTGCGCTATCCACTGGATAAAGATTGCTCGCCCCAGTTGTTCAAAAGTTTGATAGCGTTATCCGCCAGATAAATCACTGCCCAATTCTTCATATCCTACGAAAGCCAAATCAATAATTGCTTTGTTATTCATTCAAAATAATTCCAAGTTTAAAAAAAAGCTAAAACATGCTCACCTCCGTCGACGTTAAGTTCATATCGATAGTGCATCTTTATCGGGAAGTTTGTGAGATAAAGGGCTGTTAAGGTCTGCAAATATATTCCAAATAGAAGATGTCGTCCGTCGAGTTGTCTTCTTGCTGTTCTTGCTATGTTTTTAGACAACCGTTCGCCGTGAAACGAGTAAAATGTTCCGCCATTTCTCACTTCGCCATTACTCACTTCGAGACAACTCAAAATCCTCCCCAGGTCTTCTCGGTAAACGGAACAATAATCTGGAACTTCGCTGCACTTTTTGACATCGTCGGTTCAATTTGGCAATTTCTTTCAAATTCAGTCAACAGTAGCTGGTAATGATAAATTATACGTGTGATTTCCGCCAATCAGAAACGGAGAAATATTTTTAATGCATAATAATAAGCCATCCTTAGCTCATGTTTGATCAATATTGCATACTTAAAGGAGCTGTGTCACGAAATTCAGCCAAATTAGGTAATTACAAGATGCCAGTTAAATTAGAGAAACGTAAAAACAACCGCTTAAAACATTAAAGGAAGGTTAAAATAACACAAAAGATGCCACGGATGGGCAAAACTGAAGAAGATTGAAACGGATTGAAATTAGGGTTTTCGAAAACTGCTCAGCCTAACAGTTTTTAAAGCTGATCTCTGCTGTTTGCAACTTCAAAAATAATGCTCAGGAGACATATTTGTTTGTCTCGCATTTCTGATTTTGTCATTTACATGAAATTTCTTTACTTACTTTAAGTTCCTTAGCGATTGAGGGCGAGTAATTGGCAAAATTAAACAAAATGAAGTGGACTGCCGTGACACAGCCCCTTTAATAAAACATTTCTCACAGAGATTACAAAATGATTTCTTTACTTGATTGTCAGATCTTCAACATATTCCTCTGTTCCTTCCAAGGTATCAACAGTGAGTGCCTTATCTGCCGTGCCCTAAAAATGATTTTTCAAAAAACTCGTTAATACATGTAATTCAAGAAGGATAAAACAAAATAATCTTTAAATCTCCAGCTCCTGCCTCTGGATGACAAAACGAGAAACGTGTCTATTTTTTATCTCCCCTTCCCATCGTCCCCCGCGTGCTTTCTTTTCTCGCCTCTTCTTAGCCAGCCTTGTTCCCGGAAAGAAGAGACTCCCTGGGAACGAGATTGCTTCCCAGCATCCTTAAGGTCGGAACACACTAGGTGACAAGTTGCAGCAACACGTTGCGGCGACGACAAATCGCTCCGTGTGTACTGGAGAATTTTGTCGCCGAAAAAAGTTTCACGAAAGCAAATCAGACTGAATTTGTGCGACTTGTTGCCTGCTAAGACAAAGATTTGCACATGAATTCACCAGTACACACGAAGCGATTTGTCGCCGCGACGAGTCACTCAACTTGTTGCAGCAAGTTATCGCCCGACCTGTACACACGGAGTGATTTGTTGCCGCGAAGTGTTGCAGCGACGTGTCGTTTAACACTAGGCGACAAGTTGCGGCAACAAGTCGCGGCAACAAGTCGCGGCTACAGATCACTCAATGTGTACAGATCCGGCGACTAGTTGCAGCAACATGTTGCGGCGACACAACGCACCGTCAAATCGCTTCGTGTGTACTGGAGAAATTTTGTAAAAATCTTCGTCTCTGCAACAGAATTTTGTCGCCGCAACAAGCCGCACAAATTCTGTCTGATTTGAGTTTTTGCAACATGTTGCTGCGACAAAATTCTGTTGCAGAGACAAAGATTTTCACAAAAATTCTCCAGTACACACGAAGCGATTTGTCGCTGCGACGTGTCGTCGCAACATGTTGCTGCAACTTGTCACCTAGTGTGTACCAACCTTAAGGCAATGGCAGCAACGAAGTTCCTGGGGCTTTGGGTTTGACGTTATATGCTTACCCACAAAACAAGAGTTGGGGCCTTTATCTTGGTGTTAAACAGTCCCCGAGGTCGATCAGAAGATAACAGTGCATTCCTGTAATAGTTCAAAGGACCACTAAGACCATTCTGACTCAAAGCGTACTTGTAAGCTTCCACATCTTCATCTGTGAAACCCACGTCCTTGTGAAAACAAAAGAACAAATGTGATAGTTTCTAGCTCTCAGTTCAACCAAGGTAACTAGGAAATCTATGATAACAGCTTAAGGAAATCACCACGACGGCGAAAACAAGTACATCAAAAAAACAAAGGCGCAGTGATGCGCGCCGAAAAAGTAGAACTAATTCGGGTCTAACCTCAGTGTTCTGCAACATGTAACCGCAACTTGCAACACTAATATCAGTTCGGTAACAAGCTGAGCAAGCAAGAGGCGATATCAACAGGCAATGACGATTTTTAATCTGACAAACAACAATGCTGCACAACAAGTTGAACGAAAATGTTGCCCGTATTAATTGTTATTTTATAAGTAACTTTGGACATGCAACACACTTTTAAATACATTTCGTGCTGTTAGAAAAAGGGTGAAAAATACGACACCGACGTCTATTAGCCTGCGAGAGCATCCGGTTTTTTCGGCTCTAGTTTCTAGTTTCAAAACTAGGGCCGAAAAAACCGGATGCTCACGCAGGCTAACGTTTATGTGCGGGCCTAAGAATTCGAATCCACGGAAACTCAACCTAGAGTAATCGCGACGAGGCTCAAAAGAACGAGGCTGTACTTCATAAAGATCCGTTTCCCTTATGGTGTCCAAGGTCCCCAATTTTGCACAGTATAGCACCTTAAGGTGATTCGCTGGTTTTGCACTGCGTATCTCTAACTGCGCATAACAAGAGCATCCAAAGTAACATTATTAAAATGAAGTTGGCTAAAAAGAAACGCTTTTAGAATTTTCGGTTGCAGTTGTTTCTTGCCGAGAGGAGACTCGATGTGTTGGGAATGTGCATAACGTAAGCAGTACGCATGTTGCTGAGTTCGACTTTCTTAGGGAGAACCCCGATAGTGGACGTTAAACTTGTGCTATCTCACTTTGACTTTCATAGCGTCCTAACTGTGATATCTCGATGTAAATTCTGGAAAAACGGATTTTTTAATGCTTTCTTCCCCCTTTCACATACATGCCACTTTGAAATTCGCCCCAGTCCTCTCTCAAAAATCGGAGGAAACGCATGTGGCGCGCACTTTCTGCGCATGCTGCTCTACCGCAAAAACGAGTACGGTGACCCCCATTTTTTTATTTCACGATTTTAATAAGAACAGTGCTTCCTTTCAAAGATAAAAAAATTGGCATAAATCTATGTTCAGTTTTTTCGCAATTTTACTAAATTGTACGGATTGAGCTTTTACAGGTCGAATACAGCGTGTCCAAATTAAGTCTACTTTGGAGCGTAAAGTAAAAACAGTAGCATAAAAAGGCATTTTAATTTCTGGTACGTAAGTGGATAAATAATACATTTAAATCAAATTCTGTGCGATACCACATGCATCATCGAAAACTCTCTCCTTAATTTTTGTCTAGTTTTTTTTGGGCTACGCGCGGTTTTGCCAAAGGGTTCTAAATAGCGGTATTTGTCAGCAATGTGACGTCAAAACGAGCAAGGTGACGGGTGACCACCACTTTTTATTACTTTTTTTGTCATCTTCTTGACTTGTTACATCAGTGTACCAAGTTTCTTCTACAATCTATGTTAGGTTTTTTTACTAAGGAATCACCTTAAAAGCCCTGCTTAACATCTTGAAGTCATTCATCTCAATCGTAAACTCAGGAAGGTATGGCAATTGAAAGTAAAAGAAGTACTGAAAAACAAAAAACAACTCGTCTCAACCATTTATGTTCCAAGAGCGACCAACAATTATTTTCTCCTCACCACGTCAATACATAATCAAGTAGAAAGGTTAAGAGAATTAATAGATAATCACTAAAGGAAAAATAGCTTTGATCTTCTTACCAATTCTTTCAACTAATTTTTTAAGGCAATTTGTGGATGCCAGTGTGGAGAACTTATATGTATTTTAATTTAGGAGGCTTAGAGAGTTAATACAAACACGAATGAAATAATAATTATATGTATAATACCAGTGATTTTGTTACCTCTGATTCCAGCGTCCCCAACGCATAGAAATCGCCAAAGACGCACAAAAGTTCATGGAATGTGTCCCGTAGGAAGCAAAGATCGATCGATCTGCAGGGGGTTCATTAAGGGCCGGGCACTGGGCAAATTGACCGGCTGTGAACACGACTTTGCCCGGCTGCTTTACATCTCAAAGAACTTCTTTTTAATACAAGGAACGATCAAAAACAGTTTTAAGTTACAATGGTGCCCTTTTCTTGATGAGTCTAATCGAGTGTAAAACATACTTTGCCGTGCAATTTCCACTTTATTACACGCGGCATGAAATCCCCTCGTTCGTTATGTGTTAAAAAGAAGAATCGCCCGATAACACATAATGAAAAGAACTGTCCTTCATAAACGACCACCTGAAATGTATCAGTGTTGCGAGCACGTGAGCATGGCGGCCCAGAAAAGAACGCGTTCGATAGCAGATTATTTTTGGGCTTCAACTAAAGGGCCTCCAGTAGAGAAAAGGCCAAGAGGTGAGTAGACTTCTTTGTGATTTAACCTTTTACTTGCCTGTATATATTGAATGGCCCAATTATCATGTTCAACGAAGCGAAGCGTCATTTGTTTTCGTTTTATGGTTTACGCCAATGAATTAATTTTCGGTGCGTTCACGTTAAAACAGTGCTCCTCCCGTCTAGTCATTGAAATTTTAAAGATAAGTTGTTAAACTAATACTTTTGTGATTCAAATCATGATTAAATTGTCTAGAAAAGTTATCTTTTTTTGGTTGTTGAAAGTCATTGTCTGCAGCTTCAAAATGCAGGAAAACACATCCCTGCGACTATAGAATTTCAAAATTTTCCGGGGGAATATGCCCCCAGACCCCCCCTGGGAGCAAGGCCCTCCGGGCCTTGCCAATTCTTTGCCCGGGTGTCAAACTCAATTGCCTTCCTGTTCAAAACCTTAATGAACCCCCTGGATCCGAAGATGTTTTGTAGAATATCCTGTTCGTGAGATTTCTGCGGCTGTTGTTTAACAACGCACATTTCTTTTAGTCTTCGACTTGTTGTCCGTTACAAAAGAATGTCTTTTATCTGTCTGGTCAAATATAGGCCCAAGCATTTTCAATTTCAGATTTCCTTTTTTGGAACTCACTGGTTCTAGACTGGGACTCATGATGTTTCACAAGATGAGTCTCAGGACTCACCCTAACTATTTGTAACAAAATCACTGTGTATAAGAATTTCATCTAACTAAACCGCGGAATGAAGAAATAGCTGTAGGGAGGATCCTTGCAGTTACAGTGAAGACTCAGCGGCAGGCTTTTAAAGATGAAAAGGGGAAGGGGGAATGAGGGGCGCCAGAGGGCTAATTTTCCACTGACAGGACTTTTAATAAGTGATTAGGGATGAGGGACTCCTAAAAATTACTCTGTGCGTAATATCATACATGTAGTACCCATCAGCAACGTTTCTCTTACCCAAGAGGCAAGGAACTGTTTTCTGGAGGATTGGAAGTACTTCTGAAAGCATCTGATGGAGAGAAACAGAGAAACCTGTTAACACACTCATTAGGCCCTGTTTACTCTATATGAAGAAAAGTTTACCCGGGTTGAAGGATCACCGCCTACACAAGCTACCCTCAGCGAGCCACTGATTTCCTTACACAACGTGGCGAGCCGAAACAAAAAGATTCGCCCGGTTAGAAGGGGGACCCACCTAGCCGGGCCAACAATCCTTTTGTGATGGTAGGCTCACCCTCCTCGCCAGGCCAACGTTTTTCCATAATAGAGACCTTTAGGTTCTGAGACGAGGACCTTTAAGCCTTTAAGCCTTTCTAAAGCATATATTTTTGTAATCTTTCTATAATTAGAGTATTTGAAAAAGTTCTAGAATTTTATTGTGAAAGTTTATAAGTAGACGAGTCCAGACGAGGTTTTAACTATTTTTTACCAAAGAAGAAAGTTAAACGTTTGGCGTGTGTAGTCATGCGTGACGGAAGCAGTGTTTATGGAGTTACGTACAGTTGTAGAGTTTTACTTGGTGGAAACTAAGTTCATAATTTTTTTACTTTCTGAGAATTAGTGAAACAGGAAACCCAGTATATAGCAGTATAGTTCATGCTGTCTACACAATCAAATCCCGATAATATCCAGGAGACTGAAGGGTCACAGAAAGTGTTCATATTTAATAACAGGGTGTCCATTTTATGGGGGTGAATTTGAAGGAAATGTTAGGACTTTCTTTCCCCAGGGACAAAGCAAACTGTCTGTAATGCTGAGGTGTCCAAATTAGGTGGGTGACTGTAAAAATGACTGTATATAACAAATAAGGGAGGTGGTGGGTGCTAGAACTAACCTTGGGTGTGGGATGTTGCAAAATATCAATTTGTCTACAAACTCTGGATACATGTGTGCAAAAGACCTGAGGTTAAAACACACACAGACAGATTTATCAAATTAATAAGACACTCCTTTGGTTTTAGTCAGTTGAATTGGTCAGCACAAGAGAAGAGGGGACTGACTCAACAACCCTGACCCCAACAATCTGGGTTACGAGGGTTTCTTCTTTAAAATGACACATGTTCTCAACAGAGGAAAAAGCATCTTTCACATGGCTATGTTAGTCTCCTTCACAGCTGCTTGGTCTGGAAATCACAAAATGCACACGAACGCGAAAATAAAACAGAAGGAAACTGGGGTGGGGAAGGGCGGCAGAGCCTGTAATCATTTGTTTACAAGACTTGTTCTGGTATACCAGCTCCTGGTATACCTTCTGTTTGCTCAGAATTGACAGGTTATATCAACACTTCTCAAGAAGGGTCATTACTGTCACTGAGAAAGATGGCATCCACAAGCATGAGTTAGAGGAATTGGCTTGATAACTTCTGTCTAATGGACAAGTGTCTGTGAGTTTATAATGGTGCAGTGGCCACCTTACCATGCCAAAGCTCCACCCCAGTCATGACTCAGCAAAGTGCAAGATTTGTAATCAAGTGCCTCAATCTGTAAATAAATTAATAAATTGTATTAATATCTTTTCTGAGCTCACATTATCAATCCTAGATACATTACAGGTATTGATATAAAAAAAAATAAAAATTTTGTTTTACCAGCTGCAAGAAAACTCTGATGACCTCCTTTGCAACACAATATAATATAAAATACTATAGCCCCTATTTCTGGATTGGACAACATGTACTCAAAGCTGTACAGACATTGAAGAAAAAATTTTATTATTCTTATTTATTTAATTTTTGTTTTGTTTTGTTTTGTTTTGTTTTTTTTTGCATTTGTGATCTTTTTACAAAATCCTCTAGACTATGATGTTTAATTTAAAAGTGTCCTTTGAATCTACAAAATATTTTATAACAAAGTTTACGAGGTGCATTCATAGAGGATATTACACGGTGGTGCGAAGATATGAATTTTATTTTCGAGTGGCAAAACAATATATTTTACAAACGAGCAGAGTCACAGAGTGAGTAAAATATTGTTTTTGCAACGAGAAAATAAAATTCATATCTTCAAGCCCCCGTGTAATGTTCTTTTTATTATATAGACAAAAAGACATCGATAAAATAATAGATTTTTATTCACCACAAAGTAATTGTGACGGCTCACATTTACAGTACAGCAATATAAGACATTGGTTACAATAATCTTGAGAAATAACACTGAGCTGAATAGGGCTCTACAATGACAAAATATAAGCAAAACTTTGAAAAATGTGTGAGTAAAATTCAAAAGACGCAAGACGCCTACAAATTTTGAAGGAAAATAACCGAAATTACGTTAGCGATACACTCACGTGTGAGATTATGGAAAATACACCACTCGGGTACCGGATGTAGTTTTTATGAATTTTACGAGTGGTATAATTATTTTCCAGTAAAACATTCGTGCCTATATAATAAAGAGGATTAAACATTTTTATATTTTCTTCACTCAATCTGCTGTTTCAGCAATACATGTAAGTACACTTACAATTTCTTTAATGTCGTTAACCAATAATGACGTCTTGTAGTGTTCTCGCCCTTTAGGACTGTCACTTTCACCATAGCCCCTTAAATACAAAATACTGCTGTAAGATTGAGCTTTTTAAAAATGCTTTAATTTTGTTTTTCATGAAATCAAAAAAAACTGCTGAGAATGGGATAGGGGATGGGCATATTCAACAGTTTTGAATTAAATTACCATGTGACTGAGCTATAATTTCAGTCAGTCTCAAGGATGCCAAAAATAAGTTAGCCAACTGGACAAAAATGCCACATTTTGTTGTGTAACTTAATTACTCAGATATGTTTTACAGTTGTAGCAGCTGTGCATAATACAGTTTGGCTACTTGCAATTTGTATTTTACAAATCATTATATACTTTTTACAGTACCTCAAATCTACAGCAACCATCCTGAAATTATCACTAAAAGCTTTCAGCTGATATCGCCAGGAATACCAAAACTGCAAAGTGATTTTAAAACAGCGTCAGTGGTTTTCAATGCATAATAATTATTTTCTAAGTTACTCATTATTATATATTTAACTTCTTTGTATTAATAATAATGGAAACTGTATTTGTATTTTTGAATGTACAATTGTAAATCTCGCTACGTATAGGCAATTTAGAAATACTGCTTGAGATTGGATTATTAAAAAGAAAACAGCAAACAAACAAAAACAAAAACAATTAAACAAAACAAAACAAAAGCCAAAAACAAAATCAAAATTGCATTACGTCTGGGCTATCCCAGTTCCTATTTCTACAACAAAAGATGTAATATGTTGCTCTAATCGCTATATTTATCATTTTCTTGATTATATAACGTTGCTGCTTTTTGTCAATGCAAATGTCATTCATCATGTCTAAGAACGTGGAGCATTCATCGGAGAAAACACCAAGGGAACTCATGGAGAGATTTACAAATCTCACACATCTGTACTTTCTACTCATTTCGTTGATCAAGTTCAGATATTTTTCTTTCTTACGCACTGCATTGTTGTTATGGTTAGACTCGAAACCAACTGTTAATCCTAGAACATATAGGCATCTAGACTGGATTAGGAAAAGAAGATCTGGACGATAATTTTCACCAGTTAATATTGAGGGATTCAGAAAACCATTAACATCTGCATAGAGTGAAGAGTGAACATTAATTACAGGTTGAAGTGACTTGGCAAAGAAGTTAAGGATTGAGTCGTGTCTCCAGGTAAAGCGATCAAGGTACTGTTGACAACCAGCGACAACATGAGGGAGTGATTCGGGATTAAGGCAAAAGGAGCAATCAGGACTTTGTGATAATCCCCATCTTGCCATATTCTTACGTGTAGGGATAATAATAATAATAATAATAATAATAATAATAATAATAATAATAATAATAATAACAATAATAATAATAATGGTTTATTAACAGTATGTCCATGAAAAATGGCACTACATCTGCTGATAAATTACAAAATATACTTGCAACTAGACTGATGGAACTGGATTAAATTTTGAACATTTATTGCTACTCAAAGTTTCATGCCTCTTGTGAAGCAATCATCAGGCAACTTTTATTTGCATGTTTACCCTTGTTAGCCCTTACTAACAGGTGGTCTTCTGTGTCTAAAGCACAAATTATAATTACTGTCTCCGGAGCAAAATAATGATTTATTTT
Source organism: Porites lobata (assembly GCA_942486035.1). Classification (NCBI taxonomy): domain Eukaryota; kingdom Metazoa; phylum Cnidaria; class Anthozoa; order Scleractinia; family Poritidae; genus Porites; species Porites lobata. The sequence goes on from CALNXK010000095.1 coordinate 1,891,721, forward strand.
GTCATGTCCAGTCTTTTATATCTGAATTGAAGATATTTTAAGGTATCATCCACCCTTAAGCACCCTCCCCGCGTTGATCGGCGCTAGCGCTTTTGCTTTTAATAAATACCCCCATAAACCGTACATTTTCTGAAAGCTTAATAGTTCCAGATTATTGCGGCTTATTCCTTTTAAAAAATCAAAATATTAACGCGATTCAGAAATGAGAAGCTTTTCGTGAAAGTGGGTGTCGCTGTAAATTTAAGTCCAGGCCAGCCAAAAATAAACGGAAGAAGCCAATTAAGATCGCATTCGCTTCTTAACACGTTTGACTAAAAAACCGTGTCTCAGATTTTTGTCAAGTGGTTTTGTTCTTTTGTTATAAGCAGTTGAACTTAGGGATAGCAAATCATTAGCACTACCTGTGAAAAAAATACTCTTACTTGAAAACGAAAAAAGAAATCAAAATTCGCAGACACAGTTTTTTAGAAAAACTATCTGACAGTAAGTTGGCCAAATTTCAGCCAAATTGGTTCACGGGTTGCCGACTTGGAGTTTAAAACGTACCCTCAACTTGCTCTGATTTTCATTTCAAGACAGGGGAAAAAGATTTTTGGCGGCGTATTGCCCGTGACGAGATTATAACAGATTATAACACCAAAGCTGTCAATGTCGATGCATACCAGAAAAGGGACAACAATAGTGACACAGCAGGAAAAGGTTACAAACGAAACCCAACAACGGATGAACAATTTATTTCGAGTGCTCTGCTCTCTTCGATCCTTCTGTTGTCAAGAAAGCATCTTTAGTTATTTGCGACGAGCAGTTTTCATTTTGAGCCAAGCCAACTTTTACTCGATACATTTTCTAAAAGTTCGACACTTCCCTGGAAAAATCGACAACAAACCGCTTCCTGGAGTTTTTCTTGAAGCTGCTCTCCCGCTACAATAGACTTTCAAAAAAGTCCTTCGTCCGATATTTATATGGCGCGGGACCGGTCGCGAATTTGTCGCTTGCTTGGCCGCTTCGCAACCTAAAAAGCTCGCTCCGCTTGCTAAGAAACTCGTGAATCTCGATTTCGCGGTAGTTTCAATGGGTTTTTCAGAAGCTTTGTCATCTTTTAGCCATTTTTCTTGATTGTAGTAGGAGCCCTAGTAGCAGTCACTCTCTGCTAATTTCGAAACCCACACTTTGCAAAACGATTTTGTCGTCTTCTTTCGTCTTGTAGTCAAGGACGAAAATGGACAAGCTCTTTTTCCTTCTTTGGAGGCATTCACTTCCAAAATCCAGGGAAAGACTGTGAGCACTATACTTGTAGACCACGATTTCTGTCAAATTGCATGATTAGCTATGACAGGACTTGTCAACGATCAATTAAAATAATTAGCATAGAAAAAACTTTTGCGCTCCATAAGTCTGCACAGAAAAAACATTTTTTTCTGGAATTTTTTTTAAAAGAAAGCTCTTGATGAGCTCTACTTAATCATCTAAAAATTGAAAATTTCGAAAAATGACGGCAAATCTGGAAACGGAAACGGACTCATGGAAACGGAAACAGAATACGAAATCTGTGAGAGAAGGTTCCAAGCGACCGATTTGAAAAAAAAATATAATGACAATAAAATTAATAAACAGACAAAAAAAAAGACACAAATGAATAAATTAGCTGAGACCTGCTGTATCACTAGAGGAGTCGATTCCAGTGAAAAGACGCTTGATACCACTATCGGCAATGAATGCAAATTCTCATGGGACAGCAAAGCGAGGAGAAAAACATTACTGACAAAAACTAGTGCCCTAAGAAAAAGGTAAGTTATATGGAGACAGACTTCGTTTGAATAGTCAGAGGCGTCGTTTATATAACTGAAAGTCGTCGCTGTCAAGTTTTTCTTAGTGTCTTTTCTGGGTTGTCTTCAACAGTGTTCAGTTTTATTTATCAAGACATTTTACTCAAGATAACCATGTTATTGTGGAGTCCAAAGAGAAGAGAGAATTGTGCATGCATTTGCTTGCTTCCACAACCGATTACATCAAAATAATGCGCCATGTTTAATAAGCCTCTTCAACAAAAATACGGACGTCCACATAAACTCAATTACCGGTAAACCAGTATGCCATCAGTATTCAGCTTGGCCAAAAAGTTAAACTTATTGCTAAAACACCGAAACTGTGGTCACGTCACCGGTCGGTCATGTGTGGAGTATTCAGTTTGGGGACAGTCACGTGGTGTGGTCTGAAGCTAACTACTACTATTCTTGACAATTAGCTACAAAAGTAATATTTAACTGTATTATTCAACCCATGAACTCGTAAATAATAATTACCCGTAAAATTACTTTCATCGGCCTTGCAGTGCAGTAACCCACACTACGGCAAACCTTATCAAGACGCAATAACAAGAATATATTTAAGGGAACTGCCAAGAAAACTAAGACAAATGGATTGTACTAAGTTGTGTAATATGAATTTCTTTAATTTTCTATCATTGATATTTGATTCCGTATTCCGTTTCCGTTTCTGTTTCCGTTTCCGGATTCCGGATTCCGTGTTTTAGTGCTGCCCAAAAATGATGGGTTTTTACCCTGGATGATACCTTAAAATACCTAAATATGTAAGTTCCATTTGTTAGCATTCCTTAAATATCTTCTTTGTTTTGCTGCTGCTTTTGACTAATTACTATTTCTATTCTAATTTTTTTTCATTTATGATATTTTGGAGTGAGTCCTCTCAATGCGTTTTTTGCTTCTCTTAGGGTATGGTAAACTTCATTAATAAAATTTAATGATCAAATAACAAACCCTTGTACTTCTAGATCCAGATGGCAGGATGATTTAAACTTTTTAATGAGTTTGGTTTACAAACACATCTGCTGCAATGACAGTAAAAATAATAAAACAGTAGCAAAAATGGGTGTACATTACCTCAGGGAACCCATGTATACACAGCATAAGTGGTTTGCCTGTGTCTCCTTTAGCAACATAATGGATCCTGATATTTGATGCTGTTCTCAGGAAATGGTGTTCACCAAGCTCAGGGTCAAGAAGGCACAAAGGAGCTGTAGAGAAATGAAAATATCATCTCTTTAACAGTCAAGCCAGGTCAAGCACATGACCCCCATGAAGATTTCATTAATGAATAATAATATAATAATAATAATAATAATAATAAAAATAATGAGAATAAACTCTATTTAAGTGTCTGGTACTTTAGCTATGAAGCTAATTGGGCAACCTATGAAATAAAAAGATATATATGTACAGCAATAAAATCAAATATTTACGGTTAAAAAGAAAAAATAAATAAATAAATAATTCATATATAATTGACTGGCGCCTTATCCTGCAATAGTAGAAGTCACTGTACAAATACAGGGAATAACACTTCACGGTTACGCATCTCCCAACAGTAAAAAAGTATTTCACTTGTGTTATTACTTGTTTGATTTGTTTATTTAGATGGCATCCTTCATGCCACAGGAAAAAATAACGGATTCCCATTTTTGGGTATTTTAGGGTATATAAAGAATACCCAGAAAAATCCCAAATTTGGAAGAGTGAGACAAGTCCCAATCAGGGAACTTGGTTGGGAATTCCCTGGTTGGGACTTGTCTCACTTTGCCAAATTTGGGATTTTTATGGGTATTCTTTAAATACCCTAAAGTATCCAAAAATGGGAATCCGTTATTTTTTCCTGTGATATATCATAGCAGTTCTTTGGGCAGTCAATGAATCGAAAACAAAGAATGGTATTAAAAATATAAAATAACCATTAACTAACCATCGCAGAGAAAAATAATGACATGGGTTTTTACGGTCATTATGAAAACCAGTTTGTAGTCGCCCAAAGTGAGCTTACATGCATAAGCTTTAGCTTAGCTAACAGTTCGCTTTCTTCTCTACGTGCCGCTTTAAAAATAGTACATGCTCTGGATGGGAAAGCAATTTTGCCAGCTTTCTCATTGAGGGTCATTAATTGATGTAAAGCTAAGAAGAGTCCCTGCTGTAGTGGGCACCATTAAACGCAAAAAGATGACCGAATTAACTAAAGATACAAAGCACAACAGACAAAGGAATCGACCAGGCCAAGTTTGCACCGGTGCAAATTTACCGATCGTTACTTACGTTTTTCTCGTCGCTTTCCTCTTCTCGGTATTTCAAGTTTCCTAATAGCACTCACCAACAGAAAAAAACATACCATAAAACCATAAAACAAAGCCAAACTGTATACGAACAGAGCCCTAATCACTTGATTCGCCATCATGTACCGACAGCGACCAAGGTGCACCGAGCAGAAATCAGGACTTAGGTCACCCAAGGTCACTCGTTTTTCAGGTGCTTGTTAGCAGGGGAGGGGCGGGGAAAGCGGAGCGAAAAGACCGACCACTGGAGCCTGATACCCTGCCGAATATCTTTCGTTCAACATTTGTTCTGCTAAGAAATCGATGTTTAAAGCGGCGAGGGTACAAGAGCATTTGGGCGTTGGTGTGTGGGGGCACATTTATCCCGGATGGCAAAAAGCCTGGAGGTACGTAAAAGTTTTCACTTTTGTGTTTTTAGCCCGATGGGGGTCTTTAATTAAGAATCAAGAAGACTGCCCGAATTATCTTGCACTCAAAGACCGTTCTAACAAACTGAAAATGCCGGGAAGAAACATTCTTCAATTTTTTTTTTTTTAAGGAGAGAGCTATTGTGACCCCATCCTCGGAGACCCAGGGGAATATAGCGGGTGCGAGGGAAAGTCTAAACGGGCGGGAAAATATGGCACGAAGAAAAGTAAGGAACGGCGAGTTTCTTCGTGCCATATTTTCTCGCTCGTTTAGACTTTCCCTCGCCCCCACTATCTGCCCCTGAGTCTCCGAGGATGTTGTGACCCCGGGGAGGGGGATACTCCCTATATAATGGCCCTATACCACGCCGGAGGCTCCGCCCTTAAGGTCTACTGCTTCAAGTATATGAAAAAGTACAGGGATTTCACTGGTTGAAGTAAATGAAAGGGTAGGGAAATCTGTTATTTTGATCTGTAAAAAGGCCCAAAAGGGCTAAAAGATAAATTTATTGCGCTAAGAAGTCCAATAAAGTTCTGATTTTGTGGTTGATTCATTTTAAAAGAGATTGCATTCACAGCAGTTTAAAGGGATGAAAAGTTCTAATAAACTTGGTAGAAGAAAGGGGTACCATTTGTCAATACAAGGTAAATGAAAAGGGAACCTTTTTCGTGATAAATGGTTTATAAAGGGGCAAGGGGTTAAAGGTAGGGGCAAAGCCTCCCCGTATAAAACTTGTTGAGTCCCACCCCCTCCCCCTCTGGGATTGTGCCAGCTTTTTTGGAAACCATGTTGAATTTACTATTATAAAGGGAGAGCGAATTTTAAAAGTGGAGAATTCTTATGAGTTATTTTTTTTTCTTTCCAAACAACACTGTAGGAAGGCCTGGGGTAGATGTTATTTAGGGATTCCAGGGATTCTAGGTTTGTCCCCTGACACTTCCCTGACAGGTTTTTTTCGTTTTCCAATATGGCGACGAGAAAACGGAGCCGAATGGCAGGGCGCGAGTGGAAAAGGAGGCAGGTGTTCCATTTTCAGAACAGAAAAGTATTTTTTATTATCAGAGGGAATCTAATGACAGAAATGTACTTTCTCAGTCCGCGGGTATAGGTCATTCCGGGGGGGAGGTACTTCCTTATAAGAGGCTAATGGGGATGCGCCGCTGGGTGGGGTCGCATTTTCACCTCTGGATTGACTATAATGGGGTCGCATTTTCATTGGAGTTTTACTAAAATGGGGTCGCACATTTTCGGATTTTGGGGGTAAAAAACGTTCTTCACATTTACGGTTAGCAAACGTACCAGAATGTTTGTACTGTAGGTGAAAAGTGAAGTATTCTTTATTCATTATAAAGTACTGTAGATACATAAATAGAAAGAAAAGGTGATGTTACACGGGACGATTCGCAACGATGATGTTTAGCGCAACACAGCGTAGCAATGTTGGAACAATGTTGCGACCATTCAAAATAATGTCGCAACAATGTTGTAATGCTGTGTTGCGCTAAAACTCGTTGTTGCGAATCGTTCCGTGTAACATCGCATTAACTATGGTGGGATCGAGAAAATTTCACTTGCTCAAAAGTGACTAAGATTGGGTCTATTATTGGCCACCGTTATTATTGGCCACTGTAGTTTTTTCCGACTCAACTGACCGACCTTAGGTATCCGAGGATAGTCTCCAGTTGGAGCCAAAATAGTGTCCCCAATTAGTACTTTCGTGCTAAATGCATTGACAATCAAAGTGCTTTCTTTTTTCTTGCTGACCATGACAGTTATGAACGCACTTCCTAAAAACTAAACCAACGAGGCTCTAACTTAAACCAAAACAGGAACTCTGATGTTGGTAACAAACATAGTCAGCTATAACCCAAAAACGTGCTCACTTCAAGGACTGACAATCAAATTTAATAAATCACACTAATATGTTACAAAAAAACCGTTATAAGATAATAAAATCCCAAAACCTGTCTATACCATAAGGATTAACCTTGATATATAAGCCTAATTATAACGAGACTCTTGCTAAGCACGGGTGAATCTTTAAGTGCAAACATAAAATCAGCTAAGTAAATACCACATGACAAAAATCTTCATAACAACCTAGAAAATTCTTCACAACATTATGGTAGACAGTCCCTTGAGGATCTATAAGACCTCATGCTGAAAATTGTGTGGTCTTAAGTTTACAAGATTATTAGTAAATCTATTAAGCAAATGGAGTTTTAAATGAACAACTTCAACAATATACTAACAAAAACTGAAAGCTTAAGAACATTACATATTGGTGTCCCCAAATTAGTAAGGGATTTTTTTCCCCGGCTAGACGGTTTTTGACACTTTAATAAAGTTTCTATTCTATTCTATTCTATTCTATTCTATTCTATTCTATTCTATTCTATTACACGGAGGTATAGAAAATTTCAGAAAGTGGTGGGGGGGGGATGATCTGCTGGACACTTGCAAACTATATATTACTGAGATTCTTCAAGAAAAAATTGCAAAATTTCACAGAAAAAAGGAGCGTGCGATCTCCTCAGACCATGCATTATTTACATTAAAACATTATCCTTCTCCATCATTTACGTGCTGTTAAAAATCCAGTTTGGCAATTCACAAGAAAGGTTTGACAATTTGACGTATCCAGCAATTGTCAATGTGGAAGGGAAATCTTGTTCTCTTTGTTTATCATTTCCCGGTGGTTACTACAAAGTGGATTTTGCATGTGCTACCTTAAAAATATTCTTACTAAATGATAGAAAGCAAGTCTTTGGTTGCTTATCTTCGAATCCAGAAATGATCAGCATGCGGATCTAAGCTCTGTTATCTCAGCGAAAGATAAAGATCCCCTTTGATGGCCTTCTGCTCTTATACAAGAGAGGACTCTTGAGCAAAAATTCATACAGTAAAAGGCTACGAAAACTCTAATTTTCCTAATTACAAAAATGAATGTGAATATTTATTATTGACATCTACAAAGTCGACAGCCACTTCCCGACTTCTTCTTTCTCTTCTTTGCACCTTAACAAAAACACAAAAAAGGCATCACATAGAAGCCAAAACTACCCAACATTTGTTGCCCTCGTATCTCATAACGCGCTTAGCACCGCTGAGGGCGTAATGATCTATTAAGAGGAAAGCGAAATACTTGCCTTATTTATATTTTCAACTTTAAGGATTTAAAGAAAGAAAAGAAAGAGAATAGGTTTAAGCAAGAGATCATAATTGTCTTTATAATGTTGGTCTAAGGGAGTTTATTATTGTGTCTTTAATTTTGAAGCAGGTGCTAGGGAAAAGTTTTCAATCTGTAATTTCAAAAAATGCGCGCACTTATATGTGACAAAATTTGGACCGTTTGATGCCAAATCTGGCAATGACGTCACCAGGGCACGCTCAATGTCAAGTGACCCAATTTAGAAAATTGAGGTTTTACTCAGAAACGTACATTTTGGTTCAACATGTAGTATACCCCTGATCCTTATCAAATGATTATGATATTACTGATGATGATAATGATGCGAATAAATAATGATGATGATGCTGATGATAACGATGATGATGATGATGATGATGATGATGATAATGATCAGAGCATCAAAGAGGTTATGTGGTGAATTGTAACCTTGCAAAGAAAGCAGTGACATACTCCCATATAGAGCATACATTTAAGTGGACAATCCAAGATCACATTACACAAGTAATAATAACAATAATAATAATAATTAATACTTCTACAGCGCATTTTAACATAGTGATCTGATGAAATGTGCATACACAAAAATGAGACTCACATAGCCTATATTATGCTACCCGCTCTAATAACTGAAATTATTGAAACTTTCAAATTGCTACATCAATAATTTAGCATTTCTAAAAACGAGCAAAAGATAAAGAAAAAAGGAAATAAAAGTTGAAAGTAAAAGAACCTCTGATAACTCAACCTAGTCGCTGTACGCTTTTCTACAACTTATCGACATTCGTCCCTTTCTTAATGTAGTCCGGAAAGACGTTCCATATCTTTGGAGCAGCTGCAGTAAATGATTAGGGGCCCATTATAAGGTATTATTATTCATTCATAATATTTCCCCAATTCTGATTGGCTAAAAGCACACGCATAATTCACCATAACCAGTTGCTGATGACCAAATTTGGAAGAATTTTGTGTTTAACGTGGAAATGACGTCAAACATGCAGCCTTCTAGAGGTTAATGCACCGTTAACCGAGAAGACCTGGGGACGAGATTGAGTTGTTTTCATTGTGAAAACTAAAATGGCGGACAATTCACTCGTTTCAAGAGTAAGAACTACAGCTGGACTAGGCAAAATAACGGCTTAAAACATAACAAAAACAGCAAGAAGACAACTTGGAGGGCGACTTCTGCTATTTGGAGAATATTTGGGGAGCTGGACAAACCTAAACGTAAACTATCGAAGATAAACTTAACATCGATGCAGGTAAGCTTGTTTTAGCTATGTTTGTACAGGATGTAAACTAGGAATTATTTTGAATGAATAATAAAACAATTATTGAATTCGGCTTTTGTTTCATATGAAGAATTATGGAGATCTCGGAGGGTGTTATCCGCCTCGGCCTACGGCCTCAACGGATAACACCCTCCTCGATCTCCATAATGCTTTATAAGATACTCAGCCTCATTCATTAATTGTTAAGTATCCTTTATAGCAGATGTTACTTAACTTTAATATTTCTAGCTTTTCATTTGGCTAATTTAACTTAAGCTGTTACACATGATGGCAATCATTAAAAGATTCAAAAGTCTCGGAATCACCAGACACAATCGCAAAAAGAGAACTGAAGAAGCACAGTAGAGGGAGAAAGGCAAGGTGATGCAACTGGGGCACAGTAGCCTGTGTATAGCTAACCATTCCCTTTAAACAAATTAGGGAGCTTAAGCAAAGGCGTTTTTGAGCGACGCATATCAACCGGAAGTGAACTTTTGCCGTTCATGGGCAGTGGTTGTGCCCACATTTTCGCGCAGATCGTCTCTATCACAGTAAAGAAACTTAGCAATACAAATTTGTTATAAGCATCAAGGCATATTAAATGAGAAAAGGCCTTACTTCCGGTTGACGTGTGTTACTCAAAAACGTCTTTGCTTAAGCTCCATAATGTTTGAAGGGAGGGGTGGCTAAAAACAGGCTAGATCACAGCAATAGCAGCAGACAAAGACAGACATTGGGGATCAAAGCATCAAAATATCTCACCATCCAAAGATGCAAAGCTGTCAGATCTGTGATCCTCTTCCTATGAATCCAGGTAGCCATCTCTCTCAGATGACTCATCACCATCAGCATCTGAACCTTTCCTAGCCATCTGCTGTTTTGTTTGTTCAGCATTGTGTTTGTCTCTCTTAGCTCTTTTGTCTGTGAAAGGAACGAGTAATTAATTAAAGCTCATAATGAACAAGATGCGAGGAAAGTCAAACGTTGACACCAGATGATGATGATTTGCTACAGCAGTGCTAGATGCTTGGATTTCACCTACGATACTCCATATCTTATAAGGTTTATGAAGCTGCCATGATTTCTAACCTTGTAAAAGCAATGCTGACGTTCTCTTCATTTCATCCCGGTCCTCGTCGCCCTCATGCGCGTGCTCGTCCGCGTCCTCGTTCGCGTCTTCATCCTCGTCGTCGTCTTCGTCGTCGTCCTCTTGCTCGTGCTCGTCCTCATTCTCGGCCTCGTACTCGTCCCAGAACTCCTTTTCTTCATCTCCTTCCCACACGTCTTTTAGCCCACGTGCTTCTTCTGGTAATTCATCCTCATCTTCACTTGATGACTCTTCTGCATTAAGGTCATTTTCAAGTTTCAAAGTCGTTGCATCTTCTGCTATGCGAAAACATAGAGAAAACCGTTTCAGTATTACGATATTGTTGTTGTCGTATAATTTAAGATAGAAAATAAATGCTTTATATCACCTCTTTTCTTTTACTTAAAGAGTAAGGCCAGGAATTTGTCTTATGTCCTCGACAGGACAACAAGATAAATAAAAACAAGGAAAGAAGTGTCAACTACGATGAATTTTCTCCATACATGGAATTATATCTTTCAGGACATTCTTTCATGAAAAAGAAATAATGAGCAAGACAATGCAATACAGGTCTTTATGATGAAGATAATAATAACAAAAATAATGACGATGATGATGTTGTTGTTGTTGATGATGATGATAATGATAAGAGCATCAAAGAAGTATTGTGGTGAATTGTAACCTTGCAAAGAAAGCAGTGACATGCTCCCATATAGAGCATACAAGTGAACAATTCAAGACCTTATTACACAAGTTATAGTAATAGTAATGGAAATAATAATAATACTAATAATAATAGTTGATACCTCTATAGCGCATTTAACATAGGTCACGATCAAATGCGCATACACAAAAATGAAACCTATATAGAACAAAAGTTATACTACTTACTGCATTATAACTGAAATTATGTACACTTTCAATCGCTACTTCAATAATTTAGCATAACAAAAAACGAGTAAGAAAGACAAAAAGAAAATAAGAGTATAGTAAATAAAAGAACCTCACTGTGCGCTTCTATAAAATAGTAGGTCTTACTAAGAAGTTTCTTAAACTTATCGAAATTCGTCCATTTCCTAATATAGTCCAGTAAGACGTTCCATATCTTTGGAGCAGTTGCAGCAGATGATTAGGAGCCCATTATACAGTAGTACCCTTTATAACAGACGTTACTTAACTTTAATATTTCCCGCTTCTTGATTGGCTAATGAATCTACAGCTGTTACACATGAATAAAAAAATAATGATTTGAAGGTAGCACATCCACAAAATGGTTCTTCGTCTACCTGATTCCTGGTCGAATGGGAATTTGGAAATGTTGAATTTTGAGGAGAGGGGAAAATGGGAATACCCGGAGAAAAACCCTCTCGGAGCAAAGGAGAGAACTAACAACAAACTCAACCACATATAGCGTCAACGCAAGGATTTTAACCCGGGTCACATTGGTGGGAGGCGAGCGCTCGCCACTGCGCCATCCTTTGATGAAAGCAAGCGGAAAGAAAGTAGCGGAGAGGCAAAGGGAAAACTGAAGAAGCACAGTAGAGGAGGAAAAAACGACAGGCAAGGTGATACAACTGGGGCACAGTAGCCTGTGTATAGCTAACCACTCCCTTTAAACAACTTAGGGAGTTTAAGGAAAGGCGTTTTAGAGCGACGCACTTCAACCGGAAGTGAACTTTTTGCCGTTCATGGGCAGTGGTTGTGCCCAAATCTTCGGGCAAATCGTCTCTATAAAAGTAAAGAATTTAGTAATATAAATTTGTTATAAGCATCAAGGCATATTAAAAGACAAAAGGCCTTACTTCTGGTTGACGTGCGTTGCTCAAAAACGACTTTGCTTAAGCTCCATAATGTTTGAGGGGAGGGGTGGCTAAAAACAGGCTAGATCACAGCAACAGCAGCAGACAGAGACAGATATTGGGGATCAAAGGATTAAAATATCTCACCATCCAAAGATGAAAAGCTGTCAGATCTGTGATCCTCTTCCTTTGAATCCAGGTAACCATCTCCCTCAGATGACACATCACTATCAGCATCTAAGCCTTTCTTGGCCATTTGCTCAGCATTGTGTTTGTCTCTCTTAGCTCTTATGTCTGTGAAAGAAAAGAGTAATTAAGCTTACAATGCACAAGATACAAGGAAAGTCAAACATTGACCATAACATATCCTTTTTATGCGACCTCAAATAGGTGCGGCCAAATTACCCATTTTACCCATTGCCCACGGGGAAGCGGCTTTTTGTGTGACCAGTTTTCACAAGATGAAATTCAGTGCCTCGAGGAAATTTCCATGGATACATCAATCAGAACAAAAGAATTACCCATGACAGTTCCCGAAGTAAGTTCTATTGGTGAATAAGAACCTAAGGCGGCTCAACCAATCACGAGAGATTGAAACGTACCAAAAAGTAGAAATCACGTGTTGTTTACTTGCTGAGTCCGTCTTGGCGCCAAACTGGAATGCGAAACCTCAGCAGGATTTTGAGTGCCTCTGTGAATGTTTTTCTGTACTTTACAATTTCACATAAATTTAAAAGCGACTCAAAACACTCGTCAGTTTTCTTTACATGCGTTCAAGAATTATTTCCTTGTGAAGTCGTTGCAAACACTTTTGTAAACCTTTACTTTTGTCTTTCTTTTAAAAAAAATGAAGTCAACGTCGTCCTTTTCAGTCTCAAAATTTAAGACTGAATCTCTCTTTCTAAGTTTAATTAATGTGGAGCGGGTGTTATTAATACGATTATGTGAGATTCAATGTTTACAACAACATTTACCTCAAAACTGCCCGGTTCACGTTTTTTCTTCCCTTTGGGCAATTTTTAACTGTATAACCGCAACCATGACAGTGATCACTTACCCAGTGTGACCCCAACCCAAGCTATTTCCCCAGTGGGAGCTTAGCGGGAAAAGCATAGTGTGACCGCACCTAATGTATTGTATCTGGGATCAGTAAAACCCCTAATTCGCTTTGAACGCGTTTATTTAACCTAGATATTTGGTACTGGGTTTGCTTGGGCTGAAAGCCTCCTTGACGCCATAGGAGGCAAACAATGTTTGGATCTTGAGGTTAGCAAAACTGAAAATTGCTTTAATAAGTCGCGGTGTTGAACTCCATCTGTAGTTTCTCCGAATAAACAGCCCCAAATCGGAAATTGTGTTTGCCTGAAAATTTCTTTTTGGATGTAGCTGACTTTTGACCTACGCCGCTTTCCTTTGAGACAATCATCCAAACGCGGATTTTGCCTTTCTTTACTAAAACTAATATATAGATTTAGCCAGAGCTAAAAGCGAAGCTCCCGTTAATAAATTCATAATTTGAATCAAACAATAAACTTGCAATTGTAATCCACAGATCAGGGCACATTAATTTGACTTTTGAGGCAAAGGCTGAGTGATTTTAGAGAAAAATCAGAATTTGACCGTCCAAGAGTGAAACAAATTTTACATCGAGTTATTAAATAGTCTTATTTGTACACCGAGAAATAGCAATCATGTTCGATCACAGTAGATTAGGCCTGGAAAACAAATAGACCTATATATTGGTGTATTGTATTTGCATTAGCTGTTGCATCATAATGTGGCATTCACCAGTCTCACCAACATTGCTCCGTTAGAGAGACTATGGATAATTGGATAGCCCCGAATTATAATTTTAAGAAACACACGCGCCACGATAGTCCTTGGTGGCAGCCAATTTACACGTTGCATTCCTCTGTCTAAAAGAGAGGCCAAAATAAAAAAATCAGGCCGGATTTTTTGTGTTCGACAAGTTTAGTTTACTAGTAAATCTTGGCGACGAATCTGGTGGCGTGTAAACCAGCCTTTTAAACATACTTTTTCTCATCACGTCTCAGGTAAACAGTACTATGAGGCCCTTTTTTTATCATACAGACCTCGGACAGAATTTGTTTTTTTTGCTCTATTTAAACCTATAATTCTGCAGTTTTTCACAATTTGGCAAGAGAATTTGCACTCATTCAATATCCACGACGATCAAAGCACGCGCCGTTCGTTTGCACAACAAATTATAGCATTGAATTGTAAAACGTTTTCATGAAAAGAATTCTATAATGCCGGGACTTTTCAGTTAGAAAAATCTGGTCCTAGATATGCAGGGTAATAATTATGGGCTTTTAATGAAAACTATAAAAAAAAATTCCCAAAATCACTTTTCGGCCAGCCGGATGGGTTCTCACTTTTGACAGGCACCAAATTTGCAGTGCGATTAATAGAGTTACCATTCACGCTTCAACATGATAGAGAAATTGTTATGTTTAGGTTTTACTTCCCTTTATTCATTAAACTGTGCATGATTCTTTTATGTGTAATCTTTAAAAGCGAGTGATATTTACGCGCGGCGTTTTGAGTATTCTTGCATGCGATGTTTATGTTCGACTGGAAATTAAAAAAAAAAACGGTGCAGCGATAAAAATTGCGAGAGGGACTACTGACAATCAATAAAATAAATTTAATTCGGTGAAACATGTACAGAGACAATAATTTTCATTCACAAAGAGAAGTATTGAGAGTAAAGTGTCTCAGAAAATCATGAGTCAGGTAAGCATAAGCTTATTTATGTTTTAAGCCGGCTTCCCGGTGTTTTCTCTTTTTCAAGATGAACTCGCGGCAAGAAAATCGCTCAGAGCTTTCTGTTTACTGCCAAAATCATAACTAAATAATCTTCGGAACCTTTTCTTTGAATTTGCGGGTCGAAAAGTGTCTAAAGGCTTTTTAAACCTGATACTATTGTAGGTTAGATCATTGCTCGTGTATAAACTTAAGCCGCATAAACCATACGCTCGACTTCAGGAAACCGAAAAAAAAAACACATCAAAGACAATAATTGCTCAGGCTTACCGGTCGAGATGCTGCTTCTGAAGGTCATCAAGTGTTCCAGAATCGCTTGAGACTTTTCAACCCTCTTACGCCTCAAGCAAGGGCAAGTGAGTAAGCTCATTTTTGAAAACGATGCCATCCGAAATCGGATTTCCAGTGACTTTGACAAACGGTGCATTTGTCAACAAAAAGCGCAATAAGCAAACCAGCCAGGAATTACCAAACAATGTTGATAGCAGCTATATTTCATTTTGTACACCAAGTAGAAAAAGACAGTTTAAAACATCACAAGATGACACAAAACTCGGTCAGCTCCAGCTATCAGTAAGCAAGTTTCCAGACGTTGCATAAATTTTCCCCATAAACTCACCTTGACCAATCAGAACATAAAAATTGGAAGTAGAGCGTGATGAACACGTGACAGTGAGAAAAGTCAAAAGCGATTGCCTTCCCTGCATGTAAATGTAAAAGCCGGTTGAATTTTCGTGTCCGACGTCAGTTCGAAATCAAAATTTTAAAAGTGCGGCTCATGAACACTACTTATTTCATATGCATTTTAAAAAAATTGAACTTGAGCCTGCGATCATTTGAAAAGTAGCAACTTGTCAACGGATACCTTCAAAAAATTACTCGAACTCAGAGGGTCTATACCTGAGCCCCTGATACGGTCAGGCGATACTGGTCAGCAGAAACATTGGTATGCCTGTGGTGCGGACAGACGGAAGGTCGGGTGGTCGGTGTACGGTCACGTGATTACCGAATTTTCTAGGATGAACAGATTTTCTATAAAACTATGGGGCTTCGAATTGAGCTTGTGATCAAATAAAATATATGCGCAAAACTTTAAACACTACGTGACCTCAATGGATAGAAAAATGAGCCCGCGATCAACTTAGGTGATGATGGTCAGCGTATACTCTAGTTTGACAGCTGTCAATTAACCTTCATTAGAATGGCGAATATTCGAATTAACAGACTACGAGTGTGAGTAGGACATATCCGTCCGGCATGTAGTGGAAAATTCCAGATCGTGTACCTGAGAGAACCTGAGCCCACGTTACTAGTTTTCTGATTGTGGTCTGCACATGTCCCATTTTGACAGCTGTCAATTGACCTTAATTTGGCTTGCCAATGTAACTTTAAACGACTGTCAGTCAACTGACAGCCTTGCCCAGCGTAGTTTCGTTTTTATGTTGAATTGGTAAGTGTGACATATTATATCAGCTTATATATAGGGGCAAAACGACTTGTCTTTTATCTGAGCCCGCGAGATGGTCATGTGATAATTGTCAGCGGATGTCTGATTTTGACAGCTGTCAATCTAATCGTACTCATACGGATGGCTTACATAACTAAGAGGCTAGTCAAGTTGTGCAAGATCTATTGTGACATTTAACATCGGCTTACATGAAGTGTGTGTACGGGTGGGCGTACTCTACGTCATAACCAAATTTTCTCGGATGGATAGTTTACCAAATTTTCTTACCCATGGTGCTCCGCTCGCGGGAGCTCCGCTAAAAACAAACTCCCAATAGATTTGGTGATAGATTATATCTAAAACCGCATTTATAGATTCACAATTAATGAGTTTGTTTGGGCATGGGTCCAAAACAGTTACACCTGTCGAGCATTCTTCGTTATTGTAGGGGTTTCACACAAATATTTTTGGAACTCTGAAGAATCCATCCACGCATTTTTACTCACGTCCCCTTTGTCGCGTCAAGTGCAAAGACTGTAAGATTGTGCAACGATTAAACCTTATTGGATTTTTTCTAAAGGAACGCGCCATTGAGTAAAATCAAAAAAAGTTAGCAGAAGGAGACATTTTTAACTTAACAATGTATTTTGCTTTACCGTCCTTACTACTGCCTTTATCATCATCCTCATCGTCATCATCTTCTTTCTTGGATTGTGATAAATGCCTTTCAGCTTCATGAGTAATCTGCAAGGACTAACAGGTTTGTTTTTCATTAGAAGAAACTTGAAGATACCGAAAGCAGGAATAGAGTGTAAACAGAAACTGTTACAGTGAGACCTGAATTAAGAGATGTCTTACAAACGTCCCAAATATCGATTCCATGGTTAATATATGTAAAACTTTATGGAGTTTATCAGTTTAAAATCATTTATAAAGATTATATGAATTTCATATATTGGAACTGCGGAAGAAAAAATGCAAAGGCGATCTTCGCAATTTAAAATGCAACTTATGCTGCTGTGATAAGAAACCCTGCAAAATTCAGCCTTTTAAATTTTAACACAACACCAACGCGATAAACCTTAAAGACTGCGTAAAATCTATCTAGAAGAAATATAATTTTTATAATAAAGTTTTTTGCTTCTGTTAGCAGTCCTTCATGTACCTCATTTGGTGTTTTGTTGAGCCAGTGCTTGTCTGCTTTAATGGCCAGAGCACGTTGCCGATGCTCCTTGGCTTGCTCAAAGTCACCTACATCCTTGTAAATCAAAGCTAAGTTACTGTAGTTTGTTGCAACATTAACATGTTCCGGGCCGAGCTTGTCCAGTTTAATGTCAAGAGCACGTTGCAGATACTCCTTGGCTTGCTCAAAGTCACCTAAATCCTTGTAAATCAAAGCTAAGTTACTGTAGTTTGTTGCAACATTAACATGTTCCGGGCCGAGCTTGTCCAGTTCAATGTCCAGAGCACGTTGCTGATACTCCTTGGCTTGCTCAAAGTCACCTACATCCTTGTAAATCAAAGCTAAGTTACTGTAGTTTGTTGCAACATTAACATGTTCCGGGCCGAGCTTGTCCAGTTGGATGTCCAGAGCACGTTGCTGATACTCCTTGGCTTGCTCAAAGTCACCTAAATCCTTGTAAATCAAAGCTAAGTTACTGTAGTTTGTTGCAACATTAACATGTTCCGGGCCGAGCTTGTCCAGTTGGATGTCCAGAGCACGTTGCTGATACTCCTTGGCTTGCTCAAAGCCACCTACATCCTTGTAAATCAAAGCTAAGTTACTGTAGTTTGTTGCAACATTAACATGTTCCGGGCCGAGCTTGTCCAGTTGGATGTCCAGAGCACGTTGCTGATACTCCTTGGCTTGCTCAAAGTCACCTAAATCCTTGTAAATCAAAGCTAAGTTACTGTAGTTTGTTGCAACATTAACATGTTCCGGGCCGAGCTTGTCCAGTTTAATGTCCAGAGCACGTTGCTGATACTCCTTGGCTTGCTCAAAGTCACCTACATCCTTGTAAATCAAAGCTAAGTTACTGTAGTTTGTTGCAACATTAACATGTTCCGGGCCGAGCTTGTCCAGTTCAATGTCCAGAGCACGTTGCTGATACTCCTTGGCTTGCTCAAAGTCACCTAAATCCTTGCAAATCAAAGCTAAGTTACTGTAGTTTGTTGCAACATTAACATGTTCTGGGCCCAGCTTGTCCAGTTCAATGTCAAGAGCACGTTGCAGATACTCCTTGGCTTGCTCAAAGTCACCTAAATCCTTGTAAATCAAAGCTAAGTTACTGTAGTTTGTTGCAACATTAACATGTTCCGGGCCGAGCTTGTCCAGTTGGATGTCCAGAGCACGTTGCTGATACTCCTTGGCTTGCTCAAAGTCACCTAAATCCTTGTAAATCAAAGCTAAGTTACTGTAGTTTGTTGCAACATTAACATGTTCCGGGCCGAGCTTGTCCAGTTGGATGTCCAGAGCACGTTGCTGATACTCCTTGGCTTGCTCAAAGTCACCTAAATCCTTGTAAATCAAAGCTAAGTTACTGTAGTTTGTTGCAACATTAACATGTTCCGGGCCGAGCTTGTCCAGTTGGATGTCCAGAGCACGTTGCTGATACTCCCTGGCTTGCTCAAAGTCACCTAAATCCTTGTAAATCAAAGCTAAGTTACTGTAGTTTGTTGCAACATTAACATGTTCCGGGCCGAGCTTGTCCAGGTCAATGTCCAGAGCACGTTGCTGATACTCCTTGGCTTGCTCAAAGTCACCTAAATCCTTGTAAATCAAAGCTAAGTTATTAAACCTTCTTGCAACATTAATATGTTCCGGCCCGAGCTTGTCCTGTTCAATGTCCAGAGCACGTTGCTGATACTCCTTGGCTTGCTCAAAGTCACCTAAATCCTTGTAAATCAAAGCTAAGTTACTGTAGTTTGTTGCAACACTAACATGTTGCGGGCCGAGCCTGTCCAGTTCAATGTCCAGAGCACGTTGCTGATACTCCTTGGCCTGCTCGAAGTCACCTAAATCCTTGTAAATCAAAGCTAAGTTATTATAGCTTCTTGCGACATTAATATGTTCCGGCCCAAGCTTGTCCAGTTCAATGTCAAGAGCACGTTGCTGATACTCCTTGGCTTGCTCAAAGTCACCTAAATCCTTGTAAATTAAAGCTAAGTCATTATAATTTGTGGCAACATTAACATGTTCCGGGCCGAGCTCTTGAAGCTTAAAAGTGAGTGAATATTGAAAATACGTTTTTGCTTCTTCGAATTCACAGTGCGTTTGACAAATATTTCCAAGATTTTTGCATTTTTCGGAAATCTCCTTATCATGAACTTGAACGAAATTATCTTGCAAAAACACCTTGTCAGTTACTGTAGTTAAAGCTTTTAAATGTGGAGCGATGTGTCTGGTGTTCAGTCGCTCATTCTCTGGTGGAGTTGCGACGATAAATTCGTTAAATGATGTAATGACCCCACTAACGACCTTATCGTTTTGGCTTTCTGCAAACTCTTTTGCTACAGTTTTTATAGCATCATGCACAACCTGGTGCACTCGAATAAAACAGCCGCCCTCGTCATCTTGGAACAGCAGAAGTGAGCTTCTTTTTAATCTCATACGAATTAATTCTTTGTCTGCTTCATCAGACTCTTCGAGTGCGTTCATGATGTAACTAACTACTATGTCGACGTTCAATGGTCGTGGAGTGCAGAGGCCAAGAAAAGTGAAAAGGTGTTTTTGAACTTTGTCGGATCTCATTAGTGTTTCGACGGCTAACGTTATTGCTTTGGTCATTGAATTTGGATAAATTGGATTTGTGTCGACAAGTGTAGTTTCTGTTTTCTGTCTTTTGCCTTTTTCTAAGATCTTCAGGTATTCCTCCCACCCAAAATGCGTCGATACTTTGTCCTGCCGAATCTCTTTAACAAAGACGGCAGCGCCTGCTAAAGCAAGAGGTTGATAGTCCAGTCTTTGTGCTACTGTTCCTACTAGCTCGCTATCTGGGATACCAGAAAGCTTGGACAATAATGATCGGGCATTATTGGGCTCCAAACCTTTGCTTACTGAAATGTGATTGACGAAAGAGCTTTTTGAGGGAATTGACGTTGTGTCCTGCGTCGTAATGAGCAACTGGCCTCGTTCCCAAGCCTTTGAATTAAACTGTGGTAAATGGACATGTACAGAAGATATGGTAGTGACATTGTCAACCACCAGTAGCCAAGACGTGTAACAGGTAATTTTTACAGCGGCAAGCATCTTAAGACTAGCGATCTTTTCGTCCACGGTCGAGTCCTTTGAGCTGAGGGTTTCCACAATTGAATAGTCTGGGCACATTAAATGGCGAGCAAATGAGGCATACGACTCCAGAAGTGAATCTGGACTTGCAGCATTTAAGGTCATTACAAATGAAGACCTACCTGGCATTTTTTTGAGGTCGTCAAAGAATCTTTCAGCTACGAGGCCAGCTAGCTGTGATTTACCACTTCCAGGATTACCTGAGATGTATAGATAACTCAACCTATTGTCACTGGACTCATTTAGTTCCCTCAGCTGTTGGACTATTTTGGCTACTTCACTTTCACGTTCACCGATTTCATGCGAAGGTTTAGGAGGGAGAACACAGAACAAAGGTGCTTCATTTTGGAGCTGATTTTCAAGGACCTGGCGCTGGCTCTCTTTTTCTTGAACTTCTTGTTTGAGATTATCAACTTCTTTGAGGACCTTTGTTAAATCTTTTGTTGGAAATGTTTTCTGATATTTTAGGTCTTGAATTTTTACAGTGGGAAGACTCAGCGCTTGAAACGCAACATCAATTTTGCTAATAGCATTCTGAAAATCTATCTCAGAGAGACTACCTTTTGGCATGTGAGCAAATTCTTCATTCCTGAACTTTCGTAGATCATCTACATTTTTTCGAACTATTGCGCTAATACCTGGCCCGACGCAATCAGAGAAAAGGATGGCATAAAACAGCATTGTACAATCCCATTCCCCTCTGTTTCCGTTTTTCATAGTGGCCAAAATATGGGCGTTTCTTTTTTGATTTCGAGGAGACTCTCCGTTATAGAAGTCTATTCCATTACGAGGCTCGTCTTTCCATTCTCCTTTTGCTGATTTGTACAGTTTGTCCCATGCTTGTTTAAATATTTCTCTCAGACCCTCCGCTAGTATATCAGTAGTTAGAGAACAAATTCTGTAATAGTTTAACTGTTCATCGCTGTATTCTTGTGAAGATGCCATACTTGATGCACGTATGATGCTTTAACCTTTTGGGAAAAATATCTTTGCAATTAGTGACAACATACCCGAAGATTAAGTGGGATTATTAACCAATAGAATTAATAATAAAGTGGAAAAAAAACTAATGTAATTAATAAGCATCGGCTGAACCGTGAACCTGTTCCTTTTCCCTGTCCCGCTGACTGGTTGGTTCAGCTGGGAGAGCCCCGGTCTGCTGAGCGGGAGGTTACGGGTTCGTACCCCGGCCGGACCAACACTCAGGATCTTTAAATAACTGAGAAGAAAGTGCTCCCTTTGTAATGACATCTGCAGACGGTTACACTTTCTAGTCTTCTCGGATAAGGACGAAAAAGTGTAGGTCCCGTCTCACAGCAATTACACTTATCTGGTTCTTGTGGTACGTAAGAGAACCCAAACCGCTGTTCGCAAAGAGTAGGGGACGGAGACCCCGGTGATGTGGTCAACCTACACATATCACATCATTGACATCATGGGTTGGGTGGGTACAACAACAACAACAACGAGCTTTATTTGCATGACCATAGAAGCACATACAGTACTGCAAAAGCTATGTTTAGGAATCAAAATTACAACTCAGGGCAATTACGTTACTTTGATAATAATTTGTCACGAACATCAAAACAAGCTGAAATATATTTATGAATTGTATATTGATAGAGTAATTAGAAGAGTTCATCAGTTCATTGATCAAACCGTTTAGAGGTAACTGGGTAAAATTTGGAATCGGAGTCTTGACTTTATGGTAAAATTTATTCCTAATAATAGAGTATGTAGGACATTGCAAAAAGAAAGTGAACTTCGTCTTCTATTACATTGCATCCACAAAAAGGGCACAGTACAATAAGAGTACAGTAAGCTCATGTATATATGGACTGAGAGCGGCTGCCAGCGGCGCCTTTGTATGCTTGCGTCCGAACTTACTGTTCACATGTTAAAATATATTGTATGAGGGTACGTCTGTTGTCCTGTCATACACGTCTTTTCATTCTTTCACTCATTCATTCATTCATGGTCCACCGCGCGATACTATCGCCCGCAGTCGCGTTTTCCGTTCTCCAAACACACTTGAGACGCCTAGGCACGAGGCAGTTTATCTAATTACACCCAGTACTAACATTTTTAAGGCAAACAGAAATCTACTAAGCATATCTTCACTCGCCTAAAAATCGTGAAAAAATGACGCCTGTTCTGCAGGCTACTTTCTATTCAGTTGCCATTTCCAATTCAATAGGATTTACTTTACACTAGAAATATTTTAATTAAACTACTATGCAAAACAGTCCGTCATGCTTCATCTGTAGAGACTCTCGATGAAGATTATAGAGCTTCGATGGTAAACGAACGTTCAGAACATAAAGGTTAACGCTTTTGATTTCTTTTTGAAAAGTTTTACAAAGGTCTAAAGAGAGTTAATGTCAAAAAGTTACTTCTAATTGCGCAATAGTTCTTTTGTACTGGCTCTACGTTATTGCCGCAGGTCGAAACTTGATTTCACTTCATTTTGCTTATAGCCTGTTTCAAAAACCATGCAGAGCTTACCTGGGCAGCTTGTATAATGGACCGGAACAGTCAAAAATGGTCACAAAAAGGCTATCATTTCTTACCATGCTGCGAAAGTCTCCGTTCGACGTTCTTTTGAACAGTTTCATAATTTGAATAAGGGACAAGCTATTGTAGCTTCCCGCATCAATCAATCCCACCATGTAACTTATACAAATGAAAGGTTTTTTTGACCGCGTGTACAAACACGGCTGCTTATTGCATTTTCTTACCGTTTGGAACTCCTGACTCAGGCAGCAAATTTCGAAGATACTAGTCTTTATAAAGTATCTTTGAGCTTCCGCTGGAATGACAAAGGGAATCAGGCTGTCGAAACCAAAGCGGAATGTTTTAAGGCGTGACGACAATTTTTACTTTCATCATATCATTGTTAATTTCAACTATGCATTACTGACCAAGCGTGAGGTCAGTATGACTGGATATATGGCCAAATTACTTTTTTGCATTTTGCTAGACTTTCTAGAAGTCCTTTATTCAATTTTTCCTGGTTGGTTATGCCATGAGACTTCGTCGTTTGCTGCGCGACCTCATGCATTGAAGCTCGCTTTGCTCACTTTTAAGAACTTATGAGTGGTCGACTTGTAGCAAGTCTAGCATTTTGTTTACAGAGACGAAGTCGAGGCAAATGAAAAAAGAACGACACCAGTATCCAGCTATCTTGACCGAACAAGATTGGTCAAAAAAGGGTTTATTTATTTTATGGACAAGTTACCGCGGTTTTGATTCACAACGGTTTGTCTCGCTGTTATTTAGTATCTTACGAGTAGGCAGGTCACCAAGACACTGATTTATCTCATTTTCTCGCTTACCTTTCCCAGCGTCCTTTGCGTAAACGCTTAACGTTCCCATGCCCTTCCTAATTTCTTTTGCGCGCAACTCCATGAGCAACTAACTGTTAAAGCAACTGACGAAGGAAATCATTTTAGCTTTCCCAAACCGGTCTTGCTATTTAAAACAGTTCTTAAATTAAACGCCACCTGGTTGGCTCAGTTGGGAGAGCGCCGGTCTGTTGAGCGGGAGGTCGCGGGTTCGAACCCCGGCCGGACCAACACTCAGGGTCTTTAAATAACTGGGAAGAAAGTGCTGCCTTTGTAATGACATCTGCAAACAGTTAAAGACTTTCTAGTCTTCTCGGATAAGGACGAAAAACTGTAGGTCCCGTCTCACAGCACTTACATTTATCTGGTTCTTGTGGGACATAAAAGAAATGAGTAGGGGACGTAAACCCTACACACATCACATCATTCACATCATGGGTTGGGTGGGTACAATAAGATCATAAATGGACTGAGAACGGCTGCCAGTGGCGCCTTTGTATGCTTACGTCCGAACTTAGCATTCACATGTTAAAATATAATGTAGGAGGGCATGACTGTTGTCCTCTCATCCACGACTCTTCATTCTTTCATTTATTCATTTATGGTCCACCGCGCGATACTATCGCCCGCACTCGCTTTTTCCGTTCTCCAAACACACTTGAGAAGCCTTGGAATGAGGCAGTTTTTCTAATTATATCGAGTACTGACATCTTTAAGACTAACAGAAATCTACTGAGCATGAGGCTAGGTGTGTAGATAAGATACCCGCATGCCCGGTATGAGATCAAGTAGCGCGCGTGACATCACGATACCTCGAACATTTCGAATGGTAGGCCTGTGGCACGACTTCAAGATAGATATCTCCCCAATTCCTTTGAAGGAAATCACCAACTTGTGCCGTGAATAGACCTTTTTAGCTTGGATGTTTTGCTTTCAGATCAGGCGATGCTGGAGTTTACCTTTTGTCTTTTCATAAATTATGCACACATATACACGTGGATGCACGCGAACGCGCTCGCGAACAGTCAAAGGAAAGGTCCGGAGTGAGGATGAAAATGGAGAGTGAGACAGGAGAGAGACACACGCCCCATGAGCGAAGGTGTTCGTATTAAGCGGGTTGAATTTAGAGAAAATGTAGGGGCTTTCTTTCCCCAGGGACAAAGCAAACTGTCGGGTGATGCTCGATATACCAAGTCAATATATGCACTATTGTCTCGTTCTATTGTGTGAAGTTTATAGTGTTACTGTGTAAGGGCTAGGGATCATTATTGTGTTTTTTGTGACGTAACTCGAGACTTGCTATTCACTTGGTATATCGTGCACCAGCTAAACTGTCCGTAATAACGAGGTTTCCGTATTAAGTGGGTGTCCATAAAGCAGGGTTTGACTACACAGGTTCCTGATCTTATCCCGGTACAGATCACGACTAAAGAGGATCTGCTACCAATAGACCTTTTAGACTGTTCACAGTACCGTATTCTCCCGTAAGATTGTTGAGGCCGAGCACCTACCGTTACAGGCGGCCATCTTGGTCAGTTAAAATGTACCGAGGTGGTAGGCGTCGGGTTTAACCGTCCCCCACTCCCTAAGTGTATTTTATTTCATTTTATACTCGGTAAGCAGGCGACTCTGAACAGTTCATAAAGCTTTCTGCATTCCATTGTTCTATTCCAATGAAACGAACTTGGGATAAAATTTCATACAAATCACTGTATTTTGCCAATAGACCTCTTAGACTGCAAAACAGGCGTACTTTTCTCTAATCGATTTTGCAAGGTGCGAAGCGCTGGCATGATCGATATTTTGGTGCTACGCACGTGGTCTTCACACGCCCCCTCAGTGTCGTTATTAAAGGGGTTTGACTACACCAGCTCGATATATCATTAGATCTCATCCACCGTAGTCCCTTCGGACACCTCATGAAATTCACATAACGTAATTTTCCTCGTTATGTATTTGGGTTAAGCACTGCTTTTACTGATTAGGGTTAAGCGCTCTTTCGAAACTGGTTAGGTTCTTTTTTTGAGTTCGGGTTGATGCTCTATGTACTTAAATTATTTCCTCTCCATCCATGAAATCCGCAGTGGTCTAGTGATTAGCGTGGTATACTAGGTTTTCTAGGGCGTGGGATCAAGTCTTCCCTTCTTCGTAGCAGTTTTTTTCTTTCAAACTGAAGAGACTTACACTTTCATGAACATTTCCAGCTTGAAATATCATCTAAGTGTGATATAAAAACAGAAAACAGTGCTACCTTGTGTAAATTTCGTAAGGGGAGAAAGGGGCTGCGGCCGATGGGATCTAAACAAAAGTAAAGTAAATTTGCCACCAATTCGCCAATTTCCTTCATTTTTAATTTCTGGTCACGTGGCATGTCACGTGACCATAATTTAACGTTAAGGCATAAGAAGACCTCAAAATTTACTTTTGGGAAAAAAATTCATTTTGTTCTAGATCTCCTAGCGAGAGATACCGCCAATCATTCATACGCTCCGAAAACACCATTGACCCAGGCCTTAAACCCCTTGAGAACTTTGCATCCTTTTCAGCTGCTGTAAATGCATTGTCTTTTATAAATTAAAAAGAAATAGAACGTTTTCTCGATTTTTTAAAGACATAAAATTTATCTGTTAGCCCTTTTGGGCCGTTTCACAGACCCAAATGACAGGTTTTCCTATCTTTTTTTAATAGAATCCAACGATTAGTCTATTATCAATGCTGCGTTCTGATTGGTTGAGCTACTACTAGGCTATATGTTATAGCCCACTTGTAGAGAAAAGCGCTTGATTCGAAAACCAAAAACAATGGCGGCTGAATCGCGTTTTCCTAGCTAAAGTTGTTTTGTCTCGATATTTTTCACCAACTAGTTGGATTTTACTAAAACAATGAAACAACCAGTGAAATGCCTACCCTTTCATATACCTGAAGCCTGAACTGAAGATACCCCTTTCGGGCGGAGCCTCCCGTATGGGCCATCATAGGGATTTCCCCCCCCCCCCCTTCCCCCCAAGATGCACAATGTATTTTTAAAAGACTTTTTACACAGGATGTTTTAACATTCTTCAGGTACGTGGCTTCTGATCGGTGTATGTTGTAAACGTATTCAATGTTATTCATGTAATTCAGACGTCAGACCTGTCTATTAATTATAATTCTATACAATTGAACACGCATGGAGTGTATGGATATCAGGGATATTATTATAACGATAGATATTCCAGTGCGTTCTGAGTTCAGAAGAGTGTATGAATATACATCGATTTAAAAGAACAATTAATAATCAGACCTATAGTTTTAACCCATAAGAAACGATCGTATCATTTTTGGGGGGGGGATCTCTAAAGTAATTTGAAATGACTTTGCTTGATTTGCTTTTGACGCTTGTCAAATCGTGTTTTTTTTTTTCTCGGAACTGAGTACAATGTAGCTCAGTCCCTGCCAAAACACGTTTCATTTAACCTTAAGGTACACATATGAACAGCAATCCGTCTGCGCTAATTTCGTTTGGATTATAGGATTGCAAACCCGAGAGAACCTTAGGCAACTTGAACATATCATGTATTTTGTTTGCTTCCATTGTTGATTGATTTTGGATGGGGCCAGATAAAAACACATTCACTTGAACTCTGACTATGCTGACTGTGCCGAAATATTAATACGCCAATTTCCGGATATGATAGCCTATCATATCATTACAGCTTGAAAAATCAACTTTAACGTTTTTAATGCAACAACTTTCGCTATGCGTTATCAAGGTCCCAATATTAGACGACCGCTTCCCCCAATTCCCCCTTTCAGAAAAACACGAATGCACTGCGTAGCTTGTGGCTCACACTCAAAGCCTTTATGTACCGTGTATGCGACAGTCAGTTCTTTCATGTTCACCACATCCTTGCGTTCCACATAATAGAGTTTCCCTTTACATCTTTAACGTTGGCTGATAGTCAGACATTTACTTGATTGTTTGCACACTACTAAGCACCGTCACAAACGGGAAGTCGAACACTTTCAAAGTATAAAACATCCAATGCTACGTTTCTTGTACCCTAGCGTAAGTCAAGGAGCCTTAGTCTGGCCGTTGTACTAAATGAATTGTAGCACTGTAATATAAATTGAAATTACTGAAAAAAGACTTGTTTTAACTGTATATACTTACCGATTGCAGCCTTCGTCAGGCACCAGGCAGGTAGCACGATATTAAAGAGGTTTCGCTTGAATCACGAAGGGAAAACTATCAAAACGAAAGCAGGATGTTTGAACATTCCTTGGTGTGGCGACTGGTTTTATTTTCATTAGGGAATACTTACGACAGTTTATGCAAGGAGCAGCACATATTTTTTCACGCAGTTTCATAGGTCATGGCTAGGGGGTACACTCGAATAAATTGGAAGGGAGTTGAGGGTCAGGTATCATATGTACGAAAAACCCAAACCCCTATCCTTATTTAACAGTTAATGAATGAGGCTGAGTATCTTATGAAGAATTATGGAGATCGGCCGAGGCGGATAACACCCTCCGAGATGTCCATAATTCTTCATATGATACGAAAGCCGAATTCAATAACTGTTTTATTATTCATTCAAAATAATTCCTAGTTTAAAAACATAGCTAAAACATGCTTACCTCCCTCGATCCATCGATGTTCAGTTCATCTTCGATAGTGTACGTTTAGGTTTGTCCAGCTCCGCAAATATTCTCCAAATAGCAGATGTCGCCCTTCGAGTTGTCTTCTTGCCGTTCTTGCCATGTTTTTAGCTATTTTTTCGACTAGTTCTTACTCTTGAAACGAGTGAAATGTCCGCCATTTTTTCAAGTTCACAACCAAAACAACTCAACCTCGTCCCCAGGTCTTCTCGGTTAACGGTGTCTTAACCTGCGAAAACGTTGCATTTTTGACGTCATTTCCTCGTTAAAGTCAAAATTCTTCCAAATTTGGTCATCAGTACCTGGTTATGGTGAATTAAACGTGTGCTTTTAGCCAGTCAGAATCGGGGAAATATTTTGAATGAATAATAATATAATTTATTACCATTATCATTATCATTGTCATTATCATCATTATTATTATAATTTGTAGCCGACACCAGGAGAGTGTCTCCATTGCACTTTCATCTCTATTAATTCCACGCGCCTGCCACGCAGGCCGTATTCGAATTCTTACGTGTGCTCCATTATCTCGCCGAGAGATATCGGTCGTGTGGTTGTCAAGATTCGCTTTGGAGAAAAATGGACATTTTTCCAGTCGTCAGGAAATATTGCCTTTGGTTAATGATATCACTTTTTACATCTAAAAATGTATGGGTTGACCAGTTTAAGAAGCACACTTGAGATTTTCAAAGTCCACAACTTTAGGAAGTATTAAATCTTGCAGCCGCACGGTATATGTGTTTTTCAGTCACAGAAATAAAACGTGAAATGTGTAGATGCCCTCGTTTGCTTGTCAAATCGTGTTTTTTTTTTTTCTGAGGTCTGTTGGAGTGCAATGTAGTTCAGTCCCTGCCAAAACAAGTTAGTTTCCCGGATGTTACTAAAACGCGGAACGGGGAGCGGGGAGCGGGGAGCGGGGAACGGGGAACGGAAGTCTGGGAACGAGTTGTCAGCGGAAACCTCCATAAAAATCCAATATGGCCGATGATCCCGATGATCGATGATAGAGAACGGTCGAAACAAACTTAACCGATAACGGCGTTACTTTACTTGAACCATATGCTCATGAGGTGCTTGAAATAATACGGAGGTAATAACTTCATGACGTTTTGCACCTTTTTGCGTTTTACTAAACAATTATCCGTAGGAAACAAAATGTGCTCCAACAGCAGTTGAAAGAAGCCAATCGGAACAAAAACTCTTAAAGCACATGTACAGCCATATTTGGAACTCAAGCGAATCTATACTGAGTCTAGCCCACAAAGCAATTAACTACTTTTCCATGATAGATAACATACATCGAAGTAGTCAAGTAGCTTGTGTGCAAACTTCTTCTATTTCCTTTGATAGAGATGACTGCTTTGAAAAATGTTATTGACCACGTCATCACGTAATTAGTAAGACTACTTTAACAATCTGGTTCTGCTTTTAATATTATTAGATCTACTACACTGCAAGCATTCATGATATTGAAGTGTTTCACTGATCCATGAAATAAAATAATATCATTTTATTATTTTGTGAAACAATTTGTTTCAGGTCAGTTTGCCCAGTATAGACCAGTATAATGACCCTAATGGAACCTAATTCACTCATTTTCCTCACCCTAATCAGTAACTGCTTCAAAGTCGTACAGTGGCCATTTGTCTTTCTGCAAAATACCCCTGACGACCCTTTCCTGAATCAAAACCATTGGATGGCATTGAATGCAACATTCTCACTCACTGCAGATCCTCAATTAACCCCCCGCCCCACTAAGAATGAGATCCCAAACCCCTCCCTTTTGAAGAAAAATGTCGTAAAATAATCAAAGTACCTCTTCATGGGCACGAAACGTTTGGTGCAATTCATACCATACAATATCGCTGTATCAAGTACTGTTCTCGGTGCAGGAGGAGGGGGTACTATAATGGCCTAAACAGAGCCTGAAGCCTTTTTCAGGCTTCAGGTACATGAAAGGGAAGGGGTTTTTATGGTTGAAGTATATGAAAGGGACCAAAATGAGATCAGTCACAGATGCATTTTATGGATGTGAGAGACAAGAAAACCTGTTTTTGTAAAGATGGTGTATTTTACAGCAGTTAAAAAGGGATGCAGCGTTCAAAATTAGGTATGTGAAAGGGGTACCATTTGTCACTAGAGGGTATACAAAAGGGGTACCTTTTCTGTCTAAAATGGTACATACAAAGGGTAAAGGGTTGGTCCCTGGGGCAGAGCCTCTTTGGTGAGTACTCCCCCCCTCCCCTCTGGGTTACTGTTACTCTAGTCTGATTCTTCTCTTTAATTTCTTTGATACTGTGCTTCATTAAATGAATTAAAATTCATTTAAAAGCTTCTTGCCCCTTTTTTGAAAACCCCGATATGTTAAAAGAAATTATGTCCCCTGGAGGGGAAATAAAATCAGGGAAAATGGGTAGCAAGATCTATTGTGTTATTTTACATGCATTGGGTAAGCGTAATGTGGAAACTATACACATACAGTTGCGCGTGTTTACTGAAAAACATATCGGCACTCCAATCTTTTGCCTCCCATCACTTGTGTGAGACCTTAGACTCTTTATTTCCAAAACTACAGACAGCTTGCTTGAAGGCTTATCAACCACCTTCTAATAAGCTGCCAGCCTCTACAACATTGATGATGTGATGCTTGATGGTAGGTGCACTGCAATATTACTGAATCAAGCTAATAAAGCAGCTTGACAATATTAACTGGTTTAAGTCACTGACACTTTCAGTTTTACACTGAGCTTGAAATATTTTTCTCCACAGTAAAAATAATGTTCATTAAAAAGAAGCAGAGCTCCCCTCTGCAAAAACATTAAAGGAGTGCCCCTAGAAAAAAAAAAGCATCCAGAGGGCTAAACAGAGGAAGTATACTTACCATGCATATTTTAACAGCTAGCCTTTAGAAAGTACCTTCCAACCAAAGACTTCAAAGTACTTCCCCCACGTATACTTGCAACACTTAATATTGCAGCTCAGTTGTGGTTCACTTTTATCCTAATTTTGAATTTTATTCTCTTTGTTTTGAACTCATAATCATAAAATTCATATTACCGTACCCCCAAACAAAGGGAAGCAAAATTTAAACCTAGGTTATAATTAAATAAAACCACAGCATAGCCATTTGCTTTGACACAACTGATATCTTTAGGACCAAGGTATGATTGATGTTCCTGGCACATTGCCCGTTAATATGTTTAAAGTTGCCTTTTATTGATGTATTAAATAACCTGATCCATATATCTTATCTTTTCAAATAATACAATTGCACTTACTTCTCATCATAGGTTTGTAAATATAATATTATTAGACTTACAGTTTTATCTCATCGCCAACATGTTTTAATTTGGGCTTGAAAAAACGCTACAGCTAAGAAGGAGCTCCACTGCTACACTATTACTGTCGAGGAAATACACCTGGCTGCTTCGATCTACGTTATCTTTCAGCATGTATTTAAGCCAAAACCCTACGAAAAGCGTCAAGCAAAAGTAGTTCATTGCTTTGTGAGTTAGACCCAGTATAGGTTCGCTTGAGTTCCAAATATGGCTGTGCTTTGAGAGTTTTTGTCCCGACTGTAGCTTCTTTCAACTGCTGTTGGAGCATATTTTGTTGTTTAGTAAAACGCAAAAAGGTGAAAAATGTCATGACATTATTACCTCCGTATTATTTCAAGCACCTCATGAGCATATAGTTCATTAGTAAAATAGCGACCTTAAGTGTTGTTTCGACGCTTCTCTATCATCGATCTTACCGGGTCCTTGATCCTTACCGGCCATTTTGGATTTTTATGGCGGTTTCCGCTGACAACTCGTTCCCAGACTTCCGTTCCCCGTTCCCCGCTCCCCGCTCCCCGTTCCCCGTTTTAGTAACATCCGTAGTTTCACTTTAAGACAAACATATAAGCGGCAATGCGTTTGCGATAATTTCGTTTGAATTATAGGATCACAAACACGAGAGAACCTTAAAGCAGAAACTTGAATATATTTGATACCGGTTGTTAAAGTTAGCACTGCTTCCATCGTTGAGTGCTTTTGCATGGGGCCGGATAAAAACACATTCACTTGACTTGATTTCTGACCCGGTGCTGACCGTGCCGAAATAAATACGCCAATTCGAAATATGAAAGCCTACCTAATTTATGTTTTTGCAGCTTCAAAAATTAACTTTAACATTTCTAATTAATGCAACAACGTTCGCCATGCGTCATCACGACCACTTACCCCCGATTCCCCATTCGATTTCATAGAAAACACAATTGCGTAGCTTATGGCTCAGACTCAAAGCCTTTGTGTACCGTGTATGCGACAGTCAGTTCTTTCATGTTTACCACTTCCTTGCGCTCAATATAATAGAGTTTCCCTTCACATCTTTAACCGTGGCTGATGGCCAGATATTTACTTGATTGTTTGCACACTACTAAGCACCGTCACAAAAGGGAAGTCGAACACTTCGCAAGGTTTAAAACATCCAATACTACATTTCTTGTACCCTAACGTAAGTCAAGGAGCCTTAGTCTGGCCGTTGTACTAAATGAATTCTAGCACTGTAATATAAATGGAAATTACTAAAAAAAGATTTGTTTCAATTGCATAAACTTACCGATTGCAGCCTTAGTCAGGCACCAGGCAGGCAGCACGACTTTAAAGAGGTTTCGCTTGAATCACGAAGGGAAAACTATCAAAACGAAAGCAGGAAGTTTGAACATTCCTTGGTGTGGCGACTGGTTTTATTTTCATTAGGGATTACTTAATTACGTCAGTTTATGCAAGAAGCAGCACATATTTGTTCACGCAATTTCAAAGGTCATGGCCAGAGGGATACACTCGAATAAATTGGAAGGGAGTTGAGGGTCAGGAATCATATATCCGAAAACCAAAATCCCCTATCATTATTATAATTTATTACCATTATCATTATCATTGTCATTATCATCATTATTATTATTATTATTTGTAGCCGACACCAGGAGAGTGTCTCCCTTGTACTTCCATCTCTATAAATTCCACGCGCCTGCCACGCAGGCCGTATTCGAATTCTTACGTGTGCTCCATTCTCTCGCCGAGAGATATCGGTCTGTAGTTGTCAACATTAATTCGCTTTAGAGAAAAATGGGCATTTTTCCAGTCGTCAGGAAATATAGCCTTTGGTTAACTCTATCGCTTTTCACATCTAAAATGTATGGGTTGGCCGGTTTAAGAAGCACACTTGAGATTTTCCTAGTCCACAACTTTTGGAGTTATTAAATCTTGCAGCCACACGGTATATGTGTTTTTCAGTCACAGAAATAAAGCGTGAAATGTGTAGATGCCCTTTTTTCTATGTATTGTTCTTGAGGGGTATTTTTGACTGGAATGTTCTTGGCTATTTTTTTATCCATTGAGCAGACTGATATGCTTATTCATTTTATCGGCGATTTCTACCTCTTTTTTGTCACTACCGGTACATAATTAGCCCCCCAAAAAGCTCACTAATCAGTTTTGTCTTAGTCAAGTTTGACTTTACGTTAATCGTGCGATGGTGGCAAAGGAAAATGCCAAAAAGTGTACTGCACTTTCAGAGGTTTTGTTTTGCTTCTAATATTTGTTGCTATTTTATTTTCTCGCTCTCTTCGAATTCTTCACTGTCGTGTTTGCTTCAGCTCGCTTGTAGCGTTACCACAGAATTCTTCATTTGCGACCAATTCGTTGAAAAACTAACGATTAGATATACCCTGGGTGCCAGAGGCTTTTCATGCGCGGTTTCTGGTTACGGTTAAGTCTTCCGCAGACGAAGCTCCTCGTCGCACGCGAGAAAAAACTAGCCTGAGTATCAGGCGTTTCTGGGGAAAAGGGGAAAGATAGCCCATTAGGAAGGCCTGATAATCAGGCTAAGAAAAAACCTCTGGTGCCCAGGGTAACGATTGGATGGAAAACGCGCAAATATTGAGTATGCAGTTTCAGCCTATCCCGATTCCTATGGCGTAAATCTCGCTAGTAATCGACTCCTGGTATAGAGTGTTCACATTCACGTAGCCAGCATCTATGCAACTTTATTGGAACGAAAGAAAGGATTTACATAAGAAAAGAGTTTAACTCACACAGGATTGGTTAGGGACACCAACATGGCGATGGTTTCATTGTCCTGGAAAATCAGTATTGTTCACTCACAATCGTACTCCATGACATCAAAATGCAATAGTAGAGTCCTTTTGATTCGAGGACCATTACGAGGACGACATTTGACTTAAAGTTTTCTTTGTTTTTGATAATTGTTGTTTTAGTTTTTTTGTTTGTTTTGTTTTTGTCTTTTTGTTTTTTTGCTTATTGTAAAACATAAACTAGACAACGCAGAAGCTTCAATGTTTTTACCATAAGAGATGGCACGCGTACGGTTATTTTTATAGAAAACAAGTTAAGCCCTCTCCTGATCACTTCTAACATTTGATAACTTACAAGTTCCCGTCACTACGAAACCCGTAAATGACGACGGCTATCGCATTTTCCCGCCAAACCCACCTTAGTTTACGCGTGCACTACTTGAGTTGGTGTGAAGCAAATCTCGTCATCGTAGTCGTTCCCGTCTTAAAATCTAAAGATCTCTATAAGTATTCTTGCAGACGGCACAAATGAAACTCAGTGGTAAAAAATCAAGTTTCCACAAGCAAAACTCCATACTCCAGTTATTTCATACTTGAACATTTTGCTAGCCTATACGATTACAGCCGTCTCTTTTCGCTCTTCGCCGCTAGGAACGTTTCACTCCGGCTATCTTTTGCCGGCTCGTTGATCTAAACGTGCTAAATCATTATACGAAATGTAGTCACAATTCTTGACTTCTTTTAAACAATTTTCTTGAATGATATGTTTTACTCTTCGACGAACTTTAAACCCTTAAGGTTGATTTCCACTGACGCGTTTTTGGCTACGTACGTTAACGCAGGTAAAGTTTAATCACGTAAATAAAGTAGAGGCAAGATAAAAAGTGCTGAACTTAAACGAGAAGTTGAGCGAGGTTCAACTTTGACACTTACGAGCGACCTTTCATGCATGGCCTCTATTTTGTTTACGAACTTAAATCTTACGCACGAACGCACGTAAAAAAATTACGCGACACTGGAAATGAACCCTTCGTGTGCTAGTCTACTTTAGATTTGGTTCAACCTGGGCCTCTCATCTTCTCGGGATCACATAATTTCCTTCTCACAGTGCAAATAAATTCTTGGTACTTTACAAACTACAGTCTATATCACGGTTAACCCGACCAATTTTCCACAGTAAAATTTATCGTACAGTAAAAGGCTACCAAAATACTAATTTACCTAATTACAAAAATGAAAGCTGAATATTTATTATTGACATCTACAAAGTCGACAGCCACTTCCTGACTTCTCCTCTCTCTTCTTGGCAGCTTAACGAAAAGAAAAAAAAGGTATCATATAGAAGCCAATACTAGCCAGCTTTTATTGCCCTAGTATCTTATAACGCGCTTAGCACCGTCTGAGGGCGAAACCAGTGATCTAGGAAGAGAAGGGGCAAGTGACGTGGGAATTTGCCTTATCCACATTTTAACCCTAAACTGAAAATAACCTGCGTAGCTGGTGGGATTCATTTGTCCGGGGTACTTTTTTGGCGGCGGAGGAAGCCTCCAAACGACAATACAGCACTTCCACTCTAATCTCTAAGACGTACGCAGGCTAAACTAAAAAGATAATAGAAAGAGAAGAATAAAGAAACATACAAGAAAAAGAAAGAAAATAAGTTGAACTTATATGTATCAAAATATGAACAAACTGATCCCAGATCTGGTTGTGACGTCACCAGGGCACGCTCAATGAACATTTTGGCTCATAACATTTAGAACAAGAATGCGCTTACAGCGTCATGCAGGTCTCGCCTGCTTGGAGATTAGATCGAGAAATGAGGAGGCGATTAATTATGCAAGAAACATGATTTCCTCGCTAAAGGTTTTTTACTTCCTACTTTATCGACGTCGGTAGTTTTTATTTGTTTCTGAATTGATTTAGTAGGCGTGTTAGTGACGACCAATAATACCTAGCAGTAGCAGGCTATACGCGTGTATAAATACACGAAAATTCAAGGACCTCGATTCCAGAGAAATTACATCATTTCCAGATATCGAAAGAGTGATTCATATGGCACGTCATTTCAATCATTGCCGTAAATAAATCGCATGCTCATCACAAGACTCATTTGCATACAGTGAAAGTTTACATGCAACATCCGACCATCGCAATTTTCCTAATTAAGA
The DNA here is from genome assembly GCA_942486035.1 of Porites lobata. Lineage (NCBI taxonomy): Eukaryota > Metazoa > Cnidaria > Anthozoa > Scleractinia > Poritidae > Porites > Porites lobata. The sequence goes on from CALNXK010000095.1 coordinate 1,928,353, forward strand.
TTCTTATTTTTTTTTCCGACCACTCAGTAGTGTTCACTTGCTCCAAAGTAATTAACGCTTTCAAGCGATAGAATTGTGAAATGTGGACCGACACGTTTCGGAAAAGCTCTAAATTTAATCTTTCCTAAGCTTTCTTCGCCAAACATGCGTGGCTTCGATTCTTAGTCCCAGTTTCCACAGTGTCCGCAAGGAACGCCTGGCACAATGACCCCCAATTTATGACCCAAAAACGACAAAAACGTCAGGGGGTACTTCCAGAAAAATTGGGTGGGGATGTTCGGCACGCTTCCTGAAACCCTTACCCTATTTCAGACCAAAATCTGTGATTTTCCCTACCCTATTTCAGACCAGAAGCCCTGGGGCCCGGCGCGTAACAAGCTGTTACGGCACGTACACGGTAGTTGGCGTAAACATTAAAAGGGAAATGGTCTTATCGCCAGATGATGAAGAAGTAGCTAATTCTTCTAAAAAACATACCCAATTGAAGGCTAGAGTGCACAAACCATACCCTGTTTCAGACCAAAATGGTCGAAATTGATACCCTATTTCAAACCAAAACGGCTGAAAAACCATACCCTTTGGCGCCGCACATACCCATATAGCCTATATAAGGGACAACCCCCCCACCCCGGGCGAAAAATGCATCGCAGATTATGAGTCTCGTATCTGTCTTTTTTTTTAGAAGAGCGATTGACATGCTTCAGTCAATGAACCCAAAGAGGTGACAAAGAATTTTACAAATTACTTCGTTACTTCATTTCATATACAGTAAAAACGCTCAAGCTTACAGAAACCTCAAATTTAGGGACATTAGTGGGGGAGGAAGGGACATTTGGAGAATTATGCGTACCTCTTAAAAATCCTGGCTACCCCCCTAAAACAACATTTTTGCTACGATGAAGAATCCATCTCCGGGTTTTTTTCCTCACGTTCCTTTGTCGCGTCAAGTCCAAAGACTGTGAGATTGCGCAACGTTTAACCCTTATCAGATTTTTTTCAAAAGAAACGCGCCCTTGATTTCAAGTAAGCATGAGGAGACGTTTTTAGTAAACAATGATTCTTGCTTTACCTTCCTTACTACTGCCCTTATTGTTATTCTCATCATCATCATCTTGTTTCTTGGATTGTGATAAATGCCTTTCAGTTTCAGGAGTAATCTGCAAGGACTAACAGGTTTTTTCATTAGAAGAAACTTAAAGATACGGAAAGCAGAACTAGAGTGTAAACAGAAACTGTTACAGTCAAACCTGAATTAAGAGATTTCTTACCAACGTCCCAAATATCGATTCCATGATTAATATATGTAAAACGTTATGGAGTTTATCAAATTAAAATTATTAATAAAGAACATATGAATTTCATAGATTGGAACTGCGGAAGAAAGAATACATCGAAGATCCTTGCAGTTTAAGACACAACTTATGCTGCTGTGAAAAAAAGCCTCAAAAGTTAAGTCTTTTTAGATTTTAACAAATTTCAAAGACACAGGGCCAAAGCAATAACCCTTCAAGACTGCGTAAAATCTTTCAAGAAGAAATATAATTTCCATAATAGAGTTTTTTTGCGTCTGTTAGCAGTCCTTACCTTATTTGGTGTTTTGTTGAGGCCGTGCTTGTCTGCTCTGATAGCCAGAGCACGTTGCTTATACTCCTTGGTTTGCTCGAAGTCACCTAAATCCTTGTACATTAAAGCTAGGTTATTATAGCTTCTTGCAACTTTAACATGTACCGGGCCGAGCTTGTCCAGTTGCATGTCTAGAGCACGTTGCTGATACTCCTTGGCTTGCTCAAAGTCACCTAATTTCTGGTAAATTAAAGCTAAGTTACCATAGCTTCCTGCAACATCAACATGTTCCGGGCCGAGTTTGTCCAGTTCGATGTCTAGAGCACGTTGCTGATACTCCTTGGCTTGCTCGAAGTCACCTAGTTTCTTGTAAACTGAAGCTAAGTTACCATAGCTTCCTGCAACATCAACATGTTCCGGGCCGAGCTTCTCCAGGTGGATGTCTAGAGCACGTTGCTGATACTCCTTGGCTTGCTCAAAGTCACTTAATTTCTGGTAAATTAAAGCTAAGTTATTATAGCTTCTTGCAACATCAACATGTTCCGGGCCAAGCTTGTCCAGTTGGATGTCTAGAGCACGTTGCTGATACTCCCTGGCTTGTTCAAAGTTACCTAATTTATGGTAAATTAAAGCTAAGTTATTAAAGCTTCCTGCAACATCAACATGTTCCGGGCCGATCTTGTCCAGTTGGATGTCTAGAGCACGTTGCTGATACTCCCCGGCTCGCTCGAAGTCACCTAATTTCTGGTAAATTAAAGCTAAGTTATTAAAGCTTCCTGCAACATCAACATGTTCCGGGCCGAGCTTGTCCAGTTGGATGTCTAGAGCCCGTTGCTGATACTCCTTGGCTTGTTCGAAGTCACCTAATTTCTTGTAAATTAAAGCTAAGTTATTATAGCTTCTTGCAACATTAACATGTTCCGGGCCGTGCTCTTGAAGCTTAAAAGCGAGGGAATATTCAAAATATGTTTTGGCTCCTCCAAATTCACAATGCATTTTACAAATATTTCCAAGGTTTTCGCATTTTTTGGAAATGTCCTTATCATGAACTTGAAAGAAATTATCTCGCAAAAACAGTTTGTCAGTTACCATAGTTAGAGCTTTCAAATGTGGAGCTATGAGTCTGGTGTTCAGTCTCATATTCTCTGGTGGAGTTGCGTCGATAATTGCGTTGAATGATGAAATGACCCCACTAACGACCTCATCGCTTTGGCTTTCTGGACACTCTTTTGTTACAGTTTTTAGAGCATCATGCACAACCTGGTGAAGTCGAATAAAACAGCAACCCTCTTCATCTTGGAACAGCAGAAGTGAGCTTCTCTTTAATCTCATGCGAATTAGTTCCTTGTCCGCTTCATCAAACTCTTCATGTGCGTTCATGATGTAACTAACTACTATGTCAACGTTCAATGGTCGTGGAGCGCAGAGGGCAAGAAAAGTGAAAAGGTGTTTTTGAAATTTGTCGGATCTCATCAGTGTTTCGACGGCTAACGTTATTGCTTTGGTCATTGAATTTGGATAAACTGGATTGGTGTCGACAAGTGTATTTTCTGTGTTCTGTCTTTTGCCTTTTTCTAAGATCTTTAGGTATTCCCCCCACCCAAAATCCGTCGATACTTTGTTCCGCCGAATCTCTTTAACAAAGACGGCAGCGCCTGCTAAAGCAAGAGGTTGATAGTCTAGTCTTTGTGCTACTGTTCCTACCAGCTCGCTATCTAGGATACCAGAAAGCTTGGACAATAATGAACAGGCGTCATTGGGCTCCATACCTTTGCTTACCGAGATGTGATTAACAAAAGAGCTTTCTGAGGGAATTGATGTTGTGTCCTGGGTCGTAATTAGCAACTGGCCCCTTCCCCAAGCCTCGTTTTCAAACTGTGGTAGATGGACATGCACAGATGAAATGGTAGTGACATTGTCAACCACCAGTAGCCACGACTTGTAACAGGTAATTTTTACAGCGACAAGCATCTTAAGACTAGTGATCCTTTCGTCCACAGTCGAGTCCTTTGAGCTGAGGGTTTCCACAATTGAATAGTCTGGGCACTTTAAATGGCGAGCAAATGAGGCATACGACTCCAGAAGTGAATCTGGACTTGCAGCATTTAAGGTCATTACAAATGATGACCCACCTGGCATTTCTTTGAGGTCGTCAAAGAATCTCTCAGCTACAAGGCCAGCTAGCTGTGACTTTCCGCTTCCAGGATTCCCTGAGATGTATAGATAACTCAACCTGTTGTCACTGGACTCATTTAGTTCCCTCAGCTTTTGGACTATTTGGGCTACTTCACTTTCACGACCACCGATTTCATGCGAAGGTTTAGGAGGGAGAACACAGAATAAGGGTGCTTCATTTTGGAGCTGATCTTCAAGGACCTGGCGCTGACTCTCCTTTTCTTGAACTTCTTTGAGGACCTTTGTTAAATCTTTTGTTGGAAACGCTTTCTGATATTTTAAGTCTTGAATTTTTACAGTGGGAAGACTAAGCGCTTGAAACGCAACATCAACTTTGCTAATAGCATTGTGAAAATCTGTCTCAGAGAGACTACCTTGTGGCATGTGAGCGAATTCTTCATTCCTGAAATTTCGTAGATCATCTACCTTTTTTCTGACTATTGCGCTAAGACTTGGCCCGACGCAATCAGAGAAAAGGATGGCGTAAAATAGCATTGTACAATCCCATTTCCCACTGTTTCCGTTTTTCATAGTGGCCAAAAGATGAGCGTTTCTTTTTTGATTTCGAGGAGACTCTCTGTTATAAAAATCCATTCCATTACGAGGCTCGTCTTTCCATTCTCCAGTTGTTGTTTTGTACAGTTTGTCCCATTCTTGTTTAAATATTACTCTCAGACCCTCAGCTAGTATATCGGTGGTTACACAACAAATTCTGTAATAGTTCAGCTGTTCATCGGTATATTCGTTTAAAGAGGTCATATTTGATGCACCTCTGATGCTTGGAACCTTTTAGGAAAATGAATCCTGCGGTTAGCAAATTAGTTCAGAGGGGGAAAAATTATCAGTGACGTAGATAACGCGGTGTATGAAGTAAAAACATTGACTTCTCAACACAAGCATGTCAGGGTATGACCAAGACCCAAATTTGCTAGTATATCAGTAGTTGGGTAACAAATTCTGTAATAATTTAGCTGTTGCTCGGTATATTCTTTTGAAGATGCCGTACTTGATGTACGTCTGATGCTTCAATCTTTGGGGAAAGATTTTCTCTGCAATTAGTGACAACATACCCGGCGGTAATACCCTTTGTAAGCTATATATAGGTATGTACTACAAACGGTATGGTTTTCTTAGCCGTTTTGGTCTCATGAAAACGGATCAGCTCATTAGAGTCTCAAAACGGGTACCGTTTTCAATGGAACAATAAAAGTTTATAAACTTATTTTTGCCGAAAAACTTATGGATCATTTTAGGTTTCTGGGAAACTGCCCACCTACCCCTCCCCTAAGCCATCATTTTGCCCTAAGTGAGAACTAAATTTTAATGTTAGCTTAGGGGAGGGGTAGTTGGGCAGTTTCCCAGAAACCTAAATTGATCCAAACTTATTCAGGGTCAGATACAACTAAATAACGTTTAGAGCCAGCTCTGACACTGGGCAGGCATTTTAGAGGGAGGCCCTTTTCTCGAAAGTCTCGGTAACTAGTAGGACTAATTTTACGCCCTTTTCATCAGATCATCTCTTATTTTTTCTCCCTATTTTACCACCACTCCTTTATTTGCAGCCTGCAGAATAGCCGCTATTTTTTTGGCACAAAGCGTGGGTGGAGAGCGAGACACGCGCGGTTTGTGAAAGCGCTTTCTCGTGCTGCGCGCTCGCCTCGCGCATATCTTCACTCGCCTAAAAAAACGTGTTCTGCAGGCTACTTTATATTCAGTTTCCATTTCCAATTCAGTAGGATTTACTTTACACTAGAAATATTTTAACTAAACTAAGGCCGAATACTTGTAGGACATAACTATGCAAAACAGTCCGTCATTCTTCAGCTGTAGAGACTCTCGATGAAGATTAAAAAGTTTCGGTGGTAAACGAACGGTCAGGACATAAAGCTTATGGTTTTTGGTTTCATTTTGAAAAGTTTTACAAAGATCTAAAGACAGTTAACGTCAAAAAGGTACTTCTAAGGGCGCAATAGTTGTTTTGTACTGGCTCTACGTTATTCCTGCAGGTCAAAGCTTGTTTTCACTTCATTTTGCTTCCAGAGCGTTCCAAAACCAGAGCTTACTTCGCTCGAACAATGGACCGAAACAGTCAAAAATGGTCACAAAAAGGCAATCATTCCTTATCATTCGCTGCGAAAGTCTCCGTTTGACGTTCTTTTGAACAGTTTCATAGTTTGAATAACCGTCATGAACTCCCCTTCCCGCATCATTCAATTCCACCATGTAACTTATACAAATGAAAGGTTTTTTTGACCGCATGTAGAAACACGGCTGCTTATTGCATTATTTTTCTTACCGTTTGGAACTCCTGACTGAGCCAGCAAATATCGAAGATACCAAGTCTTTATAAGGAATCATTGAGCTTCCGCTGGAGTGACGAAGGAAAGCAGGCTGTCAAAACGAAAGCGGAATGTTTTAAGGCGTGACGACTATTTTTATTTTCATCATTATACCTTTCAAATATGCATTACTGACCAAGCGTGAGGTTAATATGACTGGATATATGGCCAAATTCCTTTTTTGCATTTTGTTAAACTTTCTAGAAGTCCTTTATTTTTTCCTGTTTGGTTATGCCACGAGACTTCGTCGCTCGCTGCGCGACCTCATGCATTGAAGCTCGTCTTCGCTCACTTTTAAAAACGTATGAGAGGTAGCAAGTCTAGCATTTTGTTTACCGAGACGTTATCGAGGCCAATGAGAAAAGAACGACGCAGCCAATATCCAGCTATCTTGACCGAAGAATCTTGGTCAATAAAAGGGGTGGCAAATGGTAAAATCCGAGACTCGCCGAGACGCCGAGATCCTAGTTAGAAGCCGTGCCCGAGACTCTTTGGTATAAAGTTTCGAGACTCAAAAAAAGTAAAAACAAACCGTTCAAAAACGAGACTTCGAGACTTATCAAGAACCCTTCCGAGATTTCGAGATCCTGCCAAAATTTTCCGAGACCCACGTTTTTCGAGGTACCATTCGCCACCCCTAATAAATGATTTATTTTATGGCCAAATTATCGTGGTTTTGATTCACAACGGTTTTTCTTGCCGTTATTTAGTGTTTTACGAGTAGGCAGGCTACCAAGACACTGATTTATATCATTTTCTCGCTTACCCTTCCCAGCATCCTTTGCGTGAACGCTAAACATTCCCATGGTCCATTGCGCGATACTATCGCTTGCAGTCGCATTTTCTGTTCTCCAAACACACTTGAGATGAGATGCTTAGGAACGAGGCAGTTTATCTAATTATATAGAGTACTGACATCTTGAAGACTAACAGAAATCTACTAAGCATGAGGTGAGGTGTGTTAGATTCAAACATTTGCCCTTATCAAAACTTACACAACAATCAAATAAAAAGTTGATATTTTTCTCCTCATGCTTTTCACCAGGCCAAATCCAAATGGCCAAATAATCGCTTTTCTGTATTCGATAATAACATAACTAGCTTGAATCAGAACCTGGAAAATTTACAAACACATATCTTAGAAGAAATTGATTTTCACTTTGATGTTATAAGAATCTCTGAGACGAAAATTAGGGGGACGTAGGGGACGTAGAACCCGGTACTGTGGTCAGCCTTCACACATCACATCATGGGTTGGGTGGGTACAGTAAGCTCATAAATGGACTGAGAGCGGCTGCCAGTGGCGCCTTTGTATGCTTACGTCCGAACTTACTGTTCACATGTTAAAATATATTGTAAGAGGGCACGTCTATTGTTCTCTCATACACGCCCCTTCATTCTTTCATTCATTCATTCATTCATTCGTTCATTCATTCATGGTCCACCGCGCGATACTATCGCCTTCAGTCGCGTTCTCAGTTCTCCAAACACACTTGAGACGCCTAAGAACGAGGGAGTGTATCTATTTTTATCGAGTACTGACAGCTTTAAGACTAAAAGAAATCTACTAAGCATATCTTCGCTCGCCTAAAAAACGTGAAAAAATGACGCCTATTATGCAGGCAACTTTATATCCAGTTTCCCTTTCCAATTCAATAGGATTTACTTTACTCTAGACATATTTTAACTTAACTAAGACCGAATACTTGTAGGACATATAACTGTGCAAAACGCGCTGTCATGCTTAGTTATGCTTCATCTGTAGAGACTCTCGATGAAGATTATAAAGTTTCGATGATAAACGAACAATCAGAACATAAAGCTTATGGCTTTTGAGTTCTTTTTGAAAAGTTTAACAAAGATCTAAAGAGAGTTAACGTCAAAAAGTTACTTCTAAGTGCGCAATAGTTCTTTTGTACTGGCTCTACGTTATTGCCGCAGGTCGAAGCTTGTTTTCACTACATTTTGCTTCCAGACCGGTTCAAAAGGCAACTCGAATAATAGACCGAAACAGTCAAAAAATGGTCAAAAAAAGGGTATCATTCATTACCATTTGCTGCGAAAGTCTCCGTTCGACGTTCTTTAATATTTGAACAGTCTCATAATTTGAATAAGCGACAAGGAAGCTCTCCGTATCATTCAATTCAACCATGTAACTGAACATGCCATTTTTATACAAAGTAAAGGCTTTTTGACCGCGTCTAGAAACACAACTGCTTATTGCATTTTCTTACCGTTCGGAACTCCTGACTCAGGCAGCAAATTTCGAAGAAACCAAGTTCTTATCACTGAGCTTCCGCTGGAATGACGAAAGGAAACAGGCTGTCAGAACGAAAGGGGAATATTTGAAGGCATGACGACTTCTTTTATTTTCATTATTATTCCATTCAAATATGCATTACTGACCAAGTGTAAGGTGGTCAATATGACTGGATATATGGCCAAATTCCTGCTGCGCGACCTTATGCATTGATGCTCGCTTCGCTCACTTTTAAGAACTTATCAGAGGTCGACTTGTAGCAAGTCTAGCATTAGGGAGTTTAAGATACGGAGACTACGGACTACGAACTACGGCTGGACGAGCGTTGTCCTTTGTTTGTAGCACTGGGTTGAGTCGTGCCAATATAGAACGTTAAGATTGCACTACAGACAGTAGACTACGAGAGAAGAGGCGGAGGGGGAAACAATACGCAAAGATTTTCTTGTTTTCATCACAGTTCACAAAAATGCAAGTCAGTTTTGCATGTGATCTTATCTTTAGAACAATGAACAAATTCTTCCATACTTGAAGGAAGCAATTACGTCGGGTGAAATTGGTAAACAAAGTTTTGGTTACCCAGGTTTTATTTTTTTCGCCCATGAATACTTCTGTGAAATATTAAAGAAATAGACAGAAATAGTAATAGCTCATTTATTAGATTTTCGATTGTCTCGAAGATGTTTACATCATTTTCATTCAGCAAATGCGATACAAAAACTCGCATAAACAAAGGTTAAAGTAGAAAGACACACTAATCTGTTCGAACAAACATTGAAACTTTTCAAGTGCAAAGAGAAAGTAAATTACCGCCATGATTTCTCTTCTCCTCGGCCGTCAACCTGAATTCTGCGTATAAACAGCTAAGCTTATTTAAATATGAGCTTCGCTAGATAAAAATGTAGTCACAACAGTGGATTAAAAGCGTAAATCTGAGCAGAAATTAGACACAACTTACATATTTCGCTTCCCTCTTACTTAAAGCAGGTGAATTGAAAACTTTTCTACGAAAAGACGAGATTCTTGAATTACCGAGACGGCAAAATACGAGCAAAATGTTCTCCGTAGTCCCGACTACGCGAAACAGCTCAACAACTCACCGTAGCCGCAGGACTACGCGGGAAAAATGAACGGTCACGTGGTTTTTGATCATGAGCAGTAGTATTTATTTATTTATTTATTTATTTAGTTAGTCACTCACAAAACCTTACACAACATGAACAAAAGGTGTTAATTAAATTATAAAATTAATGTGACAAGGAAGCCCAACGAAGCTTGAAGCTTATATTAATAGACTTCCTTCAACTAACTAGTGAATTAAATTCATGGCTGAGTGCAGAGTGAGCAAGGTGAGAAAATTAAGCGACAGAGCGGCTATCAATGAGATAATTCTTTAAAAATTTTTTAAAAACAAATATAGAAGGAAAGCTAATTAGTGAAACAGGTAACGAATTCCAGATTTTAGGTCCTCGGATTGGTCCTCGGTAAAGGATACTGAATTGCTTTATATTTGTTCTACAAAAATTAGGTCTATACTAAGAGGCTAGTCGCGTTTCGTATTGATGGCCTTGATTACTACTTAAGAACAAGTCACGAAAGCTACTAGGCAAAAGATTATGGTGATATGAATACATAAAGTAGCGACAGAAAATGAATTAATACTAAACATGTCAAGGACTTTAAGCTGGCTAAATAAAGGGACGGTATTTGCTAGATAGTGAGCTTTTGTTATGAGCCGCACTAGACGCTTTTTCAAAAGATAAATACAGTTTAGGTTGGAACAGTAGGTGGAGGACCAGGCTACATTACAGTATGTTAAGAAAGGATACACAAGGGAGTAATACAAGGTCATCAAAGTTTGGGATGATAGGTAAAAGCGGGCTTTCGCAATAATTCTCACACTTTTCGAAATTTGTTTTGAGACGAAATCAATATGTGGTTTCCAAGAGAGCTGCTGATCAATTAGAACACCTAAAAATTTTGTCTCCGTGACTTGCTTGATCACAGTATTTTCCAGAGTAAGAGGGACATTAACATTGACTTTCTTTTGCCTTGGATGAAAAATCATAAAATTTGTTTTAGTCAAATCTAGAGATAACTTATTCAGTTTAAGCCAAACAATTATTTTTGCAAGTTCATTGTTAACAATAGAAACGAGGTGGTTGGCATCTTTATGGGAACAAAAGATACTTGTGTCATCAGCAAACAGTAAAGATTGAGTGAGACAGATCATTAATATAAATAATAAACAAAAGAGGTCCAACTATGGTTAATCGTAGTCGTAGTCCGTAGTCGCCGTATCTTAAACTCCCTATTGTGTTTACCGATACGAAGTCTGCCAATGAAAAAAGGAACGACGCCAATATTGTTGGTTTTCACATGAAGTCACTAAAATTCAAACTACAAAAGTATCGATCCTACTGACATTTTACCTTTATGGTGTATTAGAGCAGCTGAAAACTAATTTTCAAACAAATTTTCGCTTCAAAAGGGGTCTTGGTTTTGTAATAAAGTACGCTTGAATTTCTAAGCTTTTGCGTGACGCAGCATTTTCATGACGGCCGAGAGAGCTGTCATTTAGGTTAAAAAAGTGACTTTTTTCGAAGAATTTTGCTATCTAATCAGTTCAAATGTTAGAAAAAGTATTACTTTAATGTTTATGAGTTCCTCTAGCAGTAAATTCACGCTTTTCTAGCAAAACTCGGTAACAGATGTTTCTGTTGCTTTTTGTCCCCCATGTTGGAGCTCATCCGGATGAGTTCTAGCTTGGCGTCTGCATACAAAGCTCTATAAATCTGGGTAAAACATTTCCTCGGATATCTCGTATACGAATTATTCCTTCAACCCAAATCTTGGCGAGGGTCTTTTTATATTTACCTCCTTTCATTTCCCAGATTCTGGACTTTATCTGTCGAATGGTTTTGATTTTTATTTTGATCTATTTTGGATGGGGTGACACTGAAAACCAGCAATAAGCCACAAGCACTTCTCCCATAATGCACCTAATTTGTCCCCCACAATTTTGCATAAACATTTTTTTCAATTTCTCTTGGCACGGCTGTAATATCCAGGACTTGAATGAAAAACAACCTGAAACTTATGCAAAATAAGGTGCATTATGGGAGATGTGCAAGTGGCGAATCCAGCTATCTTGACCAAACAAGCTTGGTCAATAAAGTATTTATTTTCTTGCCAAATTATCGTGGTTTTGATTCACAACGGTTTGTCTTGCCGTTATTTAGTGTTTTACGAGTAGGCAGGCTACCAAGACACTGATTTATATCATTTTCTCGCTTACCCTTCCCAGCATCCTTTGCGTGAACGCTAAACGTTCCCATGGTCCATTGCGCGATACTATCGCTTGCAGTCGCGTTTTCTGTTCTCCAAACACACTTGAGATGAGATGCTTAGGAACGAGGCAGTTTATCTAATTATATAGAGTACTGACATCTTGAAGACTAACAGAAACCCACTAAGCACGAGGTGTGTTTACAAGATACCCGCGCCGCATGACCAGTATAGGATCAAATAACGCGCATGACATCCCGATGCCTCTAACATTTCGGATGGTATGCCTGTGGCACGACTTAAAGGTAGATATCTCCCCCATTCCTGTAAAGGAAGTCACCAACTTGTCCCTTAACTAGACCCATTTAGCTTGTATGTTTTTTTGTCTTTTCATAAATTATGCATACATGTACACGTGGAGGCAGGCCAATGCGCGCGCGAGCAGGCAAAGAGAGGTATGGAGTGAGGGTGAAAACGGACAGTGAGACTGGAGAGAGACACACGCCCCATGGGGCGTGTGGAGCCAGCTTCTTACGCCCTGTGTGGAGCTCACGTGCTTCGCGTGAAAATATCCACCAGGCCAGCGCTTCGCACCTTGCAAAACCGATTTTGAGAAAAGTACGACTGTTTTGCAGTCTAAGAGGTCTATTGACAAAATACAGTGATTTGTATGAAATTCAATCCCAAACTCGTTTCATTGGAATGGAACAGTGGAATGCGGAATGGTTTAAGAATCGAACTGTTCACAGTCGCCTATTTACCGAGACTAGCCTGGGGATTAGTATCAAATACACTTAGGGAGTGGGAGACGGTTAAACTTGGCTCCCACCCCCTCGGTACATTTAAAAAGAAGTAATTAGCTAACATTGTAATTAGTATTAGATTAAGTGTTGTAATCAGTTATTATAAATAATGTAATATAATCATTGTTCCTGAAAAGCTCCTTTGGGGAGGTAACAATAAAGTATGTATGTATGTATGTATGGCCGCCCGAAACGGTAGGTGCTCGATCTTGACAATCTTACGGGAGAAAAGGGAACTGTGAATAGTCTAAGGGACAGACCATTATTTCTTTGATGAGGAAGGGGGGGGGGGTGGGCGAAAATGATGGTCCCACTTAACGGACAGCTCGTTGTTAAGGACAGTTTGCTTTGTCCCTGGGGAAAGAAAGCCCTTACATTTTCTAGAAAAAGTTCAACCCGCTTAATATGGACACCCAGTTAAAAGGGACACTCTCTATGACCCACTCAGTGTCCGTTTTAATGGGGTTTGACAGTACTGCCTCAACATAAACGCACAGCGCATGCGACGAGCATTTTTGGCTTGAAAGCGCATGTGTAATAGAACGGTTTACACGACACGTCACGGAAGCCATATTGGTGTTCCTAAACAATGAAAAGGCGGCCATGTTGAGTTCCAAGCAATTCTTGTAGGAGTTGAGCTCTTTTCATAAGTAAACACTTTCTTTTGTTCCAATGAATTTTCCATAGATACTGGCCACGTGAGCGAAAACGCTCTATTGGTAGTAATGACGCATAACTTGCAATTAACGCTGTTTTTTGACTAAAGTAAGAATGGGTTAACACACAACCCAAGGTAAAAAGATCTATAAATAAAGCGACTTAATCAGGTGGGCACGAGAAGATTAAAGGGACAGGTTAGCGCATGCTCGTTAATAAAAATGCTGTTTTTCTGCCAGGACATGCTGTATCGCCTATGAAAGCAATATTACCATGTCATGATAATGTCAAAGAACCAATCTGCACATTCCCCTGGCAGTTACTTGACCAACTTAGGTGCAATTAGCTGTAAATTAATCAACCATGGAATAAAACCTTCGGGTCAACAATAAATTCAAGGTTGGTAGTGTAGGCATAATCCACTAATTTTTCCGCGATTTTAGTACTCCTCCATCCCACTTCAGGTTACTCTGAAGTGCACTTCTACTTTGAAATACACTCTGAGATCGCTGAGATACATGTGAGTAGGATTATTAACAGATAGAATTAATAACAAATTGGAAAAAAGTAACTTAATGTATCAGCATGCGCTGCACCGTGAACCCGTCCCTTTAAGCGAGGATGGGACGAAACAAGAGACCTTCTCGCGCGCAGATCTCAGCTCTGTGGTTTAAGCGATAGATAAAGTTTCCCTTTGATAGTCTTCTGTTCGGGTTGTATCTTTCTAACAATAGCAGCAAGCTTTTTCACGGTCTCATCATTTGACAGGCCTGTTCGTTTGCTCTTGAACTTTTGCAAAAGGTCCTTGCTAGTCATGGGCTTTCTTGTGAGGTACCTTCTCACGGCTTCTTCAGTGATTCCCTGAGGGCCTTCCTCACTACCGGTCGGTGTTGGGGTGCTTGTTCTTGATTCTCCTCCTGCCCCTCCCGTGGAAGGTGCCGGGGATACACGAGGTTTTTTGCTTGCTGGGCTTCCCTCTTCGCCAGGGGTACCTTTTTTACTTGCACTTGCTGGGCGCTTCTTTGATTTTGCTACAAAAACCCAGACAATTTAAAAAATTGTTTCAACACGGGGGACATGAAACTGATCGGGAACAAATGGAACAACATCCAAAATGCTAGTTTGTAAAATACTGTGAAAGAAATAGTACCTGACGAAGGTTTTGTTCCATACAATTTCATCTAGGTACCCGGAAAATAGGTATCTCACCCCCGGTTGGTAGTTATATACTTACAGGGAGTCCCTGGTCTGTCCTGACTCAGCTTTGTAGCAGCGGCAGCAATGGTATTGGCAGCGCCGTCTGTAGCAATCGTAGGGGTCGATGAACGGCTATTTGAAGAGGTACTGGAGCCACTCCCCGACTTCTTCTTTTTCTTTTTGTCACCTTTACAAACACAAAATACATTTAAGATCATATACGAGCAAAACACACTCAAGATAATCAAAATTTGTTCACCAGTTACTAATTAAGTGTTTTCGCACCAAAGGCAAATTTTCCGCCTCAACGCTGTGGCCGGCCACATGTCAAGCAACTAAAAGTGAAACAAGTCGTAGCATTTTCCCGCGCTTGCCACCTCCAAGTCTTTACTCTGTATTTTGATTGATTCATTTAATTAATTGCCTCTCATGTGATTGGCCAGAGCAATCCCCTTTGTTACATTTGACTTACGATAGCCTCTCTCTGGATAATCGTAATCGCCTCGATTTCTGCTTGGTTAAGTGACTTGCACGAACGGTGATTGGTCAGTTTCGTTAATTCTACGTCACTTCGCTGTGTGACTGGCCCCACAGGGAAACAAGTCGTGGCATTTTCCCGCGCTATGCGACCGCCGCGTCTTTACTCTACTCGTGATTAAGCAAACCAGACCCCTGCTACGCGGTAGTCTGATTTTGTTTATCACTCGTATGATTACAGACCGAATTGGACTCCAGCTTAGTATTATTACCATTATCAAGTGGCTGCCTGGCTCCACTAGCCTCTATGGTTTTTCCAGGCAGCCAGTACTCGAATTTTACTCATTTTTTTAATTATACTAATTAGTAAAATTAGTAAAATTTTTTTAATTTTACTAATTTTTTTTAATTTTACAGTAGTGCGTGTTGGGAAACCAAAAGACTCTGATTAACCATCGTTAATGGTACAATAGCCAACGTTTAGTTGCAGGTGACTCGATCTTGTATTCAAAATCAAATTCAAAGGCCTAATATCCATACAGCAAATCAATCTGAAAGTTTAACCTCCTCGTGGAATTTTAAAATAGACTATTGCTTTACATGAAGTGAACAATGGGAAAACACATTTATTGTTGGATAGATCAGAAAACAAGTTAGTTCGCCGTAAAAAAAAGTACACAAAGCAGATCACGGTTTACCTTCTTTACTGCTCCCTTGATTTTCCTCCTCATCATCACCTTCTTCCTCTGACAACGATAAATCCCTTTCGTCATCATGAATAATCTTCAGCAAAAAAGTGAGAACTCTAACAATGTCTTTTTCACACCAACTTGATGTACACTCAACTTACTCCAGACAAACTCCCCTCTATAAGACAGACAGCTCCCTAAAATGGACACCGACAAATAATCCCAGCATTTCTTTAGTTCTTTTCTTTCACTTTCTATAAGGCACGCCTGGATCATTATATGTCTCTAGGAAACTGCCCAACTACCCCTCCCCTAAGGCAACATTTTGCCCTAAGTGAGACGAAAGTGTTAATGTTGGCTTAGGGGAGGGGTAGGTGGGCAGTTTTTCATAACATATAAAGATCCCAGACACCTTTTCAAGGCAGGCCGTAAGGCAGACCTAGAATTGGTATCGTACCAGTCGTTCTTTCTTTGCTGTCTCTGGATGACAGTTCCTGCACTTTTGACATCATTGAATTAATATCACAAAATACCTCCAAATTTATAATGGACAAGTGTCTGCGAGATTATTATGGTACAGTGGCCACCTTACCATGCCAAAGCTCCACCCCAGTCATGACTCAGCAAAGTGCAAGATTTGTATCCAAGTGCCTCAATCTGTAAAAAAATTAATAAATAGAAAAATAAATCAATAAATCACAATTTTTAATTATAATATCTTTTTGGAACTCACATTATCAATCCTATACTGTTACTGGGTACTGTTATAAATAAAAAATAAAAAATAATTTTTCTTCTACCATCTGCAAAAACACTGTGATGTACTCCTTTGCAACACCGTATAATATAACATATCATAGCCCTTATTTCTGGATTGGTCAATGTACTCAAAGCTGTACACACATTCAAGAAAAATGTTTCTTATTCTTAGTTATTAAAATTTTTTTGTTTTGTTTTGTTTTGTTTTTTTGTATTTGTGATCTTTTCACAAAATCTTGTAGACTATGATGTTTAATTTAAAAGTGTCCTTTGAATCTACGAAATATTTTATGACAAAGTTAACGAGGTGCATACAGAGGATTAAACATTTTTATATTTTCTTCACTCATTCTGGTATTTCAGCAATACATGTAAGTGCACTTACAATTTCTTTAATGTCATTAACCAATAATGACAACTTGTAATGTTCTTGCCCTGTAGGACTGTCACTTTCATCATAGCCCCTTTATTAAATACAAAATACTGCTGTAAGATTTAGCTTTTTAAAAATTAGTTGTTTTTCGTGAAATCAAAATAAACTGCTGAGAATGGGATAGGGGATGGGCATATTCAATAGTTTTGAATTAAATTACCATGTGACTGAGCTATAATTTCTGTCAGTCTCAAGGATCACAAAAATAAGTTAGCTAACTGGACAAAAATCCCACATTTTGTTGTGTAACTTAATTACTCAGGTATGTTTTACAGTTGTAGCAGCTGTGCATAATACAGTTTGGCTACTTGCAATTTGTATTTTACAAATCATTATATACTTTTTACAGTACCTCAAATCCACAGCAACCATCCTGAAATTATCACTAAAAGCTTTCAGCTGATATCGCCAGGAATACCAAAACTGCAAAGTGATTTTAAAACAGGGTCAGTGGTTTTCAATGCATAATATTTTCTAAGTTACTCATTATTACATGTTTAACTTCTTTGTATTAATAATAATGGAAACTTTATTTGTATTTTTGAATGTACAATTGTAAATCTCGCTACGTATAGGCAATTTACAAATGCTGCTTGAGATTGGATTATCAAAAAGAAAAAAGCAAACAAACAAAAACAAAACAATTAAACAAGAACAATTAAACAAAACAAAACAAAAGCCAAAAAAAAAATCAAAATTGCATTAAGTCTGGGCTATCCCAGTTCCTATTTCTACAACAAAAGATGTAATATGTTACTCTAATGGCTATATTTATCATTTTCTTGATTATATAACGTTGCTGCTTTTTGTCAATGCCAATGTCATTCATCATGTCTAAGAACGTGGAGCATTCATCGGAGAAAACGCCAAGGGAACTCATGGAGAGATTTACAAATCTCACACATCTGTAATTTCTACTCATTTCGTTGATCAAGTTCAGATATTTTTCTTTCTTACGCACTGCATTGTTGTTATTGTTAGACTCGAAACCAACTGTTAATTCTAGAACATATAGGCACTTAGACTGGATTAGGAAAAGAAGATCTGGACGATAATTTTCACCAGTTAAATTATATTAAGGGATTCAGAAAACCATTAACATCTGCATAGAGTGAAGAGTGAACATTAATTACAGGTTGAAGTGACTTGGCAATGAAGTTAAGGGTTGAGTCGTGTCTCCAGGTAAAGCAATCAAGGTACTGTTGACAACCAGCGACAACATGAAGGAGTGATTCAGGATTAAGGCAAAAGGAGCAATCAGGACTTTGTGATAATCCCCATCTTGCCATATTCTTACATGCAGGGATAATAATAATAATAATAATAATAATAATAATAATAATAATAATAATAATGGTTTATTAACAGTATTTCCATGAAAAATGGCTCTACATCTGCTAATAAATTACAAAATATACTTACAAGTAGACTGATGGAACTCGATTAAATCTTGAACATTTATTGCTACTCAAAGTTTCATGTCTCTTGTGAAGCAATCATTAGGCAACTTTTATTTGCATGTTTACCCTAGCTTGTTAGCCCTTACTAACAGGTGGTCTTCTGTGTCTAAAGCACAAATTATAATTACTGACTCCGGAGCAAAATAATGATTTATTTTGTCATGTCCAGTCTTTTATATCTGAATTGAAGATATTTTAAAATACCTAAATATGTATGTTCCATTTGTTAGCATTCCTTAAATATCTTCTTTGTTTTGCTGCTGCTTTTGACTAATTACTATTTCTATTCTAATTTTTTTTTAATGATATTTTGGAGTGAGTCCTCTCAATGCGTTTTTTGTTTCTCTTAGGGTATGGTAAACTTCATTAATAAAATTTAATGATTAAATAACAAACCCTTGTACTTCTAGATCCAGATGGCAGGATGATTTAAACTTTTTTATGGCTTTGGTTTACAAACACATCTCCTGCAATGATAGTAAAAATAATAAAACAGTAGCAACAAGTGTACATTACCTCAGGGAACCCATGTATACACAGCATAAGTGGTTTGCCTGTGTCTCCTTTAGCAACATAATGGATCCTGATATTTGATGCTGTTCTCAGGAAATGGTGTTCACCAAGCTCAGGTTCAAGAAGGCATGAAGGAGCTATAGGGAAATGAAAACATCAACTCTTTAACAGTCAAGCCAGGTAAAGCATTTAACCCCCATGAAGATTTCATTAATGAATAATTATAAATATAACAATAATAATAGTAATAAACTCTATGTAAGTGTCAGGTACTTTAGCTATGAAGCTAATTGGGGAACCTATGAAATAAAAAGATATATATGGACAGCAATAAAATCAAACATTTCCAGTTAAAAAGAAAAAAAATAGTAAATAAATGCATAAATAATTCATATATACAAAGCAAGAATATGCAAAGCAGAATCCTTTAGCAGTTGTTAAACTTCAGATTCATTGATAAGACATAGCCTATATGACAGGCGTTTGTGGTCAAACAGCATATAACAATCACACAGGCAGCATGATTTTTCCTTTCTTTCTTCTACTGAGTAAAACAAGCCGTTGGGAGACTTCTCAAAAACAGTCAGTAAAACTCATCAAGCTGACAGGTCTTTTCCTTTATATGGTTCTTTAAATAATAGAAGAAAGCAAGAAAACTGCTTTCTCCTATTCTCCTTTCAAGCTGAAATTGATGCCTTCAGTTTCTAATTCTAACAATGAAATCATTACACTTCACTAACAACATATTCTTAAATGGTTACTGAAAGATCGCCCGTGATATTGATTTCAACCAATCGGATTAAGTATCAAGGCCGTGATTGACATGTTTTGACAACTGACCTATTAGGACTTTAACATTCGTCTGGTGGATGTTTATAACATGAAAATAATGGCCTCCTTGCAGGCCTTTCCCACCCTCCCTCCTCCCATTTCTCTCCCGCCCAAACACTGCATTGACCAGAGACTGGAGAGTCTACGGTAATGCACATGTGAATCGTGACAGCTTCCAGAATAAAACATACAGGCCAACACTAAATACGAAGAAGAAATAAACTGCAAATCCAAGGAATACAGGAATCTCCCTTTAAATTCGCTCATTCATAGCTCTATGTAAGCAAGTTAAGTCTACTATTTCTAAAGTACTCCTGAGGAACGAACAGGCACCAGGCAACAGGATGTTCTAAAGAGTCTTTGGAGATAGAGAAGCTTAGCTGATCGATCTGTTCATTTGCTGATAAGCAAGCAAAGTTTCAGCTCAATTTAGGATAATCTTTATACTCATACGCTGTGTGTTTTTGTCATCGGTGAGGTGCTATTTGCAGGTATTTCTAGGTTTATATAGGGTGAACAGAGAGATCAGTAATAAAAGGTTTTTTGGAAAAGGCAGAAAAAGGCATGTTATATATTTTTAATTAATTATTATTTAGGTTTGTTTACATATTAATTTTTGTTTGCCAATCGGTGACGGCTTTGTTAGCGTGGGTATATAAAAGAACTCATCAAAATACACAAAGGTAAATGTTTGTTTCAGAGCAGGACAGGGCGGTAAATCTTATTCTTACTGGCTGCAACACATATCTGAGGAATAGCAAAGAATATGAATTATGGGGACATATAAAATAAAACCAAACGTCCAGAAATACTCCTGCGTAAATTTCCCTGAATGCATCCAACTCACTTCTGATTGGTTTAAAAACAATCAGGTACTGTCAGACTCACACATGTACAATATCGTGAGCCTGTCCCTTTAAAAAGTTCAAATGCTCCAGAGGTTGCCCAGGCAGGGGGGGGGGGGTGGGTGTTGGATGGTGAAGTTTAAAATTGACTGGCGCCTTATCCTGCAATAGCAGAAGTCACTGTACAAATACAGGGAACAACATTTCACGGTTACGCATCTCACAACAGTAAAAAAGTATTTCACTTGTGTTATTACTTGTTCGATTTGTTTAGTTAGATGGCGTCCTTCATAGCAGTTCTTTGGAGGGTCAATGAATCGAGAACAAAGAATGGTATTAAAAATATAAAATAACCATTAACTAACCATCACAAAGAAAAATAATGACATGGGTTTTTATGGTCATTACGAAAACCAGTTTGTAGTCGCCGAAAATGAGCTTGCATACATAAGCTTAAGCTTAGCTAACAGTTCGCTTTCTTCTCCACGTGCCGCTTTAAAAATAGTATGCTCTGGATTGGAAAGCAACTTTGCCAGTTTTCTCATTAATTGATGTAAAGCTAATGTTTCAAAGAGTCCCTGCTGTAGTGAGCACTATTAAACGCAAAAAGATGACCGAATTAACTAAAGATACAAAGCACAACAGACAGGATGAATCGACCAGGCCAAGTTTGCACCGGTGCAAATTTACCGATCGTTACTTACGTTTTTCTCGTCGCTTTCCTCTTCTCGGTATTTCAAGCTTCCTAATAGCACTCAACAACAGAAAAAAACATACCATAAAGCCAGAAAACAAAGCCAAACTGTATACGAACAGAGCCCTCATCACTTGATTCGCCATCATGTACCGACAGCGACCAAGGTGCACCGAGCAGAAATCAGGACTTAGGTCACCCAAGGTCACTCGGTTTTTCAGGTGCTTGTTAGCAGGGGAGGGGCGGGGAAAGCGGAGCGAAAAGACCGAACACTGGAGCCTGATACCCTGCCGAATATCTTTCGTTCAACATTTGTTCTGCTAATAAATTGATGTTTAAAGTGGCGAGGGTACAAGAGCATTTGGGCGTTGGTGTGTGAGGGCACATTTATCCCGGATGGCAAAAAGCCTGGAGGTACGTAAAAGTTTTCACTTTTGTGTTTTTAGCCGATGGGGGTCATTAAGAACCGAGAAGACTGCCACAATTATCTTGCACTCAAAGACCATTCTAACAAACTAAAAATGCCGGGAAGAAACATTCTTCAATTTTTTTTTTAAGAAGAGAGCTATTGTGACCCCGGGGAGGGGGATACTCCCTATATAATGGCCCTATACCACTCCGGAGGCTCCGCCCTAAAGGTCTACTGCTTCAAGTATATGAAAAAGTACATGGATTTCACTGGTTGAAGTAAATGAAAGGGTAGGGAAATCTGACATTTTGATCTGTAAAAAGGCCCAAAAGGACTAAAAGATAAATTTATGGCGCTAAAAAGTTAAAAAAAGTTATGATTTTGTGGTTGATTCATTTCAAAAGACATTGCATTCACAGCAGTTAAAAGGGATGAAAAAATCTAATAAACTTGGTAAAAGAAAGGGGTACCATTTGTCAATACAAGGTATATGAAAGGGAACCTTTGTTGTGAAAAATAGTTTATAAAGGGGCAAGGGGTTAGAGCTAGGGGCGGGGACCTCCCCGTATAAAACTTGTTGAGTACCACCCCCTTCCCCGCTGGGATTGTGTCAGCTTTTTGGAAACCATGTTGAATTTACTATTATAAAGGGTGAGCCAATTTTAACAGTGGATAATTCTTACGAGTTAATTTTTTTTTCTTTCTAAACAACACTGTGGAAAGGCCTGGGGTAGATGTTATTTAGGGATTCCAGGGATTCTAGGTTTGTCCCCAGACAGTTCCCTGACAGGTTTTTTTCGTTTTCCAGTATAGCGACGAGAAAACGGAGGGATGGCAGGGCGCCAGTGGAAAAGGAGACAGGTGTTCCATTTTCAGAACAGAAAGGTATTTACATTATCACAGGGCATCTAATGACAGAAGTGTACTTTCTCAGTCCTTAACTATCTTATGCTCAGTAGCGGGTATAAGTCATTCCCGGGGGGGAGGTACTTCCTTATAAGAGGCTAATGGGGATGCGCCGCTGGATGGGGTCGCATTGTCACGTCTGGATTGACTATAACGGGGTTGCATTTTCAATGGAGCCACTAGAATGGGGTCGCACATTTTCGGACTTTTTGGGGTAAATAAAGTTCTTCACATTTACGGTTAGCAAACGTACCAGAATGTTTGTACTGTAGGTGAAAAGTGAAGTATTCTTCATTCATTATTAAAGTACTGTAGATACATAAATAGAAAGTAAAGGTGATGTTACAAGGGACGATTCGCAACGACGATTTTTAGCGCAACACAGTGTAGCAATGTTGGAACAATGTTGCAATCATTCAAAATAATGTCGCAACAATGTTGTAATGCTGTGTTGCGCTAAAAATCGTCGTTGCGAATCGTTCCGTGTAACATCGCCTTAACTATGGTGGGATCGAGAAAATTACATTTGCCCAAAAGTGACTGAGATGGGGTCTATTATTGGCCACAGTTATTATTGGCCACTGCCATTTTTTCCGACTCAACTGGCTGCCCCTGGGTATCCGAGGATAGTCTCCAGTTGGAGCCAAAATAGTGTCCCCAATTAGTACTTTCGCGCTAAATGCGTTGACACTCAAATAAAATGCATTTTTTTTCTTGCTGATCATGAAAGTTATGAACGCACTTACTAAAAACTAAACCCGCGAGGCTCTAACTTAAACCAAAACAGGAACTCTGATGTTGGTAACAAACATAGTCAGCTATAACCCAGAAAACATGCTCACTTCAAGGACTGACACTCAAATTTTATAAATGACACTATCATGTACAAAAAACCCTTATAAAGTAATAAAATTCAAAAACCTGTCTATACCATCACGGAATTACCCTTGATAACAAACCTGATTATAACGAGACTCTTGCTAGGCACGAGTGAATCTTCAAGTGCAAACATAAAATCAGCTAAGTAAATACCACATGACAAAAATCTTCATAACAACCTAGAAAATTCTTCACAACATTAAAGTGGACAGTCTCTTGCGGACCTATAAGACCTCATGTTGGAAATGGTGTGGTCTTAAGTTTACAATATTATTAGTAAATCTATTAAGCAAATGGAGTTTTAAATGAACAACTTCAACAACATACTAACAAAAACTAAAAGCTTAAGAAAATTACGAGGGGGTATAGAAAATTCAGAAAGTGGGGGGGGGGGAGGATCTGCTGGACACTTGCAAGCTATAAATTACTGAGATTTCTGCAAGAAAAAATTGCAAAATTTCACAGAAAAAAGGACGGCGCGATTTCCTCAGACCAACCCTAAATCAACCCATGCATTATTTACATTGAAACATTATCCTTTTCCATCATTTACGTGCTGTTAAAAATCCAGTTTGGCAATTCACAGGAAAGGTTTGACAATTTGACGTATCCAGCAATTGTCAACGTGGAACGGAAACCTTTTTCTGTTTGTTAATCATATCCCGGTAATTACTACAAAGTGGATTTTGCAAGTGCTACCTTAAAAGTATTCTTACTAAATGATTAAAAGCAAGTCTTTGGTTGCTTATCTTTGAATCCAGAAATGATCAGCATGCAGATCTAAGCTCTGTTATCTCAGCGACAGATAAAGATTCGCTTTCATGGCCTTCTGCTCTTATATCTTCCTCAAAATAGCAGCAAGCTTTTCCATGGTCGCATTAGTAGACAGTCCTGTACATTTGCTCTTGAAGGTTTTTGAAAAAAGACCTTACAGGTCATGGGCTTACTTGTGAGGTACTTTCTCACTTCCCTGAGGGCTCTTTTCATTACCGGTTAGAACTGGGGTACTTGTTCCTGAACCTTCTCCCAACCCACCCGAGAAAGGTGCCGGGGATACACGAGGTCTTTTGCTTTCCGGAATTTCCTCTTCGCTGAAAAGTCCTCTTTTACCGGCCCCTGCTGGACGCTTCTTAGCTTTTGCTGAAAAAGAAAAGGAACAGTTCATTCAAAAATTGCTTACACACCTGATAAGGACCAAATACAACCAAATCCGAAGTAGTAAAAGTTTTTGCTGAATACGCTTTATTAAATGAATGGTTACTCCACAAAATTTCATCCACAGACTGCGGAAAATAGATATTTCACACCCAGTTGGTGGGGCTGTATTCACAGGGAGTCTCTGGCCGGTCACTTGCATAGGATGGATAATCCAACGCAGCTATTATACTCTCAGCTCTGTTTGAGAATGCGTAATCAAGGGACCCCTAGGTAAAGGTTCAAAGATGTTGCTAAGAGAAATATGAAAAGGAGAGACATCAGTTTCGACCGTTGTCAGGTGAGTGCTAACGAGAGATCAAACTATGATGGACCCTATAGTCTTAACTTCATCAGTCTTAGTAGCATCGGCTGATGATGATGATTTGCCACAGCAGTGTTCTATGCATGGATTTCACTTACGATGCTCTACATCTTAAAGTCTTAATAAGTTGCCATCATTTCTAACCTTGTAAAAACAATGTTGACGTTCTCTTCATTTCGTTCTGGTCCGGACGAGGACGAGGGCAACGACGACGATAACCAGGATGAGGACGAGGGTGGGGGGTGAGGACGATCCGCGTCCTCGTCCTCATCCTCGTCGTCGACGGCGGCGGCGGCCTCGTCCTCATGCTCGTGCCAGGACTCCTTTCCTTTATCTCGTTCCAACATGTCTTTCAGCCCATGTCTTTCTTGTGTTAATTCATCCTCATCTTCACTTGATGTCTCTTCTGCGTGACGGTCATCTTCAAGTTTTAAAGTTGTTACATCTTTTGGCATACGAAAACATAGTGAGAACCGTTTCAGTAATACGATAGTGCTATTGTTGTTTCCGTTTTTTAGATGGAAAATAAATGCTTCCTTTAAATGACCTATGTTACCTTTTTCCTTTTACTTAAAGAGTAAGGCTAGTAAATTTCTCTAATGTTCTCGATAGGACAACAAGATAATCGATTAAAAACGTCTCCTCCTGCTAACTTGTAATCAGGGACTTCTGAGCGACAATTTACCTTTCTTAAAAAGAAATGAGCGGTGTTGAACTCCATCTGTAGTTTGTTTGAGTAAGCAACCCCAAATCGGAAATTGTGTTTGCCTTAACATTTCTGTTTCGATGCAGCTGACTTTTGACCTAGGGCACTTTTCTTTGAGAAAATCCAAACCCGGATTTTGCCTTTCTTTACTTAAATTAAAAATACACTAAATCCGCATAATGATTATATTTTATAGATTCACGATTAGTGAGTTTGTTTGGGCATGGGTCCTAAAAAAATACATCTGTCGAGCATTCTTCGCTCTTGCAGGCGTTTCACACTGTCAAATATTTTTAGAACGTTGAAGAATCCATCTCCCAGCTTTTGCTCACTTTCCTTTTGTCCTGTCAAGTCCAAAGACTGTGAGATTGTGCAACAATTAAACCTTAACGGATTTTTTCTAAAGGAACGCGCCCTTGATTAGAATCATTAAAAGTTAGCAGGAGGTTACACTTAACAATCATTTTTGCCTTACCGTCCTTACAACTGCCTTTATCATCATCCTCATCGTCATCATCTTCTTTCTTGGATTGTAATAAATGCTTTTCATCTTCATGAGTAATCTGCAAGGACCAATAGGGTTTTCATTAGAAGAAACTTGAAGATATGGAAGGAAGGAATAGAGTGTAAACAGAAACTGTTACAGTCAAACCTGAATTGAGAGATGTCTTACCAACGTCCCGAATATCGATTCCATAATTAATATATGTACAACGTTTTTGAGTTTATCAAATTAAAATCATTTATATAGATTATATGAATTTCATATATTGGAACTGCGGAAGAAAAAATGCAAAGAAGATCCTCCCAGTTTAAGACGCAACTTATGCTGCTGTGAAAAAAAAAAAATGAAAAATTCAGCCTTTTAAATTTCACAACACCAACACGATAAACCTTAAAGACTGCGTAAAATATTTCTAGAAGAAATATAATTTCCACAATATAGTTTTTTGCGTCTGTTAGCAGTCTTTCATGTACCTTACTTGGTGTTTTGTTGAGCCAGTGCTTGTCTGCACTAATGGCCAGAGCATGTTGCTGATACTCCTTGGCTTGCTCGAGGTCACCTAAATCCTGGTAAATCGAAGCCAAGTTATGGTAGCTTGTTGCAACGTTAACATGTTCCGGGCCGAGCTTGTCCAGTTGGATGTCTAGAGCACGTTGCTGATTCTCCTTGGCTTGCTCAAAGTCACCTAAATCCTGGTAAATCGAAGCTAAGTTATTATAGCTTGTCGCAACATTAACATGCTCGGGGCCGAGCTTGTCCAGTTCAATGTCTAGAGCACGTTGCTGATACTCGTTGGCTTGCTCGAAGTCACCTAGATCCTGATAAATCAAAGCTAAGTTACTGTAGCTTGTTGCAACATTAACATGTTCCGGGCCGAGCTTGTCCAGTTCAATGTCTAAAGCACGTTGCTGATACTCCTTGGCTTGCTCAAAGTCACCTAAATCCCGGTAAATCAAAGCCAAGTTACTGTAGCTTGTTGCAACGTTAACATGTTCCGGGCCGAGCTCGTCCAGTTGGATGTCTAGAGCAAGTTGCTGATTCTCCTTAGCTTGCTCAAAGTCACCTAAATCCTGGTAAATCAAAGCTAAGTTACTGCAGCTTGTTGCAACATCAACATGGTCCGGGCCGAGCTTGTCCAGTTGGATGTCTAGAGCAAGTTGCTGATTCTCCTTAGCTTGCTCAAAGTCACCTAAATCCTGGTAAATTGAAGCTAAGTTATTATAGCTTGTTGCAACATTAACATGTTCCGGGCCGAGCTTGTCCAGTTCAATGTCTAGGGCACGTTGCTGATACTCCTTGGCTTGCTCGAAGTCACCTAAATGCTGGTAAATCAAAGCTACGTTACTGTAGCTTGTTGCAACATCAACATGCTCTGGGCCGAGCTCTTGAAGCTTAAAAGTGAGTGAATATTCAAAATATGTTTTTGCTCCTTCGAATTCACAGTGCATTTGACAAATATTTCCAAGGTTTTCGCATTTTTCGGAAATCTCCCTATCATGAACTTGAAAGAAATTATCTCGAAAAAACACTTTGTCAGTTACTATAGTTAACGCTTTCAAATGTGGAGCGATGTGTCTGGTGTTCAGTCGCTCATTCTCTGGTGGAGTTGCGACGATAAATTCGTTAAATGATGTAATGATCCCACTAACGACCTCATCGGTTTGGCTTTCTGCATACTCTCTTGCTACAGTTTTTATAGCATCATGCACTGCCTCGTGAACTCGAATAAAACAGCCACCCTCGTCATCTTGGAAGAGCAGAAGTGAGCTTCTTTTTAATCTCATGCGAATTAGCTCCTTGTCCGCTTCATCAAACTCTTCATGTGCGTTCATGATGTAACTAACTGCTATGTCGACGTTCAACGGGCGTGGATCGCAGAGGGCAAGAAAAGTGAAAAGGTGTTTTTGAACTTCGTCGGATCTCATCAGTGTTTCGACGGCTAACGTTATTGCTTTGGTCATTGAGTTTGGATAAATTGGATTGGTGTCGACAAGTATATCCTCCGTTTTCTCTCTTTTGCCTTTTTCTAAGATCTTTATGTATTCCTCCCACCCAAAATGCGTCAATACTTTGTCCTGCCTAATCTCTTTAACAAAGACGGCAGCGCCTGCTAAAGCAAGTGGTTGATAGTCCAGTCTTTGTGCTATTGTTCCTACCAGCTCGCTATCTGGGATACCAGAAAGCTTGGACAATAATGAACGGGCGTCATTGGGATCCATACCCTTACTTGCCGAGATGTGCTTAACAAAAGAGCTTTCTGAGGGAATTGATGTTGTCTCCTGGGTCGTAATCAGCAACTGGCCCCTGGCCCAAGCCTCGTTTTCAAACTGTGGTAAATGGACATGCACTGATAACATATTAGTGACATTGTCAACCACCAGTAGCCACGACGTGTAACAGGTAATTTTTGCAGCGACAAGCATCTTCAGACTAGTGATCTTTTCGTCCACGGTCGAGTCCTTTGAGCTGAGGGTTTCCACAATTGAATAGTCTGGGCACTTTAAATGGCGAGCAAATGAGGCATACGACTCCAGAAGTGAATCTGGACTTGCAGCATTTAAGGTCATTACAAATGAAGAGCCACCTGGCATTTCGTTGAGGTCGCCAAAGAATCTCTCAGCTACAAGGCCAGCTAGCTGTGATTTGCCGCTTCCAGGATTCCCTGAGATGTATAGATAACTCAACCTGTTGTCACTGGACTCATTTAGTTCCCTCAGCTGTTGGACTATTTTGGCTACTTCACTTTCACGACCACCGATTTCATGCGAAGGTTTAGGAGGGAGAACACAAAATGAGGGTGCTTCATTTTGGAGCTGATCTTCAAGGAACTGGCGCTGACTCTCTTTTTCTTGAACTTCTTGTTTCAGATTATCAACTTCTTTGAGGACCTTTGTTAAATCTTTTGCTGGAAATGTTTTCTGACATTTTAGGTCTTGAATTTTTGCAGTGGGAAGACTAAGCGCTTGAAACGCAACGTCAACCTTGCTAATAGCATTCTGAAAATCTATCTCAGAGAGACTACCTTGTGGCATGTGAGCGAATTCTTCATTCCTGAAGTTTCGTAGATCATATACATTTTTTCTGACTATTGCGATAAGACCTGGCCCGACGCAATCAGAGAAAAGGATGGCGTAAAATAGCATTGTACAATCCCATTCCTCACTGTTTCCGTTTTTCATAGTGGCCAAAAGACGAGCGTTTCTTTTTTGATTTCGAGGAGACTCTCCGTTATAAAAGTCCATTCCATTACGAGGCTCGTCTTTCCATTCTCCTTTTGTTGTTTTGTACAGTTTGTCCCATTCTTGTTTAAATATTTCTCTCAGACCCTCCGCTAGTATATAAGTGGTTACACAACAAATTCTGTAATAGTTCAGCTGTTCATCGGTATATTCGTTTAAAGAGGCCATATTTCGATGCACCTCTGATGCTTGCAATTGGAACCTTTTAGGGAAATTTATCCTGCAATTAGCAATAGTTCGGAGGGGGGGAAAATTATTAGTGATGTAAATAACACGGCGTATGAAGTAAAAATATTGACTTTCCAACACAAGCATGTTAAAGCATGACCAAGACCCAAATTTGCTAGTATATCAGTAGTTAGATAACAAATTCTCTAATAGTTTATAAACTATTAGCTGTTCATCGGTATATTCTTTTTAAGATGCCATACTTGATGTACGTCTGATGTTTCAATCTTTGGGGAAAGATTTTCTTTGCACTAAGTGACAACATACCCGTTCATCTTTTATCTGCATTAATTTTTCTTTTATAGCCACCGTTGAAGGTTTGTGATGCAAACTGATATATCGGGCAAATATAATTCACCACCTTATTTTTGTTTTCTTTCTTCATTTTTTCTATCATTCTTCCTGCCGTGAGGATCAGTTTACTGTTTTTAGTTTAATATTTGGTACACAAGATTTTACCGATCCAGGTTTCCTAAAGATCCGGCGGACCCTCACTGGTTTGTCGTTGTGGTTTTGCGGCCTTCACAAGTGTTTCTGATACCCGGGGGTTATACCCTTTATAAGCTATATAGGTGCATGTGTACCACAAGTGGTATAGTTTTATAGCCGTTTTGGTCTCATGAAAACGGATTTTGTCCATTAGAGTCTCAAAACGGGTACCTTTTTCAATGGAACCACAAGAGTTGTAAACGTTTTTTTTTGCCTGAAAACTTATGGATCAAATTCGGTTTCTGGGAAACTGCCCACCTACCCCTCCCCTAAGCTAACATTAACACTTACTTCTCAGTTAGCGCAAAATGATGGCTTAGGGGAGGGGTAGGTGGGCAGATACTACTTAGTGAAGATAAAGCTTTACCTCACTTGGACGAGGTAGTAGGTTCCCAAACCGAGTATAAGGTTTAGAGCCTGCTCTGACGATGGGTAGGCATTTTAGAGGGGGGCCCGTTTCTCGAAGTCTCGGTAACTACAGTCGAACCTCTCGGTAAGGACACCTCTCTATTACGGACAGTTTCCAATGTCTCAACAAAATTCTCATATATTTTCTTTCTATAATACGGACTCTCTCTAATACGGACAACGGACACTAAATCTCGGCTCTAGAGACAGTAAACTCATATAAACTTAACCTCTTTACACTGCGGTGATCGAGTGAATCCCGAATCCCGATCAGGTGAATCTGCACTGGGTGAATCCCGTCTGGCTGATGAGCTATGCCAGGTGGTTTCAAAAGCCCAGTCGCTGTATATCAAACAACGATTTGCGAAAGGTACACAGAGGAACATACCCAACTTATTTAAGGCTCAAATAACTAGAGATAGCATATCGATCTTTTCTATTAAATTTTGCACTGTAGTTACTGTTTACTGCACTTGCAAAATAGCATAAGACGCTTTCAGAATCTGCTTTACGTTACAACTTTTTACATTCAGTATTGCGCTGTAGCTCGTTTTAAAACAGTGATTTGTCTACGACTGTACTTACTTTGTAGCTGAGATATACAGTGTTGTATGCTACTGTT
This sequence comes from Porites lobata, assembly GCA_942486035.1. Taxonomy (NCBI): domain Eukaryota; kingdom Metazoa; phylum Cnidaria; class Anthozoa; order Scleractinia; family Poritidae; genus Porites; species Porites lobata. Next base: position 1,959,243 of record CALNXK010000095.1, read on the forward strand.
TGTACTGTGAATTAATAAATTTAAATGCAGTTTAAAGACGAGTGTGAAGCTGGTTTTAGCTACTGAACACCTAAAACTGTAAGTGGAGTCATAAAAGTGACGTCATCGTAGTGACCTCTTTCAAACGTACACCTTTCTAATACAGACACTTCGCTATTTCCGTTCGGTGTCCGTATTAGAGAGGTTCGACTGTATTAGGGCTAGATTTTATGCCCTTTTCATTAGAAAACCTTTCATTTTTTCTCCCTATTTTACCGCCACTGCTATATTTACACCCTGCAGAATAGCTGCTATTTTTGGGGGGCACAAAACGTGCGTGGAGCGCGAGACACGTGCGACGGGTGAAAGCCCTTTCTCGCGCATATCAGTCACCCACCTAAAATGGGGAAGACGCCTGTTATACAGGCTACTTTATATTCAGTTTCCCTCTCCAATTCAATTGGATTTACTTTACACAATAAATATTTTAACTAAACTAAGGCCTAATATTTGTAGGGGACATAACTATGCAAAACAGTCCGTCATGCTTCACCTGTAGAGACTCTCTATGAATATTATAGAGTTTCGGTGGTAAACGAACGATCAGAACATAAAGCTTATGGCTTTTGGTTTCGTTTTTAGAAGTTTTACAAAGATCTAAAGAGAGTTGACGTCAATAAGTTACTTCAAGCCCACTTAATCTAAGTGCGCAGCAGTTCTCTTATACTGGCTCTACGTTGGTAACTTTTGCCGCAGGTCGAAGCAAATGTTTTCACTTCGTTTTGCTTCCAGACCGTTCCAAAACCAGAGCTTACTTCGGCAGCTCGAACAATGGACCGAAACAGTCAAAAATGGTCACGAAAATGCTGTCATTCTTTACCATTTGCTGCGAAAGTCTCCGATCGATGTTCTTTTGAACAGTTTCATAATTTGAATAAGCGACAAGGAAGCTTCCCGCATCATTCAATCCCACCATGTAACTTATACAAATGAAAGGTTTTTTTGACCGCGTGTAGAAACACAGCTGCTTATTGCATTATTTTTCTTACCGTTTGGAACTCCTGACTCAGGCAGCAAATTTCGAAGATACCAAGTCTTTATGAGCTATCATTGAGCTTCCGCTGGAATGACGAAGGGAAACAGGCTGTCAAAACGAAAGCGGAATGTTTTAAATGTTTTAAGGCGTGACGACTGTTTTTATGTTCATCATCATACCTTTCAATTATGCATCACTGACCAAGCGTGAGGTCAGTATGACTGGATATATGGCCAAATTCCTTTTTTTGCATTTTGCTAGACTTTCTAGAAGTCCTTTATTTTTTCCTGGTTGGTTATGCCACGAGACTTCGTCGCTCGTTCGGTCGCTGCGGGACCTCATGCATTGAAGCACGTCTTCGCTCACTTTTAAGAACTTATGAGAGGTCGACTTGTAGCAAGTCTAGCATTTTGTTTACCGAGACGAGTCGAGGCCCATAAAAAAAGAACGACGCCAATATCTAGCTATCTTGACCGAAGAAGCTTGGTCAATGAAGGATCTATTTTATGGCCATATTTCCGTGGTTTTGATTCACAACGGATCGTCTTACTCTTACCGTATTTATTCGAATGAGCGCCAAACCTCGAATTAGCCCCCACCTCGAATAAGCACCCACCCCCTTCTCTTCCCAATCAAACTCAAATAAGCCCTCACCCCCACCCCACCCACCCGAGTGAATAAATTCTAATAAGAGACTTTCCCGAGGACGGAGTTTTCTTCAGAGTATTTTACAGAAACCTTGCTTTGTTACTTCTTCGCGTTTTGTTATTAGCATTTATTTTTTTTGTTGCAAAATAAACATACTTCACTTGCTGAAAATGTTGAAAATTTAATAAGCGCCCACTCTCAAGGTCCAAGAATTTAATAAGCGCCCAGGGCGCGTAATCGAACAAATACGGTATTTAGTATTTTACCAGTAGGCAGGCTACCAAAACACTGATTTATCTCGCTTACCCTTCCCAGCCTCCTTTGCGTCAACGCTAAACGTTCCCATTGTCCACTGCGCGATACTATCGCTAGCAGTCGCGTTTTTAGAAACGAGGCAGTTTATCCAATTATATCGAGTACTGACATCTTTAAGACTAACAGAAAACTACTAAGGATGAGGTGTGTTGACAAGATACCCGCATGACCGGTATGGGATCAAATAGCGCGCGCACATCACGATGCCTCGAACATTTCGGATGGTGGGCCTGTGGCACGACTTAAAGACAGATCTCTCTCCCATTCCTGTGAAGGAAGTTACCAACTTGTGCCTTGAATAGACCTTTTTAACTGAATGTTTTGTTTTCAGATCAGGCAATCCCGGAATTTACTTTTTGTGTCGCATAAATCATGCACACATATACGCGTGCATGCACGCGAACGCGCGCGCGAGCAGTCAAAGGAAAGGTCTGGGGTGAGGTTGCAAACGGAGAGTGAGACTGGAGAGAGACACACGCCCCATGGGCGTGTGAAGCCCAAGTGCTTAGCACGAAAATATCGATCATGCCAGCGCTTCGCACCTTGCAGAACCGATTTTGAGAAAAGTACGACTGTTTTGCAGTCTAAGAGGTCTATTGACAAAATACAGTGATTTGTATGAAATTTTATCCCAAGCTCGTTTCATTGAAATGGAACAATGGAATGCAGAAAGGTTTATGAACTGTTTAGAGTCGCCTGCTTACCAAGTATAGCCTGGGGATGAGTATAAAATACACTTAGGGAGTGGGGGACGGTTGAACCCGACGCCCACCCCCTCGGTACATTTTGAAAGCAAGATGGCCTCCCGTAACTGTAGGTGCTCGGTCTCGACAATCTTACGGGAGAATAGGTTACTGTGGACAGTCTAAAAGATCTTTTGGTAGCAGATCCTCTTCAGTCGTGATCTGTACCGGGATAAGATCAGGAACTTGTGCAGCAAAACCTCACTTTACGGACACCCGCTTAATACGGACACCTCGTTATTACGGACAGTTTGGCTGGTGCACGATATACCAAGTGAATAGCAAGTCTCGAGTTACGCCACAAAGAACACAACAATGATCCCTTGCCCTTTCACAATAACACAATAAACTTCACACAATAGAACGAGACAATAGTGCATATATTGACTTAGTATATCGAACATCACCAGACAGTTTGCTTTGTCCCTGGGGAAAGAAAGTCCCTACATTTTCTCTAAATTCAACCCACTTAATACGGACACCTCTTTATTACGGACAGTTTGCTTTGTCCCTGGGGAAAGAAAATCCCTACATTTTCTCTAAATTCAACCCACTTAATACGGACACCTCGTTATTACAGACAGTTTGCTTTGTCCCTGGTGAAAGAAAGCCTTTACATTTTCTCTAAATTCAACCCGCTTCATACGGACATCTTGTTACTACGGACACTTTCTATGGCCCCCTCAGTGTCGTTATTAACGGGGTTTGACTGTACTGGCTCGATACATCATTAGATCCCATCCACCGTAGTCCCTTCGGACACCTCATGAAATTCACATAACGTAATTTTCCTCGTTATGTATTTGGGTAAAGCACTGCCTTTACTGATTATTGTTAATTATTGTTTTTACTGATTAGGGTTAAGCGCTCGTTCGAAACTGGTTAGGTTCTTTTTTTGAGTTGGGGTTGATGCTCTATGTACTTAAATTATTTCCTCTCCATCCATCAAATCCGCAGTGGTCTAGTGATTAGCGTGGTATACTAGGTTTTCTAGGTCGTGGGATCAAAACTTCCCCTCTTCGTATCAGTTTTCTTTTCTTTCCAATTGAAGAGACTTACACTTTCATGAACATTTCCAGCTTGAAATATCATCTAAGTGTGATATAAAAACAGAGAACAGTTCTACCTTGTGTAAATTTCGTAAGGGGAGAAAGGGGCTACGGCCGATGGGATCTAAACAAAAGTAAAGGAAATTCGCCACCAATTCGCCAATTTCCTTCATTTTTAATTTCTGATCACGTGGCATGTCACGTGACCATAATTAAACGTTAAGGCATAAGAAGACCTCAAGATTTACTTTTGGGAAAAAATTCATTTTGTTCTAGGTCTCTTAGCGAGAGATACCGCCAATCATTCATACGCTCCGAAAACACCATTGACCCAGGCCTTAAACCCATTGAGAACTTTGCATCCTTTTCAGCTGCTGTAAATGCATTGTCTTTTAAATAGGTATAAATCAAAAAGAAATAGAACGTTTTCTCGAGTTTCAAAAAGACATAAAATTTATCTGTTAGCCCTTTTGGGCCGTTTCACAGACCCAAATGACAGATTTCCCTATCTTTTTTTAGTAAAATCCAACTAGTGGTCTATTATCAATACTGCGTTCCGACTGGTTGAGCTACTACTAGGCTATACGTTATAGCCCACTAGTAGAGAAAAGCGCTTGATTTGAAAACCAAAAACAATGGCGGCTGAATCGCGTTTTTCTAGCTAAAGTTGTTTTGTCTCGATATTTTTGACCAACTAGTTGGATTTTACTAAAACAATTATTCCTCTCGCCCTCATTGCCTCTGAGTCAATAGCCCATTCGGCCTTCGGCCTCAGGGCTATTGACTCAGCACTCAGAGCCCATTCGGGGTCGAGGAATAAGTGTTAAATACACTTCAACCAGTGAACTCCCTACCCTTTTATATACCTGAAGCCTAAACTGAAGATACCCCTTTCGGGCGGAGCCTCCCCGTATAGGCCATCATAGCAATAAAAGGGGGTGGTAGGCCTACACGACTTTTACCTCATGCCAAAATGTTGCTTATTCCAATGAAGTTGTTTGTATCTGCTGGGTAGATTATGCTCTGGAAGGTTCTGCATTTTACTGAGCAAATGTGGTTTTAGCCGCATGTTTCACACTGAGAGGTCATGACATATATATCGATTGACTGTAGTTATTGTTTTCTGTTCGGCAGGATTTGCCCTGTGATGCAAGCGCATATTCTTTGACCTCTTTTGAAGCGTAAAGCTTTTTTTTATTACGGCTGAATAAGGGTTCCAATTTTCTCCAAAGTGCCTTCTGGATCTGATATAAGCGATTTTCTTTACTCCGTGAGTGTAATGTTTTTCTGCAATGCTGTATCACGCTGGGCCCAGCTCGTCAGTTTTCTTTGCAGAATGTTAAATTATCACGGATAGTGACTTACAGATCCAAAATTATAAGAGTGAAATGCAGCTTAAACTGAAGCTACATAAACTTACTATGGAGAATTGAATTGTGACTCAGTAAACTCCAGCTTAGTGTTTTTCTAAAGATAGTGTGAGGCTTTTGGGAGTACCTCCCCCCCCCCTCAAGATGCATAATGTATTTTTAAAAGACTTTTTACACAGGATGTTTTAACAATCTTCACGTGCGTGCTTCTGATCGGTGTATGTTGTAAACGTATTCAACGTTATTCATGTAATTCAGACCTCAGACCTGTCTATATATTATAATTCAATACAACTGGACACGCATGGAGTACATGGATATCAGGGATATTATTATAACGATAGACATTCCAGTGCGTTCTCAGTTCAGAAGAGTAGAGTGTACATCGATTTAATAGAGCAATTAATAATCAGACCTATAGCTTTAACCCATAAGAACGGATCGTATCATTTTTTTTTAGGATCTCTAAAGTAATTTGAAATGACTTTGCTTGTTTTGCTTTTGACGCTTGTCAAATCGTGTTTTATTCCCTTTCTGGGAACTGTTGGAGTACTGATGTAGCTCATTCCCTGCCAAAACACGTTTCATTTAACTTTAAGGCAAACGCATATAAACAGCAATGCGCTTGCGCTAATATCGTCTGGATTGTAGGTTGAACATATGACCGATTGTTAAAGTTTTAACTGCTTCTATTGTCGACTGCTTTTAGATGGGGCCAGATAAAAACACATTCACTTGAATTCTGACCGTGCCGAAATTTCCAAATATGATAGCCTATATGACTGATGTTTTTGCAAATCATGTGGAAAATTAACTTAAACATTTCTAATGCAACAACTTTCGCTATGCATCATCAAGGGTCCTTCAATTTTACACGACCGCTTGCGTAGCTTGTGGCTCACACTCAAAGCCTTCATGTAACGTGTATGCGACAGTTAGTGCTTTGATGTTCACCACATCCTTGCGTTCAACATAATAGAGTTTCCCTTTACATCTTTAACCGTTGCTGATGGCCAAACATTTATACTTGATTGTTTGCACACTACTAAGCACCGTCACAAAAGGGAAGTCGGACACTTTCAAGGTTAAACACCCAATTCTACATTTCTTGTACCCTAGAGTAAGTCAAGAAGCCTTGGACTGGCCGTTGTATTAAATGAATTGTAGTACTATAATATAAGTTGAAATTACTGAAAACAGAGTTGTTTCAACTTTATATACTTACCTGTTGTAGCTTTAGTCAGGCACCAGGAAGGCAGCCCGACAGTAAAGAGGTTTCGCTTGAATCACGAAGGGAAAACTATCAAAACGAAAGCAGGAAGTTTGAACATTCCTTGGCGTGGCGTCTGGTTTTATTTTTATTAGCGATTACAGCACATATTTGTTCACGCAATTCCACAGGTCATGGCCAGGGGGTACACTCGAGTAAATTGGAAGGGAGTTGAGGGTCAGGAAATATACCCGGAAATCCCAAATCCCTATTATTATTATGATTATCATTACTATTGCTATTATTATTATTCTTCTTCTTCTTATTATTATTATTATTGTTATTATTATTATTATTATTAACTGCGCGACTTGGAAGCAGAGATGCAAAGGATGGTCTGTAATGATGTGGAAGTAGAGTTGGTCCTTCAGGAGGTCACTGGGGAGACATTAAATCATGGCGCTAACAAAGCCCCTGATGCCCGTTTGGATATTCATGCTCGAGGTTTTTGGGAGAGACAGAGATCTACATTCTTCGACGTTCAGGTGTGTCACCCCAATGCAGACTCTATCAGAGACTTGACTCCTAAGCAAATCTACAAGAAGCATGATAACGAGAAGAAGAGGCGGTATGCGGAAAGAGCGATGGAGATCGAACAGGGAACTTTCACTCCCCTATAGTTTTCACAACAACAGGTGGAATGGCGGATGAGTGTGCTAAGTATCACAGTAGACTTGGGGAGCTGATCGCAAATAAGAAAGGAGAAAGTTACTCAAGCGCAATTTCCTGGATAAGATCCAGAAGACGACAGCTAGACTTTGTTGACTCAGACCTACAGATCAAAAATATTAGAGCCTGCCCGAATTGACAAATTGATTGATTCTTTTTTTTAAAGAACGTTTTTTAAAGAATTAGGAATTTAGGAATACGAGATTTTGTTCTTTTTAACTTCTTTCTATTTAATATCAGAGATGGATGATTCTAAATTTAAAACTCTGGACCGGCTGCGAGAGTTATTGATCGCATCTGAGCCGCGAGGAATTTATCTGGGAAATCGCTATTGACACACTGATTGTATATTTTTATGATTTATGTAATTCTTAATGTTATCTAGTGCTTAATTATTATTATTATTATTATTATTATTATTATTATTATTATTATTATTATTATTATTATTATCTCTTCTGTCACAGTCTTTGCTGGTGTTCTTTTTGTGCCTCAGCCGGGCGCAAACCATACACCTGGAGCATCAGTCACTCAAGTCAATCATTGTGTTCATACACTAAGCAACTTCCTGAGGATTCACACAGATCCCAGCATGCAGATCTTTTCAATCTCTGTCACAGTAGCTCTCCCTGATACTTTCTTGATGTTTTGTACCACCCCCTTCTTTGCTGTACCAAGCGCACCAACAAACACGGAGATCACTTTACAGTAAAAACCCACGAGTAAGAACCAAAGATTTAAGAACCTGTTAGGCTAAAATTTGCAATTTAGACCCCCTCTATATAATAACCTCTTTAGCCTAAAATTTGGAGAAAGGTTCTTATTTTCAAAAACCATTTAAGAATATTTATTAACATGATTAATTGCAGTTGCAAAAGGCAAGTTAGTACATATATAAATGTTGTTTGATTGATCGAGGTCATTGAGAAAATGTTTATAATATTGTGTTTTACAGCACAATCATGTATATAAAGTTGTTTTGACTCAAGAAATTAAAATTCATGTGAGAATAGATCTCTATTATGGTCTTGTTAAAATAATTATAAGCAACATTAGGTATGCAAATTAAAGGGCGCTGATCACTAAAATCTTCTTAGCAACGACATAATTTTTTGCAAGAAATTAGGAACCTATTAAGAACCTAGATAGCCTAAATTTATGTTAACCACCATTTATGTAAGAACCTGTTTAGGCTAACCCTGGAAAATGTAGGTTCTTACTCGTGGGTTTTTACTGTATTTATAGTTCTTTGTACTTGGCTTTCTTATTCTTATTCTTATTATGTTATTATATATTATTAAGTACTGGAGAAAACTGGACGTTTTTCCAGTCGAAATTAAGCCTTTGGTTAATGATATCTCTTTTCACATCTAAACTGTATGGGTTGGCAAGTTTAAGAAGCATACTTGAGATTTTCCTAGTCTATAGTACTGTTCTTGAAGGGTACTTTTAACTGGGATGTTCTTGGCCAGTTTTTCACCCATTGAGCAGAAATGCTGATTCATTTTATCGCCCAGATTGCTATCTCTGTTTTTTTCATTACCGGTAAATAATTAGCCCCCACAAGAAACACAGGAAAAGATAACAGATTCCCATTATTAGATATTTTAGGGTATTTAAAGAATACCCATAAAAATCCCAAATTTGGCAAAGTGAGACAAGTCCCAACAGGGAATTCCCAACCAAGTTCCCTGATTGGGACTTCTCTCACTCTTCCAAATTTGGGATTTTTGTGGGTATTCTTTAAATACCCTAAAATATCCAAAAATGGGAATCGGTTATTTTTTCCTGTGAAAACTCACTAATCAGTGTTGTCTTAGATCAAGTTTGACTTAACGTTAATCGTGGGACAGTGACAAAAGAAAATGCCAAAGAGTGGTGCGTGCTGCACGTTCAAGGGTTTTTTTTGCGTCTTAGATTCAGTGTAGATTTGCTGCTATTTCATTTTCTCGCTTTCTTCACTGTCGTGTTTGCTTGAGCTCGCTTGTAGCGTTACCTCGCAATCCTTCATTTGCGACCATTTCGTTGAAAACCAACAATTGGATGGAAAACGTGCAAATGTTAAGTGTGCCGTTTCAGCCTGTCCGGATTCCTGTGACCTAAATTTCTCTAGTAATCGGTTCCTGGTATAGAGTGTTCACACTTACGTGGCCATCATCTATGCAACTTCATTGGAACAAAACAAAGGGTTTATATAAGAAAAGAGTTCAACTCACACGGAATTGGCTAGGGAAGACAACATGGCCGTCGTTTCATTGTCCTGGAACATTAATATGGACTCCATGAAGTCAATTATTTAACAATTAATGAATGAGGCTGAGTATCTTATGAAGAATTATGGAGATCGAGGAGGGTGTTATCCGTCGAGGCCGTAGGCCGAGGCCGATAACACCGTCCGAGATCTCCACAATTCTTCATGTGATACGAAAGCCGAATTCAATAATTGTTTTATTATTCATTCAAAATAATTCCTTGTCTCCAGGTCTTCTCGGTTAACGGTGCATTAACCTGCAAGAACCCTGCATTTTTGACGTCATTTCCTCGTTAAACACAAAATTCTTCCAAATTTGGTCGTCAGTAACTTGTTGTGGTGAATTATGCGTGTGCTTTAAGCCAATCAGAATCGGAGAAATATTTCGAATGAATAATAAAAACACCGTCTTTATTATTTTATTGTTGACTCACAATCGTACCCCCTGACGTCAAAATGCAACCGGACGAGGACGATTATGGTGACGAGATTTGACTTAAAGTTTTCTTTCTGTTTGTTGTTGTTGTTGTTAGTTTGTTTGTTTGTTTGTTTTTTTGCATATTGTAAAACATAAAATAGACAACACAGAAGCTTCTATTCCCATGTTTTTTTACCAAAAAAGATGGCGCTGTTGTTTTTACAGAAAAAAAGTTAAGCCCTCTCCTGGCCACTTCTAACATTTGATAACTTACAAGTTCCCGTCACTACGAAACCCGTAAATGACGACGGCTGTCACATTTTCCCACCAAACCCACCTCAGTTTACGCGTGCACTACTTTAGCTGGTATTAAGCAAATCTCGTCATCGTAATCGTTCCCGTCTTAAAATCTAAAGATCTCTATCAATATTCTTGCAGACGGCACAAATTAAACTGTGGTAAAAAATCAAGTTCCCACGAGCAAAACTCCATAATCCAGTTATTTCATACTTTAATATTTTGCTAGCCTACGAAAAAATATAATACAGCCGTCTCGCCTCGCTCCTCGACGCCAGGAACGTTTCACTGAGGCTACCTTTTGCCGGCTCGTTGATATAAAAGTGCTCAATCAGTACACGAAATGTAGGCACAATTCTCCATTGTTTTTAAATAATTTGCTTGATTGATACGTTTTACTCTTCGACAAACTTAAAAACCCTTAGTGTGTGAGTCTAATTTAGATTTAACTTAACCTGGGCCTCTCTTTTTCGCTAGATCGCATATTTTCCTTTCTCAGAGGGCAAACAAAAGCCTGAAAAGGGCACTTAACAAACTACAATCTATATCACGCTTAGCCTGACCAATTTTTTACTTAAAACAGTAAAAATTATAGTACAGTAAAAGGCTACCATAACACTAATTTTCCTAATTACAAAAATGAACGTGAATATTGATTATTGACATCTACAAAGTGGACAGCAACTTTCAGACTTCTTCTTTCTCTTCTTGGCACCTTTACAACAACAAAAAAGGCATCATATAGAAGCCAAAACTACCCAATATTTGTTGCCCTTGTATCTCATAACGCGCTTAGCACCGCTTGAGGGCGTAATGATCTATTAAGGGGCAAGGGGGGCACTTGCCTTATTTATATTTTCAACTCTAAGGAATTAAAGAAAGAAGAGAAAGAGTCTAGATTTAAGCAAGAGATCATAATGTCTTTATAATGTTGGTTTTAAGGGAGTTCATTATTGTGTCTTGAATTTTGAAACAGGTCCTAGGGAAAAATGCGCGTACTTATATCTGACCATATTTGGACAGTTTGATGCCAAATCTGGCTGTGACGTCACCAGGGCACGCTCAATGTCAAGTAACCCAATTTAAAAAATTGAGGTTTTACTCAGAAACGTACATTTTGGTTCGTCACATTTAGTTTTACCGTGGTCCTTATGAAATGATTATGATAATACTGATGATGATGATGATGCTCAGGATAGCGATGATGATGATGATGATGATGCTCAGAGCATTAAAGAGGTTATATGGTGAAATGTAACCTTGCAAAGAAGCAGTGACATACTCCCATATAGAGCATACAAGTGAACAATTCAAGACTACATTACACAAGCAATAATTATAATAATAATAATATTTAATACTTCTACAGAACATTTTAACATAGTGATCTGATGAAATCTGCATACACAAAAATGAGACTTACATAGCCTATATTATACTACCCGCTCAAATAACTGAAATTATTGACACTTTCAATTGCTACATCAATAATTTAGCATTACTAAAAACGAGCAAAACATAAAGAAAAAAGGAAATAAAAGTTGAAAGTGAAAGAACCTCTGATAACTCAACCAAGTCGCCGTACGCTTCAATAAAATAGCAAAAAAACTAATCGAAATTCTTCCCTTTCCTAATGTAGTCCGGTAAGACGTTCCATATCTTTGGAGCAGCTGCAGTAAATGATTAAGGGCCCATTATAAGGTAGTATCCTTTATAGCAGATGTTACTTAACTTTAATATTTCCCGCTTCTCGTTTGGCTAGTATAACTTAGGCTGTTACACAACGGGAAGAAGAGAAGAGAAGAAACCAACTGACAGAAAAGAAGAGAGGGCAAAAAGAGAACTGAAGAAGCACAGTAGAGGCAGAAAAAAACGACAGACAAGGTGATGCAACTGGTGCACGGTAGCCTGTGTATAGCTAACCACTCCCTTTAAACAACTTCAAGCAAAGGCGTTTTTGAGTGACGCACATCAACCGGAAGTGAACTTTTTGCCGTTCTCGGGCAGTGGTTGCGGCCAAATTTTCGGGCAGATCGTCTCTACAAGATTAGAGAAACTTAACGATACAAATTTGTTATAGGAATCAAGGCATATTAAAAGAGAAGAGACTTTACCTCCGGTTGACGTTCGTTGCTCAAAAACGTCTCTGCTTAAGCTCCATAATGTTTTAGGGGAGGGGTGGCTAAAAACAGGCTAGATCACAGCAACAGCAGCAGACAAAGACAGATATTGGGGATTAAAAGGTCAAACTATCTCACCATCCAAAGATGCAAAGTTGTCAGATATGTGATCTTCTTCCTGTGAATCCAGGTAACCATCTCCCTCAGAAGACACATCACTATCTGCATCGGAACCTTTCTTAGCCTTCTGCCGCTTTTGTCCAACATTGTGTTTGTCTCTATGCCAATGAGCTCTTTTGTCTGTGTAAGAAACGAGTAGTTCAACTTCTAATGCACAAGATATGAGGCAAGTCAAAAGTTGACCAAAACATATCCTTTTTATGAGAACTAAAATACGTGCGGCTACATTACCCATCTTACCCACCGGCAAATGGCTCTTGCCCACGGGGAAGCAACTTTTTGTGTCTGACCGATTTTCCCAAGGAGAAATTGCCCCGAGGAAATTTCCATGGATACATCAATCCGAACAAAAGAATTACCCATGACAGTTCCCGAAGTAAGTGCTATTGGTTAATAAGAACCTAAAGCGGCTCAGCCAATCAGGAGAGACTGAAACGTACCAAATTAGTAGAAATCACGTGTTGTTTACGTGCTGAGTTCGTCGCTTGGTGCCAAATCCAGCGCGAAACTGGACTCAATTTTCAAGCGCTGCGGCTATTTCCCTAAGGGGAGCTTTGGGGAAATAGTCTAGTGTAACCCCACCTAATGTTTTGTATCTCGGATCAGTGGAATACCTAATTCGCTGTGAACTCGTTTGCTTTAAGTAGCTAAATGGTTTTCTACGGTCTGGGCTGTAAGCCTCGAGCTCGGCTTGCTACCATAAGTGAAAAACATTGTTTTGGTCTTGGGGTTAGCAAACTTGAAAATACCTTTTAATAAATCGCGGTGTTGAACTCCACCTGAAGTTTGTTTGAACTGAAGCAACCCAAAATCCGAAATTGTGTTTGCCTGGAAATTTCTTTTTGGATGTAGGTGACTTTTGACTTAGGGCACTTTTCTTTGAGAACATCCAAACGCGGATTCTGCCTTTCTCTACTAACACTGAAAATAATACTCTCAAAAGATTTCATGATAGATTAAATCTGATCCAGCCGCATATATATTCTCAATCAGTGAGTTTCTTTGGGCATGGGTCCGAAAAAAATACACATATATTTATACTTTAAAAGCATAAGGCCTGCTACGTTCTTACAGGAGTCACAGGCGTTTCACACAAATATTTTTGGAACGCTGAAGAATCCATCTCCCTGTTTTTGCTCACGTTTCCTTTGACGCGTCAAGTCCAAAGACTGTAGTGTGAGTTTATGCAACGATTAAGCCTGATTACAAGTTAGCACGAGGAGACATTTTAAACTTAATAATGATTTTTGCTTTACCTTCCTCACTACTGTCTTTATCATCATCCTCGTCCTCATCATCTTCTTTCTTGGATTGTGATAAATGCCTTTCAGCTTCATGAGTAATCTGCAAGGACTAACAGGTTTTTTTCATTAGAAGAAACTTCAAGATATGGAAGGCAGGAATAGAGATCGAGCGTTAACGGAAACCGTTACAGTCAAACCTGAATTAAAAGGTGTTCTACCAACGTCCCAAATATCGATTCCATAATTAATATATGTAAAACGTTTTAGAGTTTATCAAATTAAAATCATTAATAAAGAATAAACGAATTTCATAAATTGGAACTGCCGACCAAAGAATACATCAAAGATCCTTGCAGTTTAAGGCACAACGTATGCTGCTGTGAAAAAAAGCCTGAAAAGTTCAGTCTTTTTAGATTTTAACAAATTTCAAAGACACAGGGCCAAAGCGATAACCCTTCAAGACTGCGTAAAATCTTTCAAGAAGAAATATGATATCCATAAGTATAGTTTTTTGTGTCTGTTAGCAGTACTTACCTTATCTGGTGTTTTGTTGAGGCCGTGCTTGTCTGCTCTGATGGCCAGAGCACGTTGCTTATACTCCTTGCTTTGCTCGAAGTCACCTAAAGCCTTGTAAATTAAAGCTAAGTTATTATAGCTCCTTGCAACATCAACATGTTCCGGGCCGAGCTTGTCCAGTTGGATGTCTAAAGCACGTTGCTGATACTCCATGGCTTGCTTGAAGTCACCTAATTTCTTGTAAATTGAAGCTAAGTTATTATAGCTTCTTGCAACATCAACATGTTCCGGGCCGAGCTTGTCCAGTCGAATGTCTAAAGCACGTTGCTGATACTCCCTGGCTTGCTCGAAGTCACCTAATTTCTCGTAAATTGAAGCAAAGTTATTATAGTTTGTTGCAACATCAACATGTTCCGGGCCGAGCTTGTCCAGTTGGATGTCTAAAGCACGTTGCTGATACTCCCTGGCTTGCTCGAAGTCACCTAATTTCTTGTAAATTGAAGCTAAGTTATGATAGCTTGCTGCAACATGAACATGTTCCGGGCCGAGCTTGTCCAGTCGGATGTCTAAAGCACGTTGCTGATACTCTATGGCTTGCTCGAAGTCACCTAATTTCTTGTAAATTGAAGCTAAGTTATTATAGCTTCTTGCAACATCAACATGTTCCGGGCCGAGCTTGTCCAGTTGGATGTCTAAAGCACGTTGCTGATACTCCCTGGCTTGCTCGAAGTCACCTAATTTCTCGTAAATTGAAGCAAAGTTATTATAGCTTGCTGCAGCACTAACATGTTCCGGGCCGAGCTTGTCCAGTTGGATGTCTAAAGCACGTTGCTGATACTCCATGGCTTTCTCGAAGTCACCTAATTTCTTGTAAATTGAAGCTAAGTTATTATAGCTTCTTGCAACATTAACATGCTCCGGGCCGAGCTCTTGAAGCTTAAAAGCGAGTGAATATTCAAAATATGTTTTTGCTCCTCCAAATTCACAATGCATTTTACAAATATTTCCAAGGTTTTCGCATTTTTCGGAAATCTCCTTATCATGAACTTGAAAGAAATTATCTCGCAAAAACACTTTGTCAGTTGCTATAGTTAAAACTTTCAAATGTGGAGCGATGTGTCTAGTGTTTAGTCGCTCATTATCTGGTGGAGTTGCGACGATAAATTCGTTAAATGATGTAATGACCCCACTAACGACCTCATCGGTTTGGATTTCTGCATACTCTTTTGCTACAGTTTTTATAGCATCATGCACAACCTGGTGAAGTCGAATAAAACAGCCACCATCTTCATCTTGGAACAGCAGAAGTGAGCTTGTTCTTAATCTCATGCGAATTAATTCTTTTTCCGCTTCATCAAACTCTTCATGTGCGTTCATGATGTAAGTAACTGCTATGTCGACGTTCAATGGCCGTGGAGCGCAGAGGGCAAGAAAAGTGAAAAGGTGTTTTTGAAATTTGTTGGATCTCATCAGTGTTTCGACGGCTAAAGTTATTGCTTTGGTCATTGAATTTGGGTAAATTGGATTGGTGTCAACAAGTGCATCCTCCGTTTTCTGTCTTTTGCCTTTTTCTAAGATCTTTAGGTATTCCTCCCACCCAAAATGCGTTGATGCTTTGTCCTGACGAATCTGTTTAACAAAGACGGCAGCGCCTGCTAAAGCAAGAGGTTGGTAATCCAGTCTTTGTGCTACTGTTCCTACCAGCTCGCTATCTGGGATACCAGAAAGCTTGGACAATAATGAACGTGCATCATCGGGCTCCATACCCTCGCTTACTGAAATGTGATTAACGAAGGAGCTTTTTGAGGGTATTGACGCTGTGTCCTGCGTGGTAATGAGCAAATGGCCTCTTTCCCAAGCCTTTGAATTAAACTGTGGTAAATGGACATGCACAGATGACATGGCAGTGACATTGTCAACCACCAGTAGCCACGACGTGTAACAGGTAATGTTTACAGCGACAAGCATCTTAAGACTAGTGATCTTTTCGTCGACGGTCGAGTCCTTTGAGCTGAGGGTTTCCACAATTGAATAGTCTGGGCACTTTAAATGGCGAGCAAATGAGGCATACGACTCCAGAAGTGAATCTAGACTTGCAGCATTTAAGGTCATTACAAATGAAGACCCACCTGGCATTTCTTTGAGGTCGTCAAAGAATCTCTCAGCTACAAGGCTAGCTAGCTGTGATTTCCCGCTTCCAGGATTCCCTGAGATGTATAGATGACTCAACCTGTTGTCACTGGACTCATTTAGTTCCCTCAGCTGTTGGACTATTTGGGCTACTTCACTTTCACGACCACCGATTTCATGCGAAGGTTTAGGAGGGAGAACACAAAATAAGGGTGCTTCATTTTGCAGCTGATCTTGAAGGACCTGGCGCTGACTCTCTTTTTCTTGAACTTCTTGTTTCAGATTATCAACTTCTTTGAGGACCTTTGTTAAGTCTTTTGTTGGAAATGTTTTCTGACATTTTAGGTCTTGAATTTTTACAGTGGGAAGTCTAAGCGCTTGAAACGCAACATCAACCTTGCTAATAGCATTCTGAAAATCTATCTCAGGGAGACTACCTTGTGGCATGTGAGCGAATTCTTCATTCCTGAAATTTCGTAGATCATCTATCTTTTTTCTGACTATTACGCTAAGACCTGGCCCGACGCAATCAGAGAAAAGGATGGCGTAAAATAGCATGGTACAATCCCATTTCCCACTGTTTCCGTTTTTCATCGTGGCCAAAAGACGAGCGTTTCTTTTTTGATTTCGAGAAGACTCTCCGTGATAAAAGTCCATTCCATTAAGAGGCTCGTCTTTCCATTCTCCTTTTGTTGTTTTGTACAGTTTGTCCCATTCTTGTTTAAATATTTCTCTCAGACCCTCCGCTAGTATATCAGTAGTTACATAACAAATTCTGTAATAGTTCAGCTGTTCATCGGTATATTCGTTTGAAGAGGTCATATCTGATGCACCTCTGATCTGATGCTTGGAACCTTTTAGGAAAATGAATCCTGCAATTAGCAAATTAGTTCAGAGGGGGAAAAATTATCAGTGACGTACGTAGATAACGCGGTGTATGAAGTAAAAACATTGACTTCTCAACGCTAGCATGTCAGATGACCAAAAGCCAAATTTGCTAATATATCAGTAGTTGGGTAACAAATTCTGTAATAGTTTAGCTGTTCATCGGTATATTCTTTTGAAGATGCCATACTTGATGTACGTTTGATGCTTCAATCTTTGGGGAAAGATTTACTCTGCAATTAGTGACAACATACCCGAGGGTAATACCCTTTGTAAGCTATATAGGTGTGTACTACAAACGGTATGGTTTTTTTTAGCCGTTTTGGTCTCACGAAAACGGATTTTGCCCGTTAGAGTCTTAAAACGGGAACCGTTTTCAATGGAACAACAAGAGTTTATAAACGTATTTTTGCCGAAATACTTATGAATCAATTTAGGTTTCTGGGAAACTGCCCACTTACCCCTCCCTAAGCCATCGTTTTGCCCTAAGTGAGAAGTAAGTGTTAATTTTAGCTTAGGGGAGGGGTAGTTGGGCAGTTTCCCAAAAACCTAAATTGATCCAAACTTATTCAGAGTCAGATACTACTAAATAAAGTTTAGAGCCAGCTCTGACAATGGCCATGGGTAGGCTTTTTAGAGGGAGGCCCTTTTCTCGAAAGTCTCGGTAACTAGTAGGACTAATTTTATGCCCTTTTCATCAGATCATCTTTTATTTTTTCTCCTTATTTTACCACCACTCCTTTATTTGCAGCCTGCAGAATAGCCGCTATTTTTTTTGGGCACAAAGCGTGAGTGGAGAGCGAGACACGCGCGGCTGGTGAAAGCGCTTTCTCGCGCTCCGCGCTCGCTTCGCGCATATCTTCACTCGCCTAAAAAACGTGTTCTACAGGCTATTTTATATTCAGTTTCCATTTCCAGTCCAGTAGGATTTACTTTACACTAGAAATATTTTAACTAAACTAAGGCCGAATACTTGTAGGACATAACTATGCAAAACAGTCCGTCATGCTTCATCTGTAGAGACTCTCGATGAAGATTAAAAAGTTTCGGTGGTAAACGAACGATCAGAACATAAAGCTTATGGCTTTTGGTTTCTTTTTGAAAAGTTTAACAAAGATCAAAAGAGCGTTAACGTCGAAAAGTTACTTCTGAGTGCGCAATAGTTCTTTTGTATTGGCTCCACGTTATTGTCGCAGGTCGAAGCTTGTTTTCACTTCATTTTGCTTTCAGAACGTTCCAAAACCAGAGCTTACTTCGGCAGCTCGAACAATGGACAGAAACAGTCAAAAATGGTCACAAAAAGGCTATCATTCCTTATCATTCGCTGCAAAAGTCTCCGTTTGACTTTCTTTTGAACAGTTTCATAGTTTGAATAACCGACATGAAACTTCTCGCATCGTTCAATTCCACCATGTAACTTATACAAATGAAAGGTTTTTTTTGACCGCGTGTAGAAACACGGCTGCTTATTGAGTTATTTTTCTTACCGTTTTGGAACTCCTGACTCAGACAGCAAATTTTGAAGATACCTAGTCTTTATAAGGTATCATTGAGCTTCCGCTGGAATGATGAAGGGAAACAGGCTGTGAAAACGAAAGCGGAATGTTTTAAGGCGTGACGACTATTTTTATTTTCATCATTATACCTTTCAAATATGCATTACTGACCAAGGGTGAGGTCAATATGACTGGATATATGGCCAAATTCCTTTTTTGCATTTTGTTAGACTTTCTAGAAGTCCTTTATTTTTTCCTGGTTGGTTATGCCATGAGACTTCGTCGCTCGCTGCTCGACCTTATTCATTGGAGCTCGTCTTCGCTCACTTTTAAGAACTTATGAGAGGTTGACTTGTAGCAAGTCTAGCATTTTGTTTACCGAGACGAAGTCGAGGCCGATGAGAAAAGAACGACGCCGGGCCAATATCCAGCTATCTTGACCGAACAAGCTTGGTCGATAAACTATATATTTTGTGGCCAAATTATCGTGGTTTTGATTCACAACTTTTTGTCTTGCCGTTATTTAGTGTTTTACGAGTGGGCAGACACAGACTTATATCTTCCTCCCTTACCCTTCCCAGCATCCTTTGCGTGAACGCTAAACGTTCCCATAGTCCATTGCGCGATACTATCGCTTGCAGTCGCGTTTTCTGTTCTCCAAACACACTTGAGATGAGATGCTTACGAACGAGGCAGTTTATCTAATTATATAGAGTACTGACATCTTGAAGACAAACAGAAACAGTCTACTAAGCATGAGGTGAGGTGCGTTAGATTCAAACATTTGCCCTCATGGAAACTTACACAACAACCAAACAAAAAGTAGGTATTTTTCTCCTCATGCTTTTCACCAGGCCAAATCTAAATCGCCAAATAATCGCTTTTCTGTATTTGATAATAACATAACTAGCTTGAATCAGAACCTGGAAATTTTACAAAAACACACATTTTAGAAGAAAATGATTTTCACTTCGATCTTATAGGAATCTCTGAGACGAAAATTAGAGGGACGTAGGGGACTTAGGCCCCGGTGTTGTGGTCAACCGTCACTAATCACATCATTCACATCATGGGCTGGGTGGGTACAGTAAGCTCATAAATCGACTGAGAGCGGCTGCCAGTGGCGCCTTTGTATGCTGATGTCCGAACTTACTGTTCACATGTAAAATGTGTTGTAAAAGGGCACGGCTGTTGTCCTCTCATGAACGACTCTTCATTCGTTCGTTCATTCATTCATTCATTGTCCAACGCGTGATACTATCGCCCGCAGTCGCGTTTTCCGTTCTCCAAACACACTTGAGACGCCTAGGAACGAGACAGTTTATCTAATTATATCGAGTACTGACATCTTTAAGACTAACAGAAATCTACTAAACATATCTTCACTCGCGACAAAAAGTGAAAAAAATAACGCCTGTTCGGTAGTATAGGCTACTTTATATTCAGTTTCCCTTTCCAATTCAATAGGATTTACTTTACACTAGAAATATTTTTATAACTAAACTAAGGCCGAATACTTGTAGGAAATAACCTCTACTAACTATGGCAAAACCGTCCGTCATGCTTCATCTGTAGAGACTCGATGAAGATTATAGAGTTTCGATGGTAAACGAACGTTCAGAACATAAAACGTCTGGCTTTTGGTTTCTTTTTGAAAAGTTTCACGAAGATCTTAAGAGATTTAATGTCAAAAAGTTACTTCTAAGTGCGCAATAGGTCTTTTGCACTGGCTCTACGTTATTGCCGCATGTCGGGGCTTGTTTTCACTTCATTTTGTTTCCAGACCGTTTCAAAACCTTAGCTTACTTCGGCAGCTCTAATAATGGACCAAAACAGTCAAAAAGGGTCACAAAAAAGGCTATCATTCCTTACCATTTGCTGTGAAAGTTTCCGTTCGACGTTCTTTTGAACAATTTCGTAGTTTGAATAAGCGACAAGGAAGCTTTCCGCATCATTCAATCCCACCATGTAATTAAACATGCCGTTTTTAAACAAAGTAAAGGTTTTTTGACCGCGTGTAGAAACACGGCTGCTTAGTGCATTTTCTTACCTTTTGGAACTTTTGACTCAGGCAGCAAATTTCGAAGAAACCAAGTCTTTATAAGGCATTATTGAGCTTCCGCTGAAATGATGAAGGGAAGCAGGCTGTGAAAACGAAAGCGGAATGTTTTAAGGCGTGACGACTATTTTTATTTTCATCATTATTCCTTTCAAATATGCATTACTGACCAAGCGTGAGGTGGTCAATATGGCTGGATATATGGCCAAATTCCTTTTTTGCATTTTTCTAGGCCGCTTTCTAAAAGTCCTTTATTTTTTCCTGGTTGGTTATGCCATGAGACTTCGTCGCTTGCTGCGCGACCTCATGCATTGAAGCTCGCTTCGCTCACTTTTAAGAACTTATGTGAGGTCGACTTGTAGCAAGTCTAGCATTTTGTTTACCGAGACGAGTCGAGGCCAATAAAAAAGGAACGACGCCAATATCCAGCTATCTTGACCAAACCAACTTGGTCAATAAGGGATTTATTTTATGGCCATATTTCTGTGGTTTTGATTCACAACGTCTTGCTAGCTGTTACCGTATTTATTCGAATAAGCGCCCAACCTCGAATAAGCGCCCATCCTAAAGGCAGACAAAGTTAATAAGCGCCCAGCCTCGAATAAGCGCCCACCCCCCTCCTCCTCCCAATCAAACTCAAATAAGCGTTCACCCCCACCCCACCCACCTGAGTGAATAAATTCTAATAAGAGACTTCCCCGAGGACGCAGTTTTCTTCAGAGTATTTTATAGAAACCTTGCTTTGTTAACTCTTCGTGTTTTGTTATTGTTGCAAAATAAACATACTTCACTTACCGAAAATGGTGAAAATTTAATAAGCACCCACTCTCAAGGTCCAAAAATTGAATAAGCGCCCAGGGCGGTTAATCGAATAAATACGGTATTTAGCATTTTACGAGTAGGCAGGCTACCAAGACACTGATTTATCTCGCTTACCCTTCCCAGCGTCCTTTGCGTCAACGCTAAACGTTCCCGTAGTCCATTGCGCGATACTATCGCTTGCAGTCGCTTTTTCTGTTCTCCAAACACACTTGAGATGAGACAATTAGGAACGAGGCAGTTTATCTACTTATATCGAGTACTGACATCTTGAAGACTAACAGAAATCTACTAAGCACGAGGTGTGTTGACAAGTTACCTGCGCCGCATGACCGGTATGGGATCAAATAGCGCGCACACATCACGATGCCTCGATCATTTCGGATGGTGTGCCTGTGGTACGACTTAAAGATAGATCTCTCCCCCATTCCTGTGAAGTCACCAACCTGTTCCTTGAATAGACCTTTTTAGCTTGAATGTTTTTCTTTCAGATCAGGCAATCCCGGAATTTACCTTGTGTCGCATAAATTATGCATACATATACACGTGGATGCACGCGAACGCGCGCGAGCAGAAAAGGTCTGGAGTGAGGGTGCAAACGGAGAGTGGGACTGGATAGAGATCCACGCCCCATGGGCGTGTGAAGCCCACCTGCTTAGCATGAAAATATCGATCATGCCAGCGCTTCGCAGCTTGCAAAACCGATTTTGAGAAAAGTACGACTAGTCTAAGGGGTCTATTGACAAAATACAGTGATTTGAACGAGATTTTATCCTAAGCTCGTTTCATTGGAATGGAACAATGGAATGCGAAAAGGTTTATGAACTGTTCACAGTCGCCTTCTTACCAAGTATGTCCTGGGGATTAGTATCAAATACACTTAGGGAGTGGGGGACGGTTAAACCCGACGCCTTCCACCTCGGTACATTTTAAAACCAAGATGGCCGCCGGTAACGGTAGGTGCTCGAAATCGACAATCTTACGGGAGAAAACGGTACTGTGAACAGTCTAAAAAGTCTTTTGGTAGCAGATCCTCTTCAGTCGTGATCTGTACCGGGATAAGATCAGGAACATGTGCAGTCAAACGTCACTTTACGGACACCCACTTAATACGGACACCTCGTTATTACGGACAGTTTCCTTTGTCCCTGGGCAAAGAAAGCCCCTACATTCTCTCTAAATTCAACCCACTTAATACGGACACCTAATATGGCTTCTTCAGTGTCCGTATTAACGGGGTTTGACTGTACTGGCTCAATATAAACGTACTGCGCATGCGACCAGCATTTTAGGCTTGAAATCGCATGCGTAATAGAACGTTTCAAATGACGTCACGGAAACCATATTGGTGTTCCTAAACAATAAAATGGCGGCTATGTTGGTGTTCCAAGCAATTCTTGTGGGAGTTGAGCTCTTTTCTTATGTAAACACTTTCTTTTGTTCCAATGAATTTTACATAGATGCTGGCTACGTCAGTGAAAATGTTCTATTGGTAGTAACCACGCATAACTTGCAATTAACGCTAATGTTTTTTGACTAAAGTAAGAATTGGTTAACACACAACCCAAGGTAAAAATATCTATTATTAAAGCGACTTAATCAGGCGCGCACGTGAAGATTAAGAGAGAATGGGACGAAACAAGAGACCTTCTCGCGCGCACATCTCAGCTCTGTGGTTTAAGCGACAGATAAAGTTTCCCTTTGATGGTTTTCTGTTCGGGTTGTGTCTTTCTAACAATAGCAGCAAGCTTTTTCACGGTCTCATCATTTGACAGGCCCGTTCGTTTGCTCTTGAACTTTTGCAAAAGGTCCTTGCTGGTCATGGGCTTTCTTGTGAGGTACCTTCTCACGGCTTCTTCAGTGATTCTCTGAGGGCCTTCCTCACTACCGGTCGGTGTTGGGGTGCTTGTTCTTGAACCTCCTCCTGCCCCTCCAGCGGAAGGTGCCGGGGATACACGAGGTTTTTTGCTTGCTGGACTTCCCTCTTCGCCTGGGGCACCTTTTTTACTTGCATCTGCCGGGCGCTTCTTTGATTTTGCTACAAAAACCCAGACAATTTAAAAAATTGTTTCAACACGGGGAACATGAAGCTGATCGGGAACAAATGGAACAACATCCTTTCAAAATGCTAGTTTGTAAAATACTGTGAAAGAACTAGTACCTGACGAAGGTTTTGCTAAATAGGTTTCATTTATACGGTCAGTCCATACAATTGCATCTACGTACCCGGAAAATAGTTGGGATATACTTACAGGGAGTCACTGGTCTGTCCTGACCCAGCTTTGTAGCAGCGGCAGCAATGGTATTAGCAGCGCCCTCTGTAGCAATCGTAGGGGTCGATGAACGGCTATTTGACGAGGTACTGGAGTCACTCCCAGACTTCTTCCTTTTCTTTTTGTCACCTTTACAAACACAAGATAAAGTTCAGATCAAATACGAGCAAAACACACTCAAGATAATCAAAATTTGTTGACCAGTTAGTAATTAAGTTTTTTCGCACCTACGGCAAATTTCCCGCCTCAACGCTGTAACCGGCCAAATGTTAAGCAACTAAAAGTGAAACAAGTTGTAGCATTTTCCCGCGCTTGCCACCTCCAAGTCTTTACTCTGTATTTTGATTGGTTCATTTAATTAACTGCCTCTCATGTGATTGGCCAGAGCAATCCCCTTTGTTGCATTTTACTTACGATAGCCTCTCTTTGGATAATCGTAATCACCTCGATTACTCCTTCGTTAAGTGGCTTGGTGATGAGTCAGTTTCGTTAATTCTACGTCACTTCCGGCTGTGTAACCGGCCACATAGGGAAACAAGTCGTGGAATTTTCCCGCACTATGCGACCGCCGCGTCTTTACTCTACTCGTGATTAAGCACGTCGGACTCTCGCTACGCGGTCGTCTGATTTTGTTTATCACTCGTATGATTACAGAACAACTTGAACTCCACTCAGTATTATTACCATTATCAACTGGCTGCCTGGCTCCACTAGCCCTCTATGGTTATTCCAGGCAGCCAAAAAATAAATAAATAAATAAATAAATAAGTAAATAAATGAATGAATGTGATGAAGATAATAATGAAGTATGACGGTGTCTTACAACCATGATACCCACATCCCTCTCTGTTTTTACTTAATGCTACACATTCTAATTACAAAAACTATCTAACGTGTTTGTGGCTATTTTTCCCGCAGCTACATGTAGTTTACGCTCAATGAACTAATGTGTGGTCATTGAACTACTGGTATTGTTATTGAACTGTCGTGTGGTTATTGAACTAACAAAAAAGAAAACTGAGCTGTTTTAGAGAATCAGATCAAGAATGGAGCATGCGCGAGCCGTGTTGGTTAGGGCATATGGGTGTTACCAAAATTTTTTTTCGGTGACCAGCTGACATTCTAGAAGCTTCGCATGAGTTCATAGTTTTTTTTTATTTTAGGATCTTGTGTAAGTCTTTCTACAGCATATATTTTGCAATCATTTATAATTAGACTATTTGAAAAAGGTTCCAGAATTTTATTGTGTAAGTTTATAAGTAGATGAGTCCAGACGAGGTATTAACTAGCTTTCACAAGCGAAGACAGTTTAACGTTGGTCTTGCATAGTCAAGTGTGACGGAAGCAGTGTTTATGGAGTTAGGTACAGTTTTAGGGTTTTACTTGGTGGAAACTAAGTACATAATTTTTTTTACTTTCTGAGAATTAGTGATGCAGGAAACCCAGTATATAGCAGTATAGTTTATAATGTCTATACATTCAAATCCCGATAATATGGACACTGAGAGGTCATAGAAAGTGTCCATATTTAATAACGGGGTATCCATTTTATGGGGGTGAATTTGAAGAAAATGTCAGGGATTTCTTTCCCAGGGACAAAGCAAACTATCTGTAATACTGAGGTGTCCGAATTAGGTGGGTGACTGTAAAAATGACTGTACATAACAAATAAGGGAGGTGGGGGGTGCTAGAACTAACCTCGGGTGTGGAATGTTGCAAAATATCAATTTGTCTACAAACTCTGGATGCATGTGTGCAAAAGACCTGAGGTTAAAACACACACAGACAGATTTATCAAATTAATAAGACACTCCTTTGGTTTAAGTCAGTTGAATTGGTCAGCACAATAGAAGAGGAGACTGACTAAACAACCCTGACCCCAACAATCTGGGTTACGAGGGTTTCTTCTTTAAAATGACACAGGTTCTCAAAAGAGGAAAAAGCATCTTTTACATGGCTATGTTAGTCTTCTTCACAGCTGCTTGGTCTGGAAATCACACAATGCTTCCCCCCCTTGGATTGGGGTAGGAAGCACTGCATGACCCCAGCCTGAGGTGTGCAAAAAAGACTAGGGCTTTGCTGGACTTTGAAGAACAAGTAAACCGAGAAGGAAGCTGAAGAGATGCAAGAAGAAAAGGTTAACTTCTCCCTTCTCCACCCACTTTCTCCGACTCCTCAGGGACTGCTCACAGTCCGCACCAATTTTAAAACAACAAATATCAGGGTGCAAAGAAAATCATTTTTACAGCTTGCCATTCGGGCAAGCTGAAGCTAGCATTTACTAACCCAGACATCATTTCAACTAGCCCCAAAAACTTTTTGACTAGCAGAATTGATTTCACAGTTCTTCTGTTATTTGAATTCCTCAAAAAACATCACTTGCCCGTCACGCAAGCTAAAAACAGAATACACTCACCTGATAGCAAAATCCACTAGCCCCGGGCTATCGGACACTACTTTCTTTGCACAATGAATATACACTTAAGCCTTGAATTCTCAAGCAGTTTGGGCTGTCACAAACGGCTGGCGGCTAAATGGGTATTTCCCTCAGCTTTCACGAGCATATAACCATCCTAGTTCTTTCATTCTTTCACGGTAATGAACAAAAGAAAAAATAGAACCAAAGGCAGTTCATATTGCCCACCAACTAAAATTGCAGATACCCCACTATCCCTCACAAATAAGCCCTGAATGGAAGATTTGTTTAATCACTTCCCCTCCCCCCGCAGTCCAATCTTTTGCCTTATGACTCCCCTATTGATTGAACTCTGTACCATCCCCAACTCTCTTATGCTTTTAAAATCAAGGATAATATGACTGCTGGACATACTAAGTTCTTGCTTGCCTGAATACCATGCCTTCACTGCAATAGCTATTCCTAGCCTCCCACGTAAACGTCCTTAGGGGTTTATCACAGTTTAGTGGGGCAGGAACACGTAATGAACCCCTAAGAATATCTGCGTGGGAGGCTAGCCTGTTTCAGGCTCCGAGATAGTCAGGTCAGCAAAATTGAGAAAGCGCGAATACGAAAATAACGCAGAAGGAAACTGGGGTGGGGAAGGGCGGCAGAGCCTGTAATCATTTGTTTACAAGACTTGTTCTGGTATACCAGCTCCGGGTATACCTTCCGTTTGTTCAGAATTGACAGGCTATATCAACACTTCTCAAGAACGGTCATTAATTACTGTCACTCAGAAAGATGCATCCACAAGCATGAGTTAGAGGAACTGGCTTGATAACTTCTGTCTAATGGACAAGTGTCTTTGAGATTATATTATGGTGCAGTGGCCACCTTACCATGCCAAAGCTCCACCCCAGTCATGACTCAGCAAAGTGCAAGATTTGTAATCAAGTGCCTCAATCTGTAAATAAATTAATAAATTGTATTAATATCTTTTCTGAGCTCACATTATCAATCCTAGATACATTACGGGTATTGATATAAAAAAAAATAAAATTTTCTTTTACCAGCTGCAAGAAAACTCTGATGACCTCCTTTGCAACACACTATAATATAAAATATTATAGCCCTTTTTTCTGGATAGGACAACATGTACTCAAAGCTGTACAGCCATTGAAGAAAAAATTTTATTATTCTTATTTATTTAATTTTTGTTTTGTTTTGTTTTGTTTTTTTGTTTTTTTTGCATTTGTGTTCTTTTAACAAAATCTTCTAGACTATGACGTTTAATTTAAGAGTGTCCTTTGAATCTACAAAATATTTTACGACAAACTTTACGAGGTGCATACATAGAGGATATTACACGGTGGCGCGAAGATATGAATTTTATTTTCGAGTGGCAAAACAATATTTTACGAACGAGTACAGCGAGTGAGTAAAATATTGTTTTGACAACGAGAAAATAAAATTCATATGTTCAAGCCGCCGTGTAATGTTCTTTTTATTATATAGCAGGGTCGTAACATGGTATATGGGCTCAGGGCTCAAAGCCCAAAATATGACTGGGATCAGGGCTCAGAGGAAAGGGCTCAGGGCTCAGAATAACGGGATCAGGGATCAGAAAGCTTTTGAGCCTGAATCAGGGATCAGATTTATTACACGGTCTAAAAATCTCTTATCACAATATTTTTCCGCATAATAAGATCTGTGTCCATAGAATTTCCTGTCCGAGGTAAATTACCTATTCTTGCTTCCGGCTGGTGGCTGTTCCTGTCATACGAAGTCCTGGTTATTTGACGAAAACACGGTATCATATTCTTAATTTATTAATTGTTTGAGGGCACCGTAATATGAATCTCAAGTCACTTTTCTCGCTTTGTAACGCAACTCCTCAGTGCGCTGTCAACGCCAGAATGCAGAGAAAGCGATCTATACATATCTTTTTTTTGCGAGAAATGGGGAAAAAGAAAAAGGACAAAAGGAAATCCTGTGACAGAGAAAGGTACCTAAGTACTTCCTTGACTGATTTACTCCTGGTTCTCCTCCTAGGTTCCGATTGCCTAATGGCCTCAAGCCCCGGGCCTCAAGCAAGTCCCAAGGCGACTTTAAATCGAGGTTGGTATTTTTGGATCAGTAACTTAACCCTTAAAAGTACTTAGATAATTAGAATGGACGTCAAGAGTAGAATACAAAAGTACAATGAATTCGCGCGCTTTGTTGCAAAATAAATGCTTTCTCGCAATTTAACAAATCTGCTCTAATTGCACGGAGCTTTAGAGTTATCTCGAACTCTGACGAGAAACCGAGATCGGTTCACCTACCAGTACTATTATCGGGCCGGGAAAGTAAAGGACACATTCCATTACTTTATAACTGATAAATGCTTGTGTGATAAATAGTCTGAAATAACATTGTAGAATTAGTGAAAATAAGTGGAATACCAAAGACTTACCTCGGTGAAATTAAAAGTAACAAAACCTTTATAGTTTATTTTATTTAGTTTTTTTTTAAATAAACGGTAGAATGGGTGAAAGGAACGTTGCATACTAGGTACAAGTAGCGGAGTCTGCAGGAATTTAATGTATTATAGTACTCAGCATGAAGGGCCACCAGTAAGGGGGCCACTATTTGATTTTTGAGCCGGGGATGGGTTATTTTTTTCATGCAAGATTTTTTCAGACCTCATTCGTGCAGGGGCTATTTTGTTTTGCACAAAATGTACAGACTTTAGTGACAATATTGATCTACAAGAATTTTTTCGGCCCTTTGGGCTATTCAGCTTCGGCTTATGTAATGGTTGGCCCCGAAAGGTATCACTACCTTAGATTTGGAGCCTGAATTTTTTTAGTAGAGTGAGAACACCCGCTCTGAACGAATACACATCGCAGCGGCCCAGCTGCCTTTTAGAATCAATAGAGAGGCTCTACCAATCCTCGTTTATCTTTTATACCGGTCCTCAAAGCCATTACACACAGAGAAAGCTGGGTCCAAAGGCACCGGAATGGCTCGAAAATCGCACGGCAAGATTACACCTTAAGGAAGATATGGACGAGGAAACGAGGGCGGAGGGAAAGGAGCGACAAAGAACGGCATTACAGAGCTTTGCGAAAGATTTTGGACGGGGTGTACGACAGCAACGAACGAGAGGGAAGACCAAAGAAAGAACTGGTACACTTCCACTTGCTCTGAGTATGTTCAGAAGAAATGCGTCGGCACATGGAGAAGTCGATCTGCTGAAAGAGGTTCAAGGGAGTGAAGGACAAACTACAGTTCAAGACGCAGCCGAAGAATATGAGATTATTTATTCAAAAGGCTACGTAGTTGCTCTCAAGCACAATTACAAGAGGTTTATCATTCCTTTCTTCCTTGCAGTCCTTTTAAAAGATCTCCACCATAACGCTGGGTGACGTATTCCTGGAAGATCACATGGGTTTGAGATGGCTAAAACAGCCAAAAGAAGATCCCCTTGTATTCCAGACAGGGCACCGTGACGTAGAAATTCACCTAAGTTTGTCATCGGGAAAGTTCAAATAATAAAAGATGGAAACAACTTCTGTTTGACCTGCCTTGAAGAGCAACGCCTAGTTGCATTGCTCCAGGGGTCAGTTGAATCAGATGATTCACCTGCGTCAGGTGGTGACGAAGAGGAAGGGGAGCAACCTCAGGTGGACAACTTTTCAGAGCCAATTAGAATTGAAGTTGGAAGGAGTAGGTCTGGAAGACCTACAACCAGCTATGTCCTTTAACAATCTACAATGGTTATTAAGCCAGGAAAAGCCATTAATGGGCTTGACACAGAAAAGCTGGTAAACTGTAGAACCTGTGACTTGCATCATTTAATTTTTCTACTACACGTAAAGCAGGTATTTTTCTATTGGTAATTGATCGTGATCCTCACTGTAACACACACAGAGTGAAAGAAGAAATTCACATAAGACTACACTCTAACAACATCAACAGGGATAGCAGAATAGAAAGTCCAGAAGCTTGGTTGCCCTTAATCAAGAAACGCAGCTATAGGAGATCCGTGCGACAGCGGACCAGTGAGGCAGACTCACACAAACAACGGAGTAAGAAATGCACCAATCTCAGCGGCTAATAATCGACCAACCAGAGTCATATAAGTTCACGTGTGACCAGTACACGAAGACTAGCAAGGCAAGGTCATTAAGTGTTGCTTTTCCTAATGAACACTTGAAGTACGCAGTGGAAACGTCGCGATCTACATTATTAAGTGACTGAATCGTGAGACAAACGATTACACTTTATTAACATCAATATTGTGGACCAGTAACGCGGCCAACGTGAAATTTTTTGTTGCAAGAGTCTCTTTGGAAATAAAACATCTGTGACCCACACAGATCGGACCTTGATTAACTGGACAAGTTATCTGGGCAAGCAGATGTTCGTACGGGACAGGAATTGGAAAGCTAGAGGAAGACCTTAGTTCAGAAGTACCTTACAGTGACGTTAATTGAACCGGACACCAACCAGCGCTAGCTGTGTTTGCTGTTTGACTAAAAATTCAATGCTTTCTTGTGATTGGCTTATAAACCTCCGGGTGGCCTTGCTTGTATGAGCAACACTGAAAATAAACCTTGTAAATATTACTGATGAACGTTACATCTGAAAAAATCAAGTTTCCGCCGCTAGATCTTTCACGATGTACGATACTTAAAGGGAAGTGGACTACTTTTGCTGTATAAATTAACAATAACTAACATTGTGTATCTTACTAAAGCTCCCTTTCAAGAAAATCAGGTTTTATCATTTGTCTAGTATCGCCAAACATTATATTTAAAGTGTTTTAAATAGAATAATGCACAAAAAGAGGTTGACTCATATTGATCTTTAAAGCTCTGATAGAACCTACAACTTGCACTGAAAATTAAATTAATGTTTTTCTCATCAGCTTATTTGAGCATGTTCTATATTCTATCTTTGGAGATAAACAAAGTTGTCTAAGTTTTGTGCAAAAACATGGGTGGGATCAATTTTTTTATCAGGGGTCAGGGATCAAAATTTTGGGGAAAATCGGGCTCAGGGATCAAAATAACGGCAAGAAAATAGGGATCAATGGGTGTCGGATATACCATGTTACGACCCTGCTACTATACTACTGATAATATCGCAGAGAGGAGACGTTAGCCTTTATTTTCTGACATAGGCACGTTTAACGTGCACGAGCTATTTTGAATGCTTTAGTGTAATCGTATCAACCATCTACTGTTTTAATCCTTAATGTAGACTATTTTTTGTGCGAAATTTGGTTTTGTTTACATTAATGAAAACGCGAAACGCTGCACACAGCTGAGTCGATCCTCATACTACAGATTCACTTTTCTTAGTCTTTCATTCGGACATCTGGTGCAAAATAAACAAATTGTTAACGTTCTATGATTATCAACTCACCAAACGTTGTTTAGAGAGAAGACTCAAACGTTTCAAGGTTTCTTCATGGTGTCATAAGATAAGAACATTGAATACCGAATAGCTAAGAAATGTCACCATTTTCGTCATTGTTGTAGTTGGTTGCATCATGATTATTCACGAGGTTGTCACGTGCGATTCTGCTTTAACTTAAGGCACTAGTTACAAAGCTAAGGAGGTCTTCATTTGTTCAAGGTACTATTATTACAGTTTGCTCTTGAAAGTGTTGTACTTTGCCCCTTTCGTGGTTCGCAAGCCGAGAGAATTCGAGTTATCACACAGTAATCCGTAAGCAAGATTATAAATTAAAATAACTCATGCACACAATTTGCACGTGAAGATGTCCCTTTTACAATTCGAATTCTTTACTAGAAAAATTGCTCAAACGATTTTAAGAAAACATCTCGGCTTTACAACATCTACAATTAAATTATGCTTCGTTCAACGTTAAAGTTGATAGCCTAACATTTATTTACTTCCCAGAAAATTATCAAACTGCCGAAATATATTTCTACTCATATCATGTTATTCCACTCAATAATACTATATCTAGTTATTTTGTGAACTAGCTTCTTCCAGTTTTTATTCCCTAACGCTATTGTTGCTGCTTAAGTTACGCATATATAAGCTGCCTTTCAAACTTCTAAAACCACAATTTATAGGCCGCACACATGTACTTTCGAATTAAAGTCCATATCTAAATATCAGCTATTGTTTCATTTGAAGAACTTTTAAAAAATATATGATCTTTTATACTCTGCCTTGAAGCAGGTGAAACAGAACTCATTATTTATAAAATACGTGCGTTGTATCGTTAGCGATAGCCCAATTAGGTCAGAAATGTCTTGAAGCAGCACCCACACGAAAATACTGGAACCCTTAAACAGCTGCATCACTGCGGTACTGAGGGTTTTAGTCATGACGATATTTAAATGTTGTGCTTCTAAACACCTTTAGCCGTAATGAAAGACGAAAAATTGTGAAGAATCAAGATGGCGCGATCTCAAAGTGCTCTTGTTTGACCTTAAGCAATGTCATGTTTAAATGCCAAAATCTCATTGGTTCCTAGCATCAACTGATTGTATCTTCAACCTTATTGGTCCCTGCAACACACATCCGAAAACACAAAGCCACAAAGCCACAAAGATACATTCGCTCAGACCACTGACATATGTCTTTTGAGCTATTTTTTTCAAAAAACTTCAACAATGGTATGTGTGTGTAGTTGACCATTATCACATAAGAGTAGAGATTCACCAGATGGTGATGGTGTTTTATTTTAACGAAAAGGATTTCCACATGGATTGCTGCAAGCGGAAAATGTAAGAAGTCCTCGCTGCTCGCGAGTTGTACTCTCTAAACTGCTCGCTGCTCGCAAAGCAAATTTTTTATCTCTGCCGGTGTTCGCAAAAAAATCGCAGTGCTCGCAAAGACCATTCGTCAACCCTCCAAAACATTGGCATCATCTCGAATACATCCTCACAAGACGAGCTATCCTATCGTTCGTCAAGCTTACACGTAGCCTTCACAGCGCAGAAGGTGATACTGACCATTACCTGGTGTAGAGCAAAGTGAAACTACAAGCAAAGACTGTGTGAAAACCATGCCTTGACGTCAGCAAGACTCGATGGACAGAAAGTGGAGGAGTTTATAACTACGCTTGAGAAATCTCTCCCCCAGCCTCTCTACGGGAAAAGTCCAAGAAAGATTGGATTACTTCAGGGAATGGGATGCAATCAATTGATCAGCCATGCCCAACTTCGGCAAGAAGACAAACAAATCTGCAGACTGTTCGAGGCGCATATAGAGACAATCCAGCAATAGAAGAAAAGAGAAAAGTGTTAACTGCAGAAAATACCTGCCCAAGTGAACCAAATCTACAGGCTCTACAGGCAGCACGTAGTTATGTGCAACGATACTGTGCAAATGAATACTATCCTGAACTCTGTGCTGGTATTCATTCTGCTGTTGAGACATCTAATATCAAGGCCATATGTACGATGAAATCAAGCAGGCACTTGGTCCTTCTCAGAAAAAAACAGCCCCCTTAAATTTTGCTACAGACGAGATAATCCAGGACCGAACGCAACAGATGGAGCGTTGGGTAGAACATGATTACTCCGAGCTGTCTGCCAGAGAGAATATGGTATCCTTGGAAGCACTGAATGCCATAGATTGCTTGCCTGTTCTGGAGGACCTGGAGGGTGAACCTACTAAAGTGGAGCTGAAAGAGGCCCTGGGGTACCCGCACCTAGAAAAGTGCGCGGGTAGGATGGTAATACTCTGCCTGTGTTAGAGGGAGGGAAGGTGTCACAATGATGAGAGACGCAAACATAGTCACTCTATACAAAAACAAGGGAGCCAGAAGAGCCTGCAACAATTATCAAGGTATCTCACTCCTCAGTATCGCTATAAAGCTCTTTGCTCGAGTCGTTCTGAAGAGCCTCCAAGTGCTCGCAGAGAGATTTTATCCTTAGTCGTCGTGTGATTTCCCTGCCAAACGATCAATACTATTAGGTCTAATAGCTTGTCCAGGCCGGCAATCAATTCGGTCAGTTTGGCCAAGGCTTCGCCGCAATGGCCACAAGCATTACCTTCAGTTAAACCATCTTTTTGGGAGCGACTTTCTAGCTGAAATTACTATTTTTTCCTTTTTCGAGCAAAGCAGAGCCATTTAAGCTTACGTAATCATATCACTTGAACAATGTAACTTGCAATCCGTTGTCGATCGACGCGCTCTTCACATCCCGATGGCCTTCAATGAAGGCTCAGCCGTTTTTGCTTCGAACTATTTAAACGGGTGGTTCAAGGGGAAAAATTTTTTAACAACTTGACTTACAACTGATTTTGTGCTGAGACGGCCTTCCGAATGAGTTATCCCAGATAATAACGATCGTTACTGACGATGAAATAAAGGAACATTTGATTTACGCTCCTTCGGTTGTTCAAAAGGTGGATAGCGCTATCAGCTGCATAAATCTCTATCCACAGGGATAATGCGATTGTTTTCCTCCGCTGGATAGTGATTTATCCGATAGATAGCAAAACCGGGGTCTGTTGTTTACATTACATTTCCCCTTAAATAAGCGATTTTGTAAAATTTACACACGAACAATTTCGTCTCTGTGCGTAACAGTTACTTTACTTGAATCTTTCAGGCAACCTAAGTTTAGGATCTGTACTAGGAACTGAATCAGATTTTACTAAATCTTAACACTAGACTAGTCAGACGCTGGCGCCTCGTGACGCAATTTACAGTTTTAACTCCCAATCTCAAACTCTGTCCGAGGATCCTCAAGCGACGATGAAATGTAACTTCCATGTAAGATATAACAATAAGGCAAGTGATTCCGGAAGTCCTTAGCTCCTCCTGCGTTCAAAAGAATTTAAATTTTGTTGTCGTTTTTTTTAGCTTTACTTCCTACTGTCGAGTTTATAACCTCCTCTTTTTAAACCAGGTTATCTATAGACAGTTCCCTCTTGTTTAGGCCTAATTGTAATTTATTCCATTATATAGTTATTTGCGTTCTACTGATAGGTTTTCTTTATAGTCTTTAATAATTATTACATTATATGTAATCCTTATTGATCACTGAAGAACCCCAGATGGATATGTATTCAAAAAAAAGTATGTATGTGTGTATGAAATATTAATTCTTTTTTATTTTATTCGCCCGTCATTTTAAAAATTAATATTGCACATTTGGTATTCGTAGGTATACATGAACAGGAGATCTCAGTAAGCTCAGCTGAGCTTTTAGGCGGAGATCCCCAACTTTACTTATTAATTAAATTACTAACAATAGGCTTGGCGCTTAATTCTATCGAATTTTCAAGAAATGAGGCAAGCTTATCAATTTGGGGAATTCTAATGTACTGTCACATGCCGTTCAACCTTTTAGACGTTTTTTTATTCTTCCAGAAAAGTTGATCGTAACTTAAAATTCTACAAGAGAAACCACGTTTTTTAAAAATACAAAGAAACCTAGAAGCTAAAAGATTTCTTGGAAATACACAAGACTGCAAATACAGGTTCAATAGACTTAGAAATAAACAAACAAAACTCCCGATCATTTACTTCAACAACTTAACTGCTTTTAAATGTCACTAACTTTCTTTTGCCGATCCGGGTAACCGAAATCTATCGTAACTGTGTATTCCTGGGTAAGTCCATTTAACCGAAACAGAATGTTTCGTGGAATCACAGCTACGATAGCATCAGCTTAATTTACAATTTTAAATGACACCTGACCAGACCACAGAGTCGTTACGTATAAGAAAAAGCTTTACATTTTGAAGAAAACCTTATTGTATTCGTAGCTATTTCTTAAGCCAAAAGCTTATTATTATTAACTTTTCTAACTGGCTTCCTTATTTTTTTTATTTAAGATTAACTCTATTTCCGTAGAACTATTTGCTAATTATTCTGGTCTTGTTTTTTTACCTGTTTATGTTTCAGAAAAGACCCAAATGGGCACTGTTCAAGAAGCTATTCACCATGGCATGATTGCCGCTGATTTTCTTTGGACCACTAAACGAGTTGTCCAGGCTATCGAGCTGTGGAACGAGTGCTTAACACTACTAAACAACAAAATCTTAGAAAATGAACATGAACTTGCCACAATAGTGCGTATAGCGCTGAACAAGAGGCTGTTTTATGGAAATGCTGCTATTACGAAACTTTCACCCGCTATAGAATCTGGCAAAAAGCTTTTAGTCCTACTTCGTAATCTTAGGAGAAAAAAAAAGAAGGTAAGACAGCCTTGATGTTATCAAAACTGTACTTCCAAAAAAGTGAATACCAGGAAGCACAAGCAGTCCTCAAAATTGCACTCTGCGTTTACAAAGAAATCGAAGACAAAGACGGAGAAGCGACATGCTACGTAAACCTAGGAGCTGTGTTTCTATCTGTCGGAGAATATGCCAAAGCTGAAGAATATCTTCATAAAGCACATACCATCAACACAGAAATTGGCAACAGAGTAGGAGAAGCGTCATGCTACGGAAACCTAGGAGCTGTGTTTCAATCTGTCGGAGAATATGCCAAGGCTGAAGAATATCTTCATAAAGCACTTACCATCAACACAGAAATTGGCAACAGAGTGGGAGAAGCGTCATGCTACGGAAACCTAGGAGCTGTGTTTCAATCTGTCGGAGAATATGCCAAGGCTGAAGAATATCTTCATAAAGCACTTACCATCAACACAGAAATTGGCGACAGAAACGGAGAAGCGACATACTACGGAAACCTAGCAACCGTGTTTCCAAATGTAGGAGAATATGGCAAGGCTGAAGAATATCATCATAAAGCACTTACCATCAACACAAAAATTGGCGACAGAAAGGGAGAAGCGACATGCTACGGAAACCTAGGAAATGTGTTTGAATCTGTCGGAGAATATGGCAAGGCTGAAGAATATCTTCATAAAGCACTTACCATCAAGACAGAAATTGGCGACAGAAACGGAGAAGCGACATGCTACGGAAACCTAGGAAATGTGTTTCAATCTGTCGGAGAATATGCCAAGGCTGAAGAATATCTTCATAAAGCACTTACCATCAACACAGAAATTGGCGACAGAAACGGAGAAGCGACATGCTACGTAAACCTAGGAAATGTGTTTCAATCTGTCGGAGAATATGCCAAGGCTGAAGAATATCTTCATAAAGCACTTACCATCAAGACAGAAATTGGCGACAGAAACGGAGAACCGACATGCTACGGAAACCTAGGAAATGTGTTTCAATCTGTCGGAGAATATGCCAAGGCTGAAGAATATCTTCATAAAGCACTTACCATCAACACAGAAATTGGCGACAAACACAGAGAAGCGACATGCTACGGAAACCTAGGAGTTGTTTTTCAATCTGTCGGAGAATATGCCAAGGCTGAAGAATATCTTCATAAAGCACTTACCATCAACACAGAAATTGGCGACAGAAACGGAGAAGCGACATCCTACGGAAACCTAGGAGCTGTGTTTCAATCTGTCGGAGAGTATGCCAAGGCTGAAGAATATCTTCATAAAGCACTTACCATCAACACAGAAATTGGTGACAGAAAGGGAGGAGCGACATGCTACGGAAACCTAGGAGCTGTGTTTCAATCTGTCGGAGAATATGCCAAGGCTGAAGAATATCTTCATAAAGCACTTACCATCAACACAGAAATTGGCGACAGAAAGGGAGAAGCGACATGCTACGGAAACCTAGGAGCTGTGTTTCAATCTATCGGAGAATATGCCAAGGCTGAAGAATATCTTCATAAAGCACTTACCATCAACACAGAAATTGGCGACAGAAAGGGAGAAGCGACATGCTACGGAAACCTAGGAGTTGTTTTTCAATCTGTCGGAGAATATGCCAAGGCTGAAGAATATCTTCATAAAGCACTTACCATCAACACAGAAATTGGCGACAGAAAGGGAGAAGCGACATGCTACGGAAACCTAGGAAATGTGTTTGAATCTGTCGGAGAATATGCCAAGGCTGAAGAATATCTTCATAAAGCACTTACCATCAACACAGAAATTGGCGACAGAGTGGGAGAAGCGTCATGCTACGGAAACCTAGGAAATGTGTTTGAATCTGTCGGAGAATATGCCAAGGCTGAAGAATATCTTCATAAAGCACTTACCATCAACACAGAAATTGGCAACAGAAACGGAGAAGCGGCATGCTACGGAAACCTAGGAAAAGTGTTTGAATCTGTCGGAGAATATGCCAAGGCTGAAGAATATCTTCATAAAGCACTTACCATCACGACAGAAATTGGCGACAGAAACGGAGAAGCGACATGCTACGAAAACCTCGGAGCTCTGTTTGTACATGTACGAGAATATGGCAAGGCTGAAGAAAATCTTCATACAGCACTTACCACCAACACAGAAATTGGCGACAAAGACGGAGAAGCGTCTCGCTACCTAAAGCTAGGAAACACATCTCAAGCCTTATCGGATCTCTGGTCAAGCATTCAAATTTACGAAAAAATGCTTACTTCTCTAGGAAGCAAAGATAGCCACAATATATATTATTTTTTGACAAGAACGCGTCTCCCTATCGGCTGTTTTGTTCATTGAGTTGTTCTTGTGGGAAACCCTATGAAGCTTTACACGCTGCTGAACTTGGACGGGCCAGAGCTCTAGCAGAACTTATGTCAAATCGCTACTCCATTGAAAAAGAAATATCCATCAACCCACAATCGTTTGTTGGCATCGCGGAAGTAATTAAGAAAAATGGCAACAGCACCTGCCTCTACATCTCCTATGACTACGATGACAATATATTTTTGTGGGTTTTGAAACAAAACAAACCGGTAGCTTTCCGAAGAACGAAACTTTGTGAAAGCTATGTTAGCAAGCATGGCAAAATCTCTGTGTATGACCTGTTTGGAAACGAAAACTTATTAAGAAAATTTCACGTTTTACCTCAAGAGCAATGCGAAGACCGATCACTCTTCTCTTCATTCGCCAACCAACTTACAAACGAATCAAATCTGGAAGATAGTCTCTCAACCTTGCGTCCTCTTTTAGATGAGGAAGAAGTATACACGGACCCTGAACCGCCAACACTTTTTCAGGTTTACAACATGTTGATTGCTCCCGTGAGTGACTTGCTAGAAGGATCCAGTGAAATCATTGTTGTTCCTGATCGCTGCTTCTTCCAAGTTCCGTTTGCAGCATTACACGATGCAAGTAGCCGCTATTTATCAGATTCTTTCAGGATACGAATTGTCCCTTCTTTGACGACTCTCAAGCTCATTCTGGACAGTCCAGCCGACTCTCACAGCGAAACTGGTGCTTTGATTGTGGGTGAGCCAAGAGTGACGGATGTGTATTTCAAGGGAGTGTTAAGGTATCTCTGTCCATTGCCTGGCGCGAAAGGGGAAGCAGAGATGATTGCGAGACTACTACCTGAATCTCACCTTTTAATAGGAGAGCAAGCAACAAAGCAGGCGGTTCTTCAGAGAATACCCTCAGTGAGCCTCGTACATTTCGCTGCTCATGGTGATTCCGAAAGAGGAGAAATTGCTCTTACCTCCGCTGACTCCACAGTGGAGTTTCCACACGAAGCAGACTACTTACTGTCAATGACCGACATTTCACAAGTTAGACTGTCAGCCAAACTCGTGGTCCTTAGTTGTTGCCATACCGCACGTGGACAGATCAAAACAGAAGGCGTTGTTGGAATCGCTCGAGCATTCTTAGGATCGGGTGCACGCTCAGTGTTGGTGGCATTGTGGGCCTTACAAGACAGAGCAACAGAGGAGTTCATGGGAAGATTCTACGAAAACCTTGTCCAAGGGAAAAGTGCAAGCGAAAGTCTTCACCGGGCCATGAAGTGGATGCGAAATAACGGTTTCTCAGAAGTGAGGCAGTGGGCACCTTTCATGCTGATTGGGGATGACGTGTCATTTCACTTTGGTGAAGAAAAGTGAAGGTAATTGTTTTCTGACAATTAGAGCCATAGGAAGTCTGTCAGGTCTTTTTGTATTACAGTTTTATCAACTTGGGTGCATTTGGTACTTTTAATTACCAAATAGAAAGCAGTATTTACCCTTCAAAGCCACATTATTGACTACATCTGAAGTTAGCTTTTACTATGACTGAGGTAAAATATCAATTAACCGTTTTTTAACATTCGACCACACCTCTGTACTTATCAGTCAACCCGTACATATGCGGGGCTTTGCATTTGAAAAAAAAAAAACACTAAGCCCCGAATCCCTACAACAACACAGAATGATTTAATTATTTTCTCTCTTTTCTGATATATGAGGCACAAATAATTCAATATTCTTTTATTTGCTACGGTTCAATATGATCGTGAGGGTTTGCTGACAAACTTTTTTCTTTCTGAATATAATAGGAAGAGAATTCCAGAAATGAATCCGAACCAAACAGCCCAGGGAAGGTTTTTGTTTGATATAAAGATAATCGGATCAAAAATATTATGGCGGAGATCTAGATCTCAGAATTGATCGAAAACACTGCAAAGTACAAATTATGGACTGTGTATGGAGTCTTGACCGTAACTAGAGGGCTTTTCGCTGACACTGACTGAATTACAGAAGTACACTGGTTCTAAACTTGGACCAAAGAGGGAAGACCGAGATTCCATAGGTCATCAAGGCAAGAAGTTTCAAACCTATTTTAGCTGTGCACCCAACATTTCATTTGTGATGCCAATTGATTGGAAAGTTTTAGCGGTGAGATAAACTCAAATAAGTAAACCTCTTCCGCCACGATAAAGCCGGAGGATCCCTCCGCCATGTAAAATGAACCTAAATGCCATTTAGCCCAGCTGGAGTCTTTTGTGTTGAGTAGATGTGTTTTATTAATTTTTATGTTTCTTATACATTACTGTTGCAGGTATTACACTAACGACACACCGTGGAATAACGAAACAGCCCTTCCGCAGAATTCCAATGAGCTAGTCCCTGGCGGATAATGTAAAGGATCAATCTCTGCAGCATACGAAAATTGATTAAAAGAATTACTGTGAAAGAGAACTGACTTGCTTGGCCCAGCGGTTTATCTTTGCCGGCTTAATTATTTTTCCCACTAATCTTATTTTGTGTGTGTGTGTAGGTACCTTGAGTACTCTAATCTCTAAAATGTCTTGAAAAGCTCAAATCACCAGCTTTGTACATGTAGAAGTGTACATCGGTAGCTCGGACAATGATAAAACTGTAATTGTGACACGAATAACGTTAGGATTAGCTAATTTCCCTGTCT
This sequence comes from Porites lobata, assembly GCA_942486035.1. Lineage (NCBI taxonomy): Eukaryota > Metazoa > Cnidaria > Anthozoa > Scleractinia > Poritidae > Porites > Porites lobata. The sequence continues at coordinate 2,000,578 of CALNXK010000095.1, forward strand.
TTTTAGGTAATTTGCAAAAAAAACCTACTTCCTTAATTAGTCCCTAAGGCTACAAATAAAAAATACTTTTTAGGTAAACGAGCTTTTTTTTTTATCGCAAATTGAAGTTTGATTACAATGCAAACAACATTGCAAGGTTTATAGTTTAGTAGAATTGTATATATTTTAGAGCCAATCTTTTTGTGAACATAGAAGCAGTCGTTTGGCAACCTTGCATTATGAAATAAGGCTTGACGAATCAATTAAGTCAACTAAAAGCCTAGCGAAACCAACTTGTCCTAACTCCAAAACTAGCCCAGTTGTAAACTTAAGGTTATTTCATTGTATAATGTTCATGCCTGAGCATAGGTTAGTATGTTAGTATAGAACAGTAGTATTTGCTTTAAGTATCCACCTAAAATGCAAAGATTTGGTGGTCCAGTTTTCGGTAGAAAAGTGGTTTGAGTAGGAAAATTAATTTTAGTGGTTCGAACAGCATGTCGCGTATCCGAGGAGGTCGCACATGGAGGTTTGATTGTAATCTGTAAATAATCTCACCAAGTTTCTTAAAATAAAGCGTATTGACATAGCAAATTTGTGTTTATCCTTAATTATCTATTTGCTCTTTAACAAAAAATATTTCCTACAATATCGGAGAGATTTAGAATCCATTCAGGTCAAACGGCAACGTCAATTTTTACGTGACCAACGTATCAGTCTTAAAAAATAAATAACTGAAATTGTAATCTGTAATTTTTTTTCCCGCTTAAACGAGTCCGTGCGTTGCGGATCGAATTGGAATTTGGAAAGGTTGGCATTTGGAGAGAGGGGAAAACCGGAGCACCCAGAGAAAAACCTATCGGCAAAGAAGAGAACCAACAACAAACCTATCCTTTCATATACCTGAAGCAAGAAAAAGGTACCCCTTTCGGTCGGAGCCTCCCCACAAAGGCGGGGGAAGGGAGGCAAGAGCCCTCACCACTGCGTCACCCTTGCGCAGTTTTCGTCAGAAGCCGATTCAGTTGTTTTATCTGCACAAAAAAGTTAGTAGTTTCATGTCGATCAGTCTAATCCATAACAATTATTTTGCAAAGTTTATACCTGTTCATTTCCTAATTCAAGAAATCGAAAATTTCACCTTGGGTCTAATGTTTGCCGTTTGCCGTAAACGCTACTCCAAATCTCTCGATTTTCCTTTAAACGACTAGAATCCATAAATTTGGTCTCATAAAAGTTACTGCCACGATCACTCCCGTCGATTTGGAATCGTAGAATTACGTTGACGACAAAGTCGGAACATCAGGTTCAAGTATTAAAATTACTCAAGTTAGGAAATCAGGAGATAAAAACTGAGAAAATTAAATTATCCTTACGGATAAACCTGGTATGAATGTCTTTATTTTGGGGTAGTAAAGATAAACATTAAATCACAAATCAAGAGAAAGCTTAGCAACATGTTTCAAAATGGCGTTAACTGTAAACGTGATTCTAAATCTCTAGACGCCTGCGTTCGCATCGAAGTTCTCCAACGAACCAATGGGGCAGGAATGGTAACAATTCTTTTCGGTCCGTTTTACCATCCCTGCTTTACTTCCAAAAATCCCTAGCTGATCCTTTTTTTTAACTACCGTTCATCCTTTGCACAGATACCAGGAAATAAATTTAAGACTTTTCCAGACTTTTTTTCCAAAACAATAATTTCTTTTTCCAGACTCAAGATTATCAATAGGTCATTGATCAATACAGACCTTTAAAAAAAGCAGGAACAAAGATTTTTTCATGATAGGCTGCAAACATACGGGCGAAATTAAATAAGATTTGACCAAAACGAAAAACATTTCACTCATAAAGCACTATTTGTTGTAGCTTTGAAAAAAAAGAAAAAAAACTCTAGATTTTTGTTAAATATTTTTTCAGACTTTTTTCAGGTCTGGAAAATTTCTGAAAATTGATGTCTGTACGATCCCTGAGTTTTGTACAAGGTATTTGACTCCATAACTTGCACGTCTACACCACCGTAAAGAGAGCTACTTCGGGTCCCACCGGGGATGGATTTTGATTTTCGTCACTATCCAGATCTGGGTAGTGACACGTCATCAGTATGGAATTTCTGCTCTCGTTTCTCAGACGTCACCTTCGCGGGGAAACCAGTGGTGGCGTCGCGAAATGTTGGTTGTTTTCTCAGGCTAAGCTGGGTCAGTTACGAGTGGAAATGCCACATTTGATGCGCGTATCATGGCAGAAAGGCTCTACGTACGCGTGACAGAAATTAATGTGCAACGATGCTAAGGAAAGGTGATGGCTAATCCTAACACTGTACTGATGAGACCTATTTGTATTGGGAACCAAGTAGTTGAGACTGTGAAGACATACAAACTACTCAGAGTAACTACTAAGGAAGATCTTAAATAGAACTTACATGTAGACTGTATCATCACTGTATTATCAAAAGAAAGCGCTCAAAATTATATATCCTGAATCCACAGCTTATAATCAAGCCCTTTTAGAGGCAAAAGTCTCATCTCTAGCAAAAAGAACGGTTTCTCTGTGTCGGCGATTTGTCTGTGATGTGGCTTGCAATCACAATAATCATTCCTCATTCCCAAATCTGAAAGACGATCTGTCTGTTATAATTTAAGATCTGGTAGTGAAAGAACAGTAAACAAATTAAGAAGAACTAAGAGAGCCGACGAATTTTTTACATCATGATTACTAGTACAACTGTATACTCCTAGCGTAGTTACGTTGTATTTTTTGGATTGTATACATGTCACTTGTTCATTCAGTATTTTTTTAACTGCAAGAAAGTAAAATAAACTACATTTATTATTTATTATTATTGGCCTCAACAATGTGCATAAACCTTTAGCCAGGCGGGAATGAGGGAAGAAAAAGCCCCCTTTGTATTTATAAGCTTCTTTATAGGGTTAGCTTTTTGCCAGGGTACTTACCCAGAAAACTATAGGCTGAACATTGGCTTACAGGAGCTGTGGCACGAAATGTATTATAATTCAAAAGAGAGCTGCCACCAAAGTGAGTAAAACATAAAATAAAGCCTCAAAACACTAAGATAAGGTATGAAAACACAGCAAATTGTAAAGGATGAATGGACAAACATAAAGAAAATTTAAACGGATTATAATTGTTTGTTTTAAAAAAGGGTTTTTCAAAGTTCGTTTTTGTTGTTTGCAGCGTTTGATATACATAATGCTTTGGGGAGATATCTCATTGTTTGATACGAAGCTGTGAACTTGTCATTTTCAGGAAAGTCCTGGCTATAACGTCAAGTTTCTATAAAGCGTTGTAGGCGAAAACAGCCTGATGAACTACCTTCTTTTTGCTTAATTTTGCGAGTATTAAACTTCGTGAAAGATCATGAGCCATATTTCTCGAGTATTTAATTTCGCGATTGTTAGAAAAAGATAGAAGGATAGGATAGGATAGGATAGGATAGAAGTGTACACTTAAAGTTCGCGATTTTTCTATTCTTTCATATGTAAATGGTAACTTAGACCTCAGAACAGACTAAAAGTAACAACAGAATTAATAATTTCATTGTAAACAACAGCAAACAAGGACAATTACAAACAATCAACAGATGTAAAGTTTGACGACTTCACAAGCGAGAGTTTGAAGAATTTAACAGCGGAGGACGGTCCGGACAGCGAGAGTGTTGCGGTGGAAGGCTGATGGACAAAATTAAACCAAAAACTCTTAACTGAGAAATGTTGAAATAACTAATAAAACAACACTGAATTTCGTTATTCTCTGGATATGCAAATGTTTGGTATTAAAAATTTCGCGATTTTTCCCAAATCGCGAAAATTAGCGAAATTTAAAACTCGCGAAATTTTAAGACTGCATTCATTATGTATACCACAATTACAAGGAGGCGGGGTCGTGGCGGGGCTGGTAGGCAGAAGATTTTTTAGGGGTCTTAAAATTTTTTACAGGGAAAATTAAGGGGAGAAGGTAAAAATTTCTGAAGGCAGGAGAGGGCGATGCTAATTTTTTTTAGATGCCATTGAAAGATTAAGTATTTGTAACGTTATTGAAAACCAGTACACATGTGAAGTTCCTTATTTTTTAGTTCAATGAAGCTCGGATAGGATTTGGTAGATTGTGCTCGAAAAAAAGCATATTATGCTTTTAGCAGTGCTCATATTTTTTAGAAATTATGCCAAAATTATGCTACTTTCGGAAAATTATGCTCTCTGTCACCGAAATTATGCTACTTAGATTTTACACTGATTTCAATTTTGACTTTAATGAACATTCATATAGTCCACCTTCCAGTCTTACAGTCTTTAGCATCGCAAATACGCATGCACGCACCCCGAAAAGCCAAATGATTAACAAATGATACCAAAATCAACCGTTTCTGGGTTCTGAATCCAGGTCAGAAAGTTATAGCCCGCATACTTGTTTAAAGCTCTCGGTACGGCACTGGAAGTGGTGGAAGTGGATATACTCGAGGACAACGCCATCTTTGATCTGAGGCCTGAGGGGCCGAGCCGCCGAGCCATAAGCGTGGTGGCCTGGGGAGAGTCTCAGTCTCTCAGATATGCACAGGGTGACCTCTGCCACCTGCCGGACCATATTTGACCATGGGCCTTAGCACAGACCTCATTTTTTTCCAAAAACAATACAGAAATAAAATAGAAACTGAATTATTCTAGAGCTATGATGGGTTTTTTTGTTTTCAACGCATAAAAGCTCGGATTATGCTAGCAGTGCTAAACTGAAATAAAAGCTTAAAATAATGCTCGTTTTGCTGAATTATGCTTAAAATTATGCTAGCACAATCTACCAAAGCCTAAGCTCGGATGTTTTTATTATTAATGCACTAAACTGCAATGTCTTTTACTTTGTGCAGTAACCAGCTCTAACTACATAATCATTATCTCCTTTACTTTTATCCTGCTTTTACAACGTCAGCGATTGTTTTCATTGTCATGAATATCATTATCATCATCATCACCATCATTAGTATGTGTAATATCATAGGTGACGAATTACTCCTTAATTTTGGCGCGAAATTACAAAATTGCCATGGCAACCCTCCCGTACGTCTCAGTGTCAAGATGGCGACGAAGTTTTAAAATGCCGTGAATGAAGATGTCAGGGCACAAAAAGACGCCTTAGAAAACCTGAACACACGAGAGGACATCAAGAAGGATTCTAACAGGTATTTTGCCGAAAAAGTCTGAAAAATTCTTAACTTTATTAGCCAAATTTAAGGTCTAAACATTTGAGAGAGTGGAGTTCTCGATCGATACGATCCAGGATAAACATGTCAAAAATCCAAGATTGCTAAACGTAATTCGTCACCCATGATATTAATAGGTAATCAAATGGTATACTCGTGAAATTAGGGAGCCTAAATGCTCGGGAAAATATTAGGATTTGGACAAAATGCGCGTGAAATTATTCCCTAATTTCACTCGTCACCATTTGATTAGTATGTGTAATCAAATGGTGGCGAGTAAAATTAGGGAATAATTTCACTTGCGTTTTGTCCAAATCCTAATAATTTCCCGAGCCTTCAGGCTCGGGAAATTTTTAGGATTTGGACAAAACGCAAGTGAAATTTTTTCCGTAATTTCACGAGTATACCATTTGATTACCTATTTATATCATGGGTGACGAATTACACTAGCAATCTTGGATTTTTGACATGTTTATCCTGGATCGTATCGATCGAGAACTCCACTCTCTCAAATGTTTAGACCTTAAATTTGGCTTGAGTTCAAAATTTTTTGACAAAATACCTGTTAGAATCCTTCTTGATGTGCTCTTTCGTGTGTTCAGGTTTTCTAATTAAGCGTCCTTTTGTGCCACGACATCTTCATTCACGGCATTTTAAACCTTCGTCGCCATCTTGACACCGAGACGTACTGTAAAAGGTTGCCATGGCAATTTTTAAAATTAACTCAGTTCTAGTACTACATGAGAAAATTCTGCATTCTGAATGGCGTAGAGCAGTGGTATTTCAGCTTAATTTGAAATACCTACATGTGAAAATTACAAATTTAACCTTTTGCGGGTAGTAGTAGTTTAAACCATAGTTAGTAGAGGGGAACCCTCTACTAACTATGTTTAAACAAATAATAGCATGATTCGTACGTGATATTTGGCATTTCACTCGCCTAACGGCTCGTGAAATACCATATAACAATTTTGAAATATCACTCCTGGTATTTACGCATTGATGCCAAATATCACTACAAATCATGCTATTACCTATTCGAATTTCGCGCCAAAATTAATGAGTAATTCGTCACTTATGATATTATCATAAAAAATAACCCACCTTTCTCCCTATCAAAGCTTTTAAAGTTATGATTAAGTCCTCAGCTTATATGTACGCAAGATTTAAATCAACTTTCGTAGCTTAGAAGGAGTGAAAATGATCAGTAATAATTGGTTTGTTGCCTCTGCAGTTACGCTGCAATCAGAATGATATACTTGAATACAGGTTGTGCACCCTTCTATAATCAGAAGTAATCATATGCAAATTCCCATCAAGTTGGCGGCAAATCTTTAGAACGCTTCTTTGATTTACATCAAGCATGGAATTTCATAGGATAGAAATTTATTACGATTGCTGTGTCTTTAAAGGATATCGAACGAGGATTACACCACATTCGGGAGCTGGTTGAGAATATGCTAGTTTGAGTCGAAAGACCAAATAGTTTTCATTACGGAACCTGAAGCTTTCCGTGGAGTAGGCAGTACCACTGATCTCAAATTATATTTTCCTTTTGTAAAAACTCATTTTCACAGTCCTTACAATTCCCTGGTAAAAGAAAAATAAACTTGAACCAAGTTGAATTTTGGCTAATTTTGTTCTTTATTTGCTATTCTGCTGGCCAGAGAAATTGAAGCATAAAAATAATAGTATAAACTTTCTTGCAGCCAAAACCTGCACTACAATCAAGCACTGTAATCCTGCTACTCCAAGTATTTCTTACGTCATCAATCCTGATGGTAGTGAAGGTCTGGCCCCCTTCGTTGTCTCTTGTAACATAACACACAAGAAACGAGTTGGTGAGACAGTTTCCAGTCACGCTAGTGCAAACAGAATGCTGGTTGACTGCTATGAGCCAGCCGGATGTTACTTGCGCAATATAAGCGACCTCTCAGGAAGTATATAGTAACGAGTGTTCAACAACTGGCCAGACTGGCCGATATATCCGCACATTTCGAGTACTTTGTTAAGTACGAATGTCTTGACTCACAGCTCCTCAATGGTCTAGGTAGCATAGGCTATATATACGCATGATTGGTGGGTATCACGCGACGGCAAGGCGATGACATATTGGGGAGGGTGGAATTATAATTCTTACATGCACGCGTGCTGGTTAAATCGATCATGCGCAGATCCGCGCTATGGATTCAATTTTGACATAAACGATTATGTCTCGCGGGAGAACAAAGAACTGCTTACGAATAAGACTGAACTTCCTCTGATTCAACTGAGATTTGGTGATACAGGGGAAGCTGGAGACGATGAACGAGGTTACCATACCCTTGAAACCGATGTGTTATGGCATAAATTGAGAGTGTTGCAAGTTATACATGTCAGACAAGTACTAATGAAAGACAGAGTGCATCAAAGCAAAAAATCTAACGTCTTTTAAATCTGTTAAGAAACTAGAATCTATGGTACTTAAGTATAAAATACCCTGAATACTTGCTTAAATTGAACAGCTGGCTTATGTTACTATTGGGTTACATTAGTAGTCGTTTTGAGAATTGAGTTTGAGTAAGGCAGGCAATTATTCCTCGTCTGGGCCAGTCAGGTCTTGTTATGTTAAAAAAAATTTTAGCCCGGTCATTAACTGGGATGTACCATGGTTTACGAGATCAAAAATCAAAAAGGATAAAACTCGTTATTGTTTTTTGATTGTTATATTGTTGTTGTTATAACAAAAAAAGGAAGGTACTTAACTGAAAGAAAAAACTACGACTTTTTTTATTATTAATTATTTATTTATTTATTTACAACGCAATGGTAAAACTACAAAAATTGTAAGATAAGTGAAAAAAGGAGAAGTAGAGTAGAGACCTAATACAAACTATAAGAAGCTTAGGCCTCCTTGAACCACGCTCTATAATTGTTTACATCAAGTGATGCAAACTATGGCGGAAGGTCTAAGGCGGTGGAAATGATTTAAGATCGTTTTTTTATATTTACTTATTAATTTAATCTTTAGCATTCTCTTAAAGGACGAAAGAGATCGAGAGTCGACGACTTCGTTGTCAAGTGAACGTTTTTCCTTGGAAAAAAAAAGACTGAAAACTTCCTAATGATCGTTCGACAATAGGGTAGACGATGGGCCTGGGAGTTTCCAGTATTGTAAGGGTGGAATTGATTTGGGAGAAGTTTCTATAAAACCTTAGAGGTTATTAAAAAATTTTTTTGCAAGAATACATAAATTAACCTAGTTGAAGCGAATGGATATAGATACTTCGAAAAGGTCATTCCCTGTCAACACTGTACTTCTTGTTAGGGTATCATTCCAGTTAGGAAAATACCTGAATTTGAACCAAATAATAACACCACTATTAATAATACCTATAAAATAAAAATTGAATAAAAACCCTTACCCGTTATTTATAAAAAGAAATAAGTAAACATTTCCGCGACGTATATGGAGTAGGAGCTCTCTATCAAAATAGATCAAACAAGACGCCGATGACTATAAATTCAAGGGTGTAGGCCTCAAGCACCCCTAATGATGAGAACATGCAAAACAGTAACGAGACTATAAACAGGGGAAGGATGAAGACAGTGGATGGCAGGAGCTGGAGAAACAAGACCATCCATGATCATGGCCAAGCGTAGGTACTTCTACTAAAAAAGCTGGGACCAGGTTACTGGCATTGGAGTTAAAAGGAAAAAAAGCAGGCAACCAAGGAAAAACATAGATAAACTTGCACAACGGCACTAAAATGGCTGGCAGCGATTAGATCTTATTACAATGCCCCCGAGCAATAGAGAGGGAACGAAGCAGTATAACAAACCGTAATAAGAAAGACAATGTCTAAATGATACACTGAGATGAAAATGCGACCACTGCCTGATGGCCTTAACACCCTCCCGCCCCCTCCCTCTAATAATTACCTACAACTTTAAGCAATTGTGGCGTTTTTTATCTATCACACGTATCTATTACTGTGATTATTAAACTGGTGTGTGGTCATTGAACTGATGTGTGTTCACAGGGCCGTAGCCAGTATGAGGCAAACCGAGGCACTTGCGTCAGTTATTTTGAGCGCGTTATCCCAGTGTTGTTTTACAGTGTAGTCATCATTAAAACCCTAAACAAATAGGAAACGAATTTAACCATGGGCATTGCCTTGGGCGTAATTTTTTTCTGGCTATGGCCCTGCAACTTGATCTGCTGTGTTTTTTTTCCTCCCGCTCAGTACTTGAACGAATAAACATAGACCACACTAACACCAGAAGGCTGTGATTACTGAACTCGTTTTGTGGTCTTTGAAATATTGTGTCTTCTCTGAACTTTACTTACTGACTGAAAAGAAAATTGAAGCAAATGGATATGGAACGTCATTCTAATACTATGTCAGTAATCTGGTGTTAAACTACCTCAGGTGCTTAGATTGACTGGCCTGGCTCATTAGTTCTTACGGGAAGACGTTAAAGGAACTAAATGAAGTTAAATGATGGAGCGAGTTCATAGAGTACGTTAACTTAATACCAGACGAAAATGAAAGAAATCGCATCATTTCTGTTTCGCACACAAAATGAGATTTTAAGGCGTCACGATTTTACTTTCAACTTACCTCCAACTGGATCAATTAACTATTGGCAGTCACTGAGTTTTGAGATTTTCAAAATGGCTGTAATAAAGTTGTAATTTAACTTTGTGTCGTGCAACTTTAGTCTGAAATCATGCTTGTGATTTCAAATCGAACTCTCGCTGCACACTCGTCTGATTTTAAAATCACGTGTGTGATTTCAGACCAAGTTTACTCCACTCACTCGTTTAGTTAAATTGCTGGTTTTCACTGTCACGCCATCAAAAATAAAAATAAACGATAACTTCTAGAATCTAAGACATATGAAATGGGGTTGATATAGAAAGACCCTCGCCAAGATTCAGGTCAGTACGATTTTTCACACGCGAAACATTTTAAGAAATTGTTTACCCAAGATAATAGAACGCTTTCTGTGAAGGCGCCATGTTGGTGTCCATCCGGATGGGCACCAACATGGCCACCGAAAACTAACAGAAACATCTGTCACTGAGTTTTGCTATTAAAGGGTGAATTCATCTCTCAAGGAACTCATAAACATTAAAGCAGTACCTTTCCTAATAAAATGACTGTTTAAATAGCAAAATCCCTTCAAATAAGTCACTTTTTAAACCTACATGAAAGCTCTCAGCTGTGTCACGCAAAAGCTTAGAAATTCAAGCGTACTGTATCACAAAACGAAGAGCCTTTTCGAAGTGAAAATTTGTGTAAATTTCATTTTTTAACTGCTCTGGTGCTTCATGGAATTAAAAGCGTAAGAGGATCCATAGCCAAATGAGTCTAAAAAACGTGGCACGGCGTAGTCACCTGATTGGGCGTCGCCCAGACAAAATATGAGATAAACGCTGTAAGGAATAATTATTGTTATCGTAGGTTATACTTATGGCATTTTCTTACATAAGAGAAAAGATGCAACGTGACTTGAAGTATGTGATATTACACGTAAATCCGCATGAAACATAAAAATCCTGGATCAATTAAGATTTCTGGGAAACTGCCCTCCTACCCCTTCCCTATGCTAACATTAACACTTACTTCTTACTTAGGGCAACATGATGGCGTAGGGGAGGGGTAGGTGCGCAGTTTCCCAGAGACCTAAATTGATCCAAAATCCTATTTGTGCCAAATATTAGATAACTTCCTACCCGAAGAACTTTCTAGAACTCAATCAACACGATTGGCCAATCGAACAATGCCTTCTCCATGTTAGTTTTTTTGGCGGAAAAACAAAGAGTCCATGTTTTGATCTTTTCATCCATTGGCTGATAAAACAAATAACGATCACTTACCGAAACCATTTTTCAAGGTCATACGAAAATCGCTCTATTCAATTGATTAAACCTGTTGCTTTTTCTAGTTTAGTGGCCGATCCATGGAGAAGGGATCGGAAGGGTCCCGACCTAAATATATCCATTAGATAACTGCTTTGAAACTGAAACAATAACAACCGAACATGCTTGTATTTTTAAACATTGCAACTTTAAAACTACACTTGTGTCGCACGTTTTAATAAAGGCACTTGTTGAAATTAAAGAAAAAAGCATGGCCGGTGGGGGGTGGGGGGTCGCTCCTCTCCTCCAGAAAAGCAACTTCTGCGAACCGAAAAGGCCAAACAATTTCTGTAACGTAAATCGACGTGATGTTGATAGGCTATCAAACAATGATCAATTGTTTCGTTTTCGAACATTGACGTCATGCTATGCTATGCTATGCTATGCTATGCTATATTTATGCCTACTTCAAGCATAGGCTATGCCTCCATAACTGTGCTTCCAAAACACTCGTTCTCCGGCCATTCCGGTAGACATATACGCAACTCTGTGACAACAATTTGGTTTCTATTCCTTATAATTTATAGTTTTTAAAACCTTACCATAACCGGAAATTTATCACTTTTATTTTAAAACCAGTGATGAATTGTTTCATTTTCGAACGCTGGTGTCATACCATATATTTCCTCACTTGAAGCAATGCTAGGCCATACCCCTCAACTGAGCTCTCCTGAACTAGCTTACACAACTACTTTGGATTCCTGTGAGTACAGATTTCTTTTCTTTTCCTTGTCATTTTTAGACATTTAAGCGTAACTTACTTTGTATCTATGCTATGTGGTTAAAACTGGTCGACAAAAAGCAATAAATAACGGAAGATTAAATGGATGAAGGGTACAACAATGATTGTTGCAATTGTTCTACATAATTTTAAACTGTTTTATTTAAATAGCGTAATTTCTACTAAAATTCCAGTCATTATATAATCTCGAAAATCACGATAATTGCGTTGAGTTTCCACAGAATTATGGTGAATGTCCTCCTGATTATGATCAATATTTTATTGCACAGAAACTGAAATATGGAGTAAAAACGCCGAGCAGGCACAATATCGCGTTAATCGCCTCCCTCAAGCGTTAAGTTTCTTTCAGGTTTGTTTACAATTTTTTTTTTTTTTTTTACATCCTAAAGCACTTAAACTTCAAACTCACAGAGGAGAAATATCAGGCTTTAGTAGAGTTTCCCTCTGACGTGCTGTCACAACTCGACTCTGACCGAGGCACAACAAGAACAATTTTTTTTGTACCCAACATTATACAAAAATAAGAGGAGCGACAATGCCCCAAATAACCATAGGAGCTAAAGAAAAGTGGCAGCCATACTTAGGTGATTTATCTATAACTATTTCCGTCAGATACCACACACACACACCCAAACACAAAACACACACGCGCCCATGCGAAATCAACACAAAAAGAAAGAAAATAAAGAAAGTTGAGGATGTCAAAGTAAAAAAAAAAAAAAACGGGAAGCCAGAGGAATTATGGTGTTAAAATACCTTACATTTTTAAGTAGTTTTCAAGAAGAATTAGCTTGAGGTTTTTCTTACAGCGTTAGAGAGGAAGAAGCTTTACATAAATAATGCAAGTTGAAGGGTGATAATGTCAAACCATTGACAACATTTAGATCTTTTTAAAGTAAAGGACTTGAATGTTCATTATAAATAGTGAAAGTAGTTATTCTTAATAGAAAGTATTCTTAATATAAGGCAAAAAAAAAACTAAGGAAAAAATTTTAAAAAAATCAGTTTGATATTGAGGTCAGTTATAAAAAGCACCAAACCTCGTTACCACCAAGGTCCGAAAGGCATTGGATCCAGTTTGGTTGTAGTTTGCGGCTTTTGATCAGACCCACTGCTCAGTACATTCTTGATAATCAAAATCAGTGTTCGTAATAAGCTGTAATGGGACCTAAAAGTTATCATGCTGCTATAAGTGGCCGAGTTCTCATTGCACAACTTTTTATTGCATGAGCCCTAGACAAAGTATCGAGTGAGTCATTCAGGCTCATGAGCGAATGATTTCGTCACCTGCGGCTCAAACTGGCTTTCTGCAAATACTGTTGTGAAGATAGATAAAGATGTGTGGCCTCCAATATTGAACTCATGAACGGTTTGGCCCCACGATATATAATCAATGCCACGTTTTCCTGTTTTCTACGACATGCAGACGATATAGTACAATTTTCGGTTTACAAAACGAAAGCAAACAATAACTGGTTGAAGACCGGGTTTAAGGGCTAACCGCAGTAACACAGGGAAGTTCAATACAAAAAAAGGGTACAACAATGATTGTTGCAATTGTTCTATATAATTTTAAACTGTTTTATTTAAATTACGTAAGTTCTACGAAAATTTCAGTCATTATATAATCTCGAAAATCATGATAATTGCATTCAGTTTCCACAGAATTATGGTAAATGTCCTCCTGACTAAGATTAATATTTTATCTCACAGAAACTGAAATATCGAGTAAAAACGCCGAGCAGGTACAATATCGCGTCAATCGCCTCCCTCAAGCGTCAAGCTTCTTTCAGGTTTGTTTACAATTTCAATTTTTTTTATATCCTAAAGCATTTAAAATTCAAACTCACTGAGGAGAATCAGGCTTCAGTCGAGTTTTACTCTGACGTGCTGTCACAACTCGACTCTGACCAGGGCATCAACAACAACAACAACAACTTTATTTGTACCCAACAGTACACAGATATATTGGCGAGTATTACAGGCTGCCCCAAATAACCATAGGAGCTAAAGAAAAGTGGCAGCCATACTTAGGTGATTTATCTCTAATCATTTGGGTCAGATATCACACACACTCACACAAACATTCACCGGCGAAAAATGCATGATTGGTCGACGCGCGACCACGTGACATTGCCAAATTCAAAATGGCGGCAATACCCCCATCGTTTGTTTATTCCAGTGGAAATAAGATTAATTGCGGCTCAATATGAGTTTCAAGTGCATATACGGATTTTTTTGCACAGCTTAGACTTTTTATTATTCTTTTTCACCTATTCCTATGGGATTCGTTCCCTACGATGCTCGCGTTTTCATCGTTTTACCAGATTCAACTTTGGACTTCACTTGTTTAAGCGATCACTCTTCACGATCACGAAGGACAACAATATTTCTGAAAAAAGCGGGGTCACTAGGAAGAACGGCCTTCAGTCCACAGCTCAGTGCAGCGGAGAAATAAGACACTATGGGTCCTTTGAAATTGCTCAGAGACCTGGAAGTTATTTTATTATTTTTTTTGCCGAAAAGATAAAGCAAAATTATGTTTTCTCCAGCGAGACTTTCTAATTTATAAAGAAAAGCTTGAATATGAGCTAAATGAACTTTAGTGTCTGCATTCATGTTCTTTTCATTGTGAACTGGTGCAATTTTAATATCAAAACTTTAAAGCCGTCTATGTCCGAGAAGGTTTTTTTTTCCTTTTAATGGTTACTGTGCTTGATCTGAATAAGATAATGAAATTTTTAAAATCAGGGGAATACTATACATAAAAGAAGAGAACTTTGATTGAAAATATGTTAGTTGGGAAAAATACTGATTATATCTTTTTAGTATATAGGTTAAAAAAGTGATGCGTAGTCAAAAGTGCTACCAAGTAGTAAAAACCCAGATCTTTCCATTAACTGGTAATAGTTGACACTACACTGCCCCGGCTCTGTATATTGTCGGTCAATAGTATTCTTACTAGTTAATTGTGTAGCTCTTTGAAATATACCGATTCATAATGATGATTTTCACACATATTCCATACAATAGGTGAGATAAATACAGGAAACCGGCAAGGTTCCATGCACAATTTTAGTGCGATTTACACAGCTTTGATCAAAACATTCTCAGTTTTGAGAATAGTTTATTCTAAACCATAGGAAAAGATTTAATTAGAAGTTGAATTTTTCGCTATTTCACTTTCACTTTTTACATTCAGTTCACTTTATTTGCCGGAAAGTAGGCCTTAGAAATTAAAAGGACGTTTGATCAATTCACGCTCGCGCATTCTAGTCTTATTTTAAACTTTATAGCGGAAGGACATCTGTGAGCAGGGAATAAGTCAGCACAGAATTTGATTGTCGATGAATTTCTGTAATCTTCCATCGTTCTTCTAGTGATAAACTAGCCGTTGCTCACTCGTCTTGCTTGTTTGGGGCTGAGTTTTATTCCGGTCAAAGAGAGTGAAAGAGTGTCTGGCAAGGTTTCCAATCAAAGATTTGTGAACTCGTGTCTGGCAAACTCTCCAAGTGTTTTTATATACACAGTGCGCACCTTATAACTTCATCTGCGCTTAACGAGTGTCTTTTGGTCCATAACTTTCAAAACAACTGCCCCACAGAATGTCACTGATAACCGGTAATGAAGTATGACTGCACAATAAATGTCACAAAATCTACCTAAGCGGTCTCTTGGGGATTTTCTGTCTTTACGTACATCCTAACCATTTCGTACTTGCGGGCGCAAACAATAGACACGTCATCATTACCTACCGATTCCTCGCGGCCCCTGTTCAAGCAAATCGAGATTTTTTCTATATTGACTGTATGACTGTATATTTCAACTGTAAGTACTTTCCTTAATATACGCGCGAGTTACTAGAGTGCCTCCTCGGGATTTCGCCTTCTGGGCGAAATCCCTGCGGGGGCAATAAATTTTATTGACACTGTCCGGGACATATGCTTTCCTAGAGTACACATTTGTTCGTCAAAAATCTTGATTGTGAGGCTGCACTTTGTTTGATTCAGGATCAATCAATCTTTTCTGAAGAGAAATAAACAATAAAGTATGTTAACACGTCAGATACTTCAACAATGCCTTAGCCAACAACTAAGAAGAAACTGAACTTCATATAAAAAAAAAAAACAAAGTGAATACTACTTCACTGTGAAACAACAACCCCTTCACATATATATATATATATTGAATTCATACATATATACATACATATATATTGAATTCATGCAAAATGTAGACCTTATGATAAGTTTATAGGAATAGAAACAAACGATGATTACAATGAAACTATAAAGTTTGAATGAGATCTGTATTTGAGTGTTCTCTCATAATTCTGACAGAAGATCAAGATTCGAAACTGTATATCCTACACAACTGCATTCATCAACATTATCCAACTAAAATTTCATTAAGACTCAAAGTTTACTCCAAACTTTAAACTCCTGTAAGATAAATTTGTGATGATTAGTTTTTTTCTTGGAAAGAACTTTTGAATACTTAAAATAGCATGTTAACTCTATCATGACTTTGCTCCAGAAAAATTAAGCCAAAAACGATGGACAGAAAGACAAAAGCATTCACAGGAAAATTACCCTGTTCATCTCCTTCCAGGATTCAGTTTTCAAGCAAAGAAGCCCCCACAGAAAGCCTTGTGCGCAAAAATTTAGTACTAAAACATTGTACTTCGAGTCGTTTTCTCCTCTCAACAACGTCTGAATCGACCGGCCGTTAATGCCGGACAGTGACGTCACTCACTACCCGAAAACCGGGTAGTGCGGATTTTGATTGGTTGATTGTCTGTCGAACATTCGCATAATTATGTATAATTATGAAAAATTTTAGCGGGATTGTCGCTTGATATTCAGCGGATCGCATCCCTGGCATTCTTACGTTTAGTTCAAACATTTCGATAAGCTTAATCTTTATCTTAAACAGCAAAATTGCCCTTGTCTTCGAAACTGAAATGCTAAATTGAACTGCGAATGAAGAATCATTGCGGAGAGTCGGTAGGTTTTTCATTTGGAGCCGCTTTGTAGTTTCGGCGGCCGGTGATTTTGTTTACGCGAAGTTTCCTGAGATCAGTGTTATAATTCGACCTTCTAATTTTTTACTGTCAAGTGTAACGATTCTGTTAGCTTTTCTTTCTTGTCTCCTTGTTTTTTTTTTCTTCGTTAAGGACCAAATAGCTTCTTTTCAATTAAAGCAAATCATTGTGTTTTTGAAGTAATTGTTCCGTGTGTGTGTTTATTTCATTGCGTGATTGCGACTGAGTTTGATTATAGAATTTAGTACAACCGGTTCACATTTTTACTGCATGCAGTTGATAGTTTGAACGTTAAACATAAATAGACCTTTTTACCGATACGGCGGCCATGTTGAATTAATTCGAGCACATTTCGTTTGTATTTTCGAGCGCTTTTCGGGACATTTTTTCTTAAAGTTTTCTTAGAAAAAGATTTTAATGGGAAAAAAGATCCTTGTGCCGTGTTTGGATGTAATAATGATCGCCTTTCTCTTGTTTAGTATTAGAAATATGGTGTTTCACTGTATATTTCTCGGGAAAAAGGCGATCATTATTACATCAAAACACGGCACAAGGATCTTGTTTCCCATTACAATCTTATTCTAAGAAAACTTTAAGAAAAAATGTCCCGAAAAGCGCTCGAAAATACAAACGAAATGTGCTCATGCCCCCTGGGCATCCTATAGTACTCCTTAAATTGAATTAATTCAATATGGCCGCCGTATCGGTAAAAAGGTCTATTACAATCGAAAAAAAAAACATAGGCACGTTAAACGTGCATGAGCTATTTTGAATGCTTCAGTGTAAATTTACTGCTTCAGTGTAACCTTACCAAGAGTGATGAATCTACCTTTTTCGTCCTAAATGTAGACTGGGTTTTTGTGCGAAATTGAGTATTGCCGTACATAAACGAAAACTCGAAACGCTCAGCTGCGTCGATCCTCATGCTGTATATTCACTTTCCTCTGTCTTTCCCTGTTACATTTGGTGCAAGTTGAACAAATTGCTAAAGTAAAATATATGTCTACTCACCAAACGTTGATTGGAAGGACAACTCTAAGGTTTCCTCGGCGTTGAATTCGAGTACTTATGAAATACCAGGATTTTTATCATTGTGGTATATGGTTGCATCATCACAATTCACAAGGTTTTCACGTGCGGTTCTACTCAGTGAAACAGTGTTTAACTCCGACAACTTATTTCTTCACGTTTTAAAAGCTATTGCTTCTTAAAAGACAAGAGCCTTTTTTAAGGTATTGGTTACAAAACGAAACAGGTCTTCATACGTACGTTCAAGTTACTATTATTATTGTGAA
>CALNXK010000096.1:0-15000 GCA_942486035.1 Porites lobata
TTTTTCCCTGTAAACAAAAATGAGAAAATAACCACACAGCTCTTAAAAGGGTCACATAATCTCCCGAATGAATGAATGAAATTGTCTTTTTAGTGTGATATTTGGAAAATTTTTTACTCAAAATTTGAATTTTTTTAACTCGTACTACGGTTTCTGGTGCATTTTTGCACTTTACAATATTATAGTCACTGACAAAGATTTATATTTTGGCATAAAAATCGATTATCCCGAATTTTGATAGTATTTACTTTATGTTAGATTGTCCTAAGCCATTCACACTTAAGGCTGGTTCAATTTGTTGGAGGGGTCCGTTGAAATTCGGGAGGGGGAAGTAAAAAAGAGAGAGTCTCCAGATTTTAGATCTGTAGAGATTTTCTGGGTGATCAAATTTTTGAGTGCAAGTGGGTTCAAACTGATTTTGATCACAGCAATAATTTTATTTATAAAGAAAATTTTTATTACATTCACATGTTGTTGCTCTTATGGTTCTCTTGAGCAAAGTCACAATGGTCATACATGTATTTTCATAATTATCGTATAAACAAGGAAACACTATTTAAACATGATTAACTTTCCAACACTTGTACTTTGGCTCAGTATACACTACATAGGTACTCCCTCATTTTTATATAACATTTACTAATGATAAAATTAATGGTAATAATGTTAACAGAGAGTAGGCAAAATATTTGGTAAATAGGTACCTTTAGTGCCTCAAATAGATATTCCTTAATGGAATAACTTTAAGGACGACCACAAGGATTGATTTTTTTAATCAATTTTAATCTCCTTAGGTGTCTCCCAGTTCTCCTTATATAAAGGAAGAATGGGAGGATTGCACATATTGGGTAAACGAAAGTGGTCGTTTCAATCTGTCAAATCTTGCAGATGGGACTTGCTTAGTGGTGATGGGGCAGAGTAAAAACAGTGTCATAACATTAGAAACTGGAAATTGCCTGTCTTATGCAGCACCAGCAGACACTGCAGGCAAATGAAGATTACCATTCAAGCCTTTCTTCAGAAGAGGAAAATCAAACTCAGCGTCAACTTTTGGTTGCAAGATAATTCTTGCAAAACAGAATGGCAAGAGTTTCACTGAGTTAAATCAGACATACATAAATGTTAATGAAGACAGTGCCAATGAGGAAGACATAACAAGAAACGTGCAAGAAAAGTGGGGTAACGTGGTACTGGTAGCTGGTAGCTGGTAATGGTCTTCCCATTCAGGATGAGGAGGGAACTAGAGGTAAGCGGTTTATTAAAGTTATCTTTCAGCAACATACTAGTAGGCCAGGCTGTGAGGTACTGTATACAATAACATTAAATTACTATTACTGTATACAGTGTAACGATATTGTCACGCGTATCATTGTCACGCATATCACGCGTGACAAGTCAAGTTTGGACTTGCGCAGTATGTTAAGTTATACATTTATCCCGGATGTATTCGCATGTGCTCCCTGATCTTGTAATGGCTGACATGCATTAAACCGGCAGTTCGTCTCCATAATCTCGTCTGTAGTCGTCTTCACCTAACGTTACATGGTGTCAGGAGTGGGATCAATACACAGTCTTACTTTGCCATTTTTCTTTGTTGTGACCACTACGGCTGAGATCCACTCAGTAGGTGTGTCGACCTTCAGGATCATTCCAATGCTTGACAGTCTGTCCAACTCTTGTTTTAAAGGCTCTTTAAGGGCAATTGGCACCCTCCGAGTGGGTAGCTGAACTGGATGGACATCCTTGTCAATTTCCAGGTGTAGTTGGCCTGAAAGTACTCACAGGTGAGAAAATTGAAACAAGCCAGGTATTACAACAGAGGAGCCAAGGTACTACAGCCTCTACAAGAGGGAGATGTGGTGCGAGTCCGACCCCTTAATCGCCGGTCGAAATGGTTCAAGGCCCAAGTTGATCAGCACATAGATGTGCGCTCCTACAATGTTCGCACCGAAGATGGTCGACTTTATCGCCGCAACCGTTCCCATCTCTACAAGGTTCCTGAGAGGTACCAACCAAACCATGATGAAGAGCTGGTGTTAACTAAGTTGTCTACGCCAGAACATCCTGAGGGTGCATGTCAGTTGCCTTCAGCATCCCCTGTATTGCGGTTGCCTTCTGTATCTCCCACACCACGGATGCCTCATGTTTCAGATGTACAACCTCCTACCAATGGTCTGCCAACGGATGCCCAACCAGGGGAAGTTACTGATCCTGCTCCGGTTACGACTAGAAGTGGCAGAATTGTTAGGAAACCTGCTTATCTGAAAGACTTCTGTGTCTAGCGTGATGTTGAACATTGAATTGAATTGAATTCAATATTGAACGATGAAGAAAGGGCATTGGTTGGTTATCGACCAGTTTTGAACAGTGAACATTATAGCTAGTTTCTGTGCCATTCCCAAGTTTCCTTTGGGCTTGTTTGTTACACAACAGTGAGCGTTGAACTTCATAGTTAGTTCCTGCACCATTGCTAAAGCTTTCTTTGGCTATTGGTGTTTTGTTTTGTTTTGTTTTGTTTGGTTTCTTTTGTTTCATTTAAACGAAGGGAGATGTAACGATATTGTCACGCGTATCATTGTCACGCATATCACGCGTGACAAGTCAAGTTTGGACTTGCGCAGTATGTTAAGTTATACATTTATCCCGGATGTATTCGCATGTGCTCCCTGATCTTGTAATGGCTGACATGCATTAAACCGGCAGTTCGTCTCCATAATCTCGTCTGTAGTCGTCTTCACCTAACGTTACATACAGTACCGAGTTGTTGGATTCTTTGCCTTTTAACAGGCAGATAATCCAATAATATATGTTCTTATCAAAGTAGCAAGGATAAACCCCTGGCCTGGTGGCCCTTGATTTGCTGCCCTGCTACTAATTTATTGTAACGTGAGTATTTTGCCTTGAAGACCTGTGGTGAAAGAATTTGCCACAAAATTAATAAGAAAAAACATAACAGAAAAACTTCATTGGTGATAAATTTATGTGGCCGAACCTTTAATTTGAGATTGAAATAAGACTTGTTCCAATGTTCCAACACACACAGTCAGGAGGATACTGTAAATACCATCAATTGAAGGTAGAACAAAAATGTTTGGTATCTACTGAGATGCCTTTTTGAAATAAATGCAGCAAAATCGAGTGCCGATAGTTAGTCCCAGGACTATACAGCTGTACAACACGTTAAAACATTTTAATTTCCTTTGTTTTCCACCTACGCAAACCTGCCTCAGCAAGACTGATTTATGAGCTAAAATGTTTTGAAGGTGCATCTTTTAAACTGCTAAAGATTAACTTGTTTAAGGGACTAGTAAATGTAGATCTGATCACACTTTTCCTTAAGCTAAAGTCATTTGTCCAGCCTAAGTGGACATTGTTGCACCCTGAGAACGGTCTAAAACACTGCCAACCTTAAGTTTAGTCATGTACATTAAAATATTTACAAAGTGAACAGAAATACCAAGACACAGAATCATGACATGCATAAAGTTTGAGGGCAGTATGGGAGGGCTCAGATTACCAGGTTGTAAAATAACAATGTAACAATATATGAACTTGACAAAATAGGCATAATAAAATATTATTAAATACAATGACAAGTTTACATTCAACGGCAATTGAAAGTCATCATTGTGTAACCCGTGTAAATAGTTTATACATAAACTTATGTACGTAATTTTTTCATTTTAAAACAGGATCAGAATTCTGGAAGTACCCAAGTAGAAAATAAAGAAGAAACTGCAAAAGTAAAAGCATCAAAGAGATACCATGAGAGTGAACCTAGCTCTGAAGAATAATTTGGAAGAGAGAAGTGTGCTCCTAAAAATAAAAAAGCCGACAAATTTGTTAAACAAGAAGTGAAAGAGATAAAGAAAGAAACCAGTATGCTGAGGGAAGAGCTACAAAACAACAGTTCCACTTTGGATGAATGTAAAACTAGGCTACAAGAACTGATCGTGGTCAACAAGTTTCTACCTCTACCCCCCCTGTGTAATTAAGTTAGTTTCTGATGCGTTTAAGTGCAAAATGTCTTAAGGCTCCTGTGACTCCACCTGTCATTGCAAGGTGGTGTTGCAATGTACTCATTGGCTGCAGGATATGTATCAATGAGTGGTTTTTTGGAGATGGGGGCTGGATAAGAGTTGCCCCAATTGTAGAGAGCTAAGGGGTTATGCACAAACATTTGTGACCCTCCACAAGATTTTAATGCTGAAGGTGACAGCACGCGCACGACATGCTTTCACTTTAAAACAAAAGAATTTATTGTAACACGCTTTAGCACACTTGCAATCTTACCTCATTAGCAATTTCTTTTGTTTCAGAGGACACGCTTGAGACAATTAAGCGTGAGCAAGTCGAACAAAAGGGCGTGTTAAAGTTTTCAAAGAAAAGCTCCGTGGAAAAAAGCACAACACGCTTTCAGTGTGCGCAAAAGCACGCAAGGCGTGTTATCTATAAGCTAAATGAATTTCCTCTACAAAAAGGAACCGTAAATTATTATGAACAGCACCCTTTTTTGGTAACTATCGAGAAAGAAAAAGTTTGTCGCTTGAAAAGTATAAACAGTGAACGGTGGGACCTACTGGATTTATCGGTAGAACTTTATTAGCATTCTTTCCAGAAATGTTTACTGACGAAGCTGTGCAAAGGTTATCTTAACTTTCCTTAATTTAAAACACATTTGCAATTTTCTCAGAAACAGTCATCTTTCGGACTTAAGTCACTTTCTCGCCGATCACAGCGATCAATGGAAATCATCGAGAGCCCGGATCGCTAAATTGTGTTCATTTTTGAGCGATTGCAAGGATCGTAGTGATCAAATGAGAACCAGCCTGCTCTTCTAGATGTACCAAAATTCCAAAACGGTTTCAATGTTGCTTAATTGATCTGGCCGGCAATAACACAAAAAGCGAAACCGGTATTAAAATAATGTATGTAAATTGGTTCTTCTTGAAATATTACATCGCGTATGCTTCAGTCTTATCGTCCAAATTCTGTAATCATCCTGTTGTCTTTCTTGAGGTTGCCGTCTGTTTTAGAACCATGTAAACAAACATTTGCTCTATGAAGTTACGGCGACCAATTTGTCATCATCAGAAGTATAACGGCCTACAATTATGTAAGTGTCTTAAAGTAGTCTGCTACACAACCGTTTTAGTTTCTTCGTGCAACGCTCCTCGCAGTGAGAACGGCTGTTTAGCAGACTATTATTTAAGCGGCACGAGAATAATTTTTTATTCTGTCACGCTAGTTTAGGGCGTCTTTTAAATGCCTATTTTACATTGATGCACGAGTGGATTTGTTACCCTCCTGAAACTTGGTAGTGCCTTAAGGACTAGATTAAAACAAAGCGGAATTTAAGATAAGACATAAAAAGAAATAGTCTACAAAATGAAATCAAACTTATGGCGCAAGTTTGATGACAGAAATTGCATCTTTTCTTCATTATAGCTTTTCAAAGCCAAAAGTTCCGGCCATGTTGCCGTTGGCCAGTTCTCTCTCTGAAAATAATAGGTCCACGCAAGCCAAGACAACTTCAGTCTTTTCGAAATTACAAGGGCTTCAGCATTATTTTCCTGAAAAATTTAGCTTCCAATTGGAAGCTTTAGGAAAGTGAGAATTTTATCGTATTTTTGGTTCCGAAAATTTTAGGATTCCTCTCTCTACGAAAAATAGCTTAACCTGGGGAGAGAAATGGAAAAAATTAAACTTTAGAAAATCATAAAGAATTTATTAGATAAGCTTCGAACTGATTGTACATGCATGGAACGGTCATCTAGAAATGTTTACACTTCCTCAACCTATAGACGATTCTAGGCAGTTTTTGTTTCTCCGATTTAATTACCTTCGTTCATCTCAGCATGGCTTAAAGAAATAATATTAAACTAATTTATTCACGTTCATTTCTCTGTGCATTACTGCTAATATAGATTCCGGCGGCATAAATCATAATTTGCAGGCGACATAACTTCAGTGCCTCGCATGTGATAGCAGGTCTCTTTGCGATTCTGGTCAACAGCCGACAGCCGGAGGAATTGGTTTACACTGATCTCGCGTTAATTCCAGGCTACAGACGACCATCAAGTGGTGATTTTCAAATGCATACGGTCACTATCAAATTCCAAAACAGCACAATTGGTATATTTGATTCACTCTGACCAGTTATTGATGCTGATTAAATCCGCTGAAAACCCAAGCCATTTTTATCATCTTAGTAGCTTTAGTAATCAAGCATGTTCAGTGTGTCTTACCCAAATTGCAGGCTAAGCGTGCTATAAGTCTCGTATGAAAAAAAAAGACATGCTACACAAAGTCACAAATAACTTCTTTACACTGTCGTGTTAAAAAGGCTAGGTCACAATTTTCACCAGTTTCAAAGATGCATGGAAGCACAAAATCGGAAAAGTTAAAGTGGGCTGCATTGAATTTTTCTTTGAAAACATCAGCCCGAGTTCAGTAAACATGAAAAAATCGCTATATTTGGGATCTCATACGTGAAGTTATATCCCTATTGTCTTTATACATGGTTTACTTTTACATGAAGTGCCATTTTTCTTGATATAGCCGGGGTTCAGGTGATCACAACTGTGGTCTTCAGTGTTGTGTTTAACAAATCTGCATCAATGAGCAGCTTCCTTCCTTTGAGCGCAACAGGCATCCCCGGAGACCCTCGGAGATTTGCTTAAATGCTTAATCAAAAGACAATCAAGCCCCACCTGTTGTGAGTAACAGTACCTGTGATAAAACTAAGAGATCAGTTGGATATCACACCAACAGTACGTTGAGCAAGAATCTTCTTGCAATCTTGGTAAATGTCCCAAGGTTTTTATGGGTTCCTGGGTACTGGCACTCTAGGGCAAGCCCCTGACTGATGCCTTTTTACGACTGTTCCCTGGAAACAATAGAACCTGTTGTTCTCTAGTGTTGTGTTAACATGAATGAGCTACTGTGGGTGCTCTCAGCAAAGTCAGAAAATGTTGAGTTACAGGACATTGAATTTCAAATATTTTTGTCACATAGTAAAAAATATAGTTTTTGTGCAAAAAACCCCTCCCCCTCCCCCTAAAAAAGGGCTCTTCATGGCCCAAAGCACAACATTTCACAAACATTACAACTGCACAATTAATTTTTTTCAGGGCATTTGAGAAATGCATGCCTGACCACCGTTTGCAACAGATCCACTATCATCTGGTGGACAAAATTCTTATCACTAAAACTATTTCCATATTCATTTTGTTTCATTTTTCACCATTCATCTCTCTGTTTCATTGTGTTGTTATGCTTCATGAGGGGTGACATTTCAGTTGTTTTAAAGAATGCAAATGTAGAATACAATGCCTGGAGGTACTCACTCATATAGTTGTATTTTGCCATCAAGTATTGGTCCTCCATATTTTCAGTTCAAGTGTACCATTTCTCTAGTACGGACTTTCAGTAGCAGCTTCTGAGTCTGAACGGGAAAACCACTGACAGGTGCTTCTTGTTCACCCATTTTTTTCTGCAAGGTACTTCTGGAAATTTCTGTCATTCAATTCAACAGCTGAATAAGAACGTGAAAGATAATTTTAATATATGTGAAATATTTTGTTGATGCAAGGGTCAGCGTTTATAAATCACATGTTAAACATTTTTTTTGGGGGGGGGGGGGGGTGAGGGTTGATATATAATCTCTACACTGTGCCTAACATTGTTCCAGTTTTTGGGCTTAATAAAGTGAAAACGATTCAACAAACATGGAATTTGTTCACTGTGAATAATCGTTTCATCGTTTCATTACAACAGCTGTCCCGCCAAGGGCATACGGAAGCTCATTGGTTTGAATAAATGGGTAAATCTAAGTGTGCTTTCATTAGGCAAACGATCGGCCCTCTTTAAAGTAATTTTACACTAGATGGTCTGGAGATAAGAATCACAACAGAAGTAGCATACAAGGGAGACAAGACGACTGCAAACTAGCAAAATATTGATTAACAAAACCTCCCTGATACAAAACATTTTTTTTTTCGGTAGAATCAAACTGTAGGTAAGACACGTACTCCTTAAACTTCAGTTTCCGCCGGTAGTAGTTCTCGCGTACTTATATACACATTTAACTACCAGGCCCGGTTGTTCAAACGTTGGATAGCACTACCCGGCCACTTACTTGCATCTCGTTGAATAACACAAGAAACTATTGTGTTTATGCCTCGTTCTTTAAAGCGTTCGGACAAGGGGCCGGGTATTCTGCAGTTACTACCAAGCGGATAAGTATTGAGGAAACTAATTGCGTTACAGAACTGAAACTCTCTACCCTGCGTAGCGTTGCCTTGGATGTTTAATGTTAAAACAAAAGCATACTTACCGTGAAAAAAAACATTCAGCCCATTTCTTTGTAAACTTCTTGGCCATGGTACAGGCAGGCTTCGGATTGCTGTTGGCGTAACATTTCCGCTAGAGACAGCTCGACGAAGACACGTATCATCCCTGGGCGACTAGACGAGCGCCATCTTGCTTTCATTCGCGCCACTTCCGGTTTTACCCTCCCTTCCGGTCACAGATATTTTTGGTCGGTTGGCAATTTTTGTTTTCTCAAATACGAAAATCAAAAAGCGATTGTTCATTTCGGATTTCATCAGCATTGATACTGTTTCCCGCAGTTTCGTTACACATGAATAGCTTCGTCAAGTTTGAATTTTTGATAAGCTGGAATCTAGGGAAGAGGAAATTGAAAATACATATTCACCTTCGGTACCAGGCAAAAATCTCAAAATTAAAGATTATCGTTTAGTTTTCCTTTTCCCTAGGAACAAGAAATGAAAGCCGGCAACTGGCCATTTTCAATTTTTGATTTTCAAAACATTGAAAATTGCTTTTCAATTTTACCTTTCGTAGAAAGAAAAATTGACAATTAAGATTGTAAATGTGTGATTTTCAATTCTTCAGGAATCAAACAATACAAATCTCGATTGTGAGATTTTGATTTTCAATCTTCAATTTGGAATAAAAATCAAATGGACGAAAACCACACGGACCAAGTCAGCCTCACAATAGGTTTAAAAACGTGAAAAAAAAAGAAAAGAAAAATCCATTATCCCAAAGTTCTCTCTATGGTCCTGGGAACAAGGTTGCAAGGCTATGAAGTCACGTCAGGTGCCTCATTCCCGCCTTTGGACAGATGGATTTCCGAGTTCCGAGCTCCGAGTTCCGATTTCCGAGTTCCGATTTCTGTTTTCGGCAATCAGAAAATACCTGCCATCAATTTCCGGGTTCTGATTCATGAAATTCAGAAAATGGATTGGCCGC
The DNA here is from genome assembly GCA_942486035.1 of Porites lobata. Classification (NCBI taxonomy): domain Eukaryota; kingdom Metazoa; phylum Cnidaria; class Anthozoa; order Scleractinia; family Poritidae; genus Porites; species Porites lobata. Next base: position 9,280 of record CALNXK010000096.1, read on the forward strand.
AAAGCTTCCTGATTAAGCTGAACTGAGATTGAGACCAATGGTTTTAGCAAACCGTAGTGATTTTTCCTCAGCTGTTTTTAATTCTCGCAATTTTCGGCGTTGCTTTCTTTCTTTCACCTCAGAAATTTTTTTTCCAGTAGCTGCAAATTGTTTTTGTTCCTCAGTTTTGTCCAGGTATTGATGAAGATGAGCATTTTCCTTTTTCAGCCTTTCTTGATCAACAAATGTCATTTTTAGTTCTTCCTCAGCCTTCTTTCCTACTGCTTCAACTTCCAACAGTTCCTTATACAGCTGGTCACACCTTTCGTGAAGCCTGACATTTTCTTTTTCTAGATTCTCCTTTTCAGTCTTTAACTGGTCTAATTTATTCTTAACCTCCCTTATGTCCATCGTTCACTTTTCAGAAATTCCATGTGACGAACCTTGCTGGCAATGTTTTGGCGAGTGCCCCCATTCTTTTCCCTTAATTGGCATTGACTCTCCGAACAAAGTCGTCTCAGTCGACCTTCAATCCAGGGCCCTCATTAAAAGCAGCATTTTATGCTGAAGAGATAACCCTCGGTAAATAACATTTGTTATTATTATTATTATTATTATAATCCTGGCACAGTCTGGTTTTACTTTTAAACCATATTTTTCATCTAAAAACGCGTTTAGAATGTCAGACATAGCCGATTGCCAGTGCTTTATTCCTCTTGAGGTCGTACCAGCTTTTTAAACAATCGCATGTGAAAGCGTCTTTAAAGGCCACCTCCTCGGCACTAACACATTGATTTTTTACATATTTTAGGCTTTCAGTGATCGAAACAGTCACAGATTCCTTAAGCCGGGATAAGCTGATTTTGCGAGAAAATCAGACATCTCAGAGGTCTCAGAAATACTATAGCTCATGTACCCTGCGAGCAGTGGTTTCTCCAGGCCAGACACTACGGGAGAGACCACTGCGAGCAACCGTTTGATTTTCCATCAAGCATGCGCCTGCATGTGATGCCTTCGTCAAACGTCAAATGACATCACTTCCTCTTGATTCGCGGGAAAATTATGACTTGTGCGCCCAGCCTGGGTTCGGGTTGAAGTTGACTGAAAATCATGATCATGAGTTGTACAACGCCGCTGCTCAACCCTAATATTTCCCCTAAAACACCTGTAACAAAAGGATCTTCACCTAGTTCCTCGAAGAATTGCCTAGTTTGCAGAATTATTCTAAGGATTGAGAGCTTTTACACCTTGTCGCGTCCTGTACTGTTGAGCGCCTTGAATGCAATACTCCAGACAACAGTACAATTTCCATTGGTAAAAGATGATCAAAGGCGGGTTTGTAAAAGCTGTTTCAGGCGATTGGAGCTCATCAAGAATAAAAAAAAAGCGTATTGGAAGCACTACAGAAAGAATTTCAAGCGAAGTACAACAGCACAGTATTAAAGAATTGTGAAACCACAGCCAACATCCAATGAAGAAAAAACTGTACAAGAACCGTTTTATTCACCAGCAACTGTTGCAAAACGCAAGAGGACATGGACTGCTTTCCTCTTGAATACGAGGAAGAGAAAGAAAACTCATTTCCGAGGTACACTGGTTCAGCGCTGAGTGAAAACACTTGTGAAAACAAACCAGACATAAGCAAGGACGAAATCAAGGTGAGATGATTTATATAAAAACGTTGTGCATAATTTCTTATATTTTACTGAATAATTACTTTTTAGGTCAGTATCCAGTATGCCTCAGGACCAAAGCAAACGGTTTTGAGTGGTATATTTGCAGAGGCTGTAAAATGTCTTGCACTCGACTGGCCAAAAGCTGCATGCAAAGTTTTGTGGAATTCAAAAGCAAGGACTGAGATAAAGGACATTTTAATGTCGAATATGTACCTGGAAATGCAGAAATTTTCCTTTGAATGATACATTGCGTACATATCACTGAAAGAATTACCATCCCGTTCTTGTTTGAAAAATGAATATAATAATATTGTCCGCAACTTGACAGTGATCGGCAGTAAATTATTGTTCTTGAAAGTGAAGATTTGTTTTCTTTTAATTCTGTGAGAACCCACATTAATTCATCTTCAACTTCCCCTGGACATTTTTTTACAACAAATTTGCAATTTGGCTTGTCTTGCGAAATTTTGATCAGTTTTGTGTCCCTCATGTGTAATGCCTTCATAATCTGGGTTCTGGTCTCCTTCCCAGCAGTTGCAGGTTATAGGCAAAGAAGAGGGCAATTCACAAAACTGTGCAACTGCCCTATTTTACCATATGCTGCCCTGAAAGGCACACTTTGCATTCCCCTGAAATTTGGTTCATTGTTATAAGTACTTGTACAATAATGAGTGCGGCTTATTAGCTGGCTTGGCCATAATACTATATTTCTTAGTACTCACTATATGTCTGACCTTTCTTTTGCCACTTTCGTATTGCCAAAACACATGTTTACCTCCCAAATTTTCCTTAACATTGTTGTCACTTTGTCTGGGAATGACTTACCGTATTTATTCGATTAAGCGCCCAACCTCGAATAAGCGCCCACCTCGAATAAGCGCCCACCCTGAAGGTAGAAAAATTTAATAAGCGCCCAGCCTCGAATAAGCGCCCACCCCCACCCACCACCCCACCCGAAAAAGTACTTTTAAGTGCCCAACCTCGAATAAGCGCCCACCCACCCCCAAAAAAATAATACCATAATAAAGTGCACAAGAGGTACCGGTATTGATTACTACGGTATTTCTTTAATGGCTTACAATCTCTAGTTTCATTGTCTGAAAATTTTAAGACAACGTAGGAATTTTTCTCAAAGTTTCAACTGAAATGTCCATGTGGGCGCAAAGTTCTTTCAGCCGCAAAATCTCCCGCTCAAACTTCGTGGCAATAGCCCTTCTTGGTGTCCGCGCTTTGAATGTTCCTGGCACAACAAGTCCGTTCTCAAGCCTTCTTGACCCTGTTACTTTAACAGAAACCTCATTATCGTCGCAAGCTCTCAGAAATGTATAGATAAGGTAAGACAGTTCCATTGGCACATGTCCTACAAGCTCCCTGTCGGTATTATCTTCCAAATACGTCCCAATTGCATATTCATCATGTTGTCTGGCTTCCTTGCGATCATCCTCACGGCAGGTAAGTTTCTCTCCCAAAGTTGGAGTCCACACAGATTTATAAATATGATGACCTCGTATAACTGATGTGAATTGCACTTCATACACAAAGTTCCATTTCACATAATGAAAACTTGAGCGAGCCATGGCTTTGAATTCACATTTAATGCTCTGGCACTAAAAACGAGCTGTTCAGTTTGCTAGGCTGCAGCGGAAGCCACACGTGTTTCCTGTTACGTACCGGGAGCTCTTTGACTATTGTTCTTGCACGGTAATTACGTACCTTATTGTAAACTTGTGGGATCTAGCACCTTCATGCATTTATGTGATGTGTAAACTGACAGATCAGATATTTGATTCCAGTGATATTTAAAAACATATAAATCACACAAGTCACGTTTTCATCTTCTCTTTGTTCTGAGAGCATGGAGACTGATGCATCTCAGTCTCATGCCGGCAAAAAAATAAGTTCGTCCTCCACCGAATATAAAGTAGAAGCTATCAAGTTTGCCGAAGAAAATAAAAGCATCTCTAGCGCTGCAAAAAAGTTCAATGTAGACCGTAAGAGAATTCGTGAATGGCAAAGTGCCAAGGCAAAACTTCAGGCTGCGGATAACAAGAGGAAACGTCTTGAAGGGGGAGGTAGAAAACCATTTGATGTTGGCCTGGAAGACGAGCTTTTAGAGTGGGTACATGAACACAGATCCAGTGGTCTTCGAGTTTCAAGGGCAATGATTTCGCACAAAGCGCGAGCTATTCATGAGCAAAAATGTAAGGCAGGGCAGGTTTCTCCATCTTTTATTGCAAGTAATGGCTGGGTCCAGAAGTTTATGGCCAGGAAGGGGCTGTCTGTGAGGCGAAGAACCACTGAATCGCAGAAAGATCCGGACAGACTTATCGACAAGCTTATTGCCTATATCTTACAAGTACGACGACAGCGAAACAGGCATTCCTACAGTCATAGTGACATTATTGCCATGGACGAAACAGCTGTCTGGCAAGATATGCTGTCCAGCACTACTGTTGACAACGTGGGAGAAAAATCAATTAGACTGAAGACAACAGGACATGAGAAGTCCAAAGTGTCTGTCTGTTTGACAGCAAAGGCAGACGGAACAAAACTAAAGCCGTTTATTGTCTTTCCGGGAGCCAAGAGAGAAACAAAGCAGCTTAATGAGGAGTATAAAAATAAGTGCTATGTAGCCTCATCTGTGAACGGATGGATGAATGAAGACCTGACTCGTGAATGGGTGCAAAGAGTATTGGGCAAGTTCTCATTTGCTCGTCGGATGTTGGCTTGGGACTCTTTTAAATGCCACATCACAGACAGCATCAAGCAAGAACTCACACATGCAAAGATCGACCCTGTCATAGTACCCGGTGGTTGTACTAAGTATATCCAAGCCCCTGACGTGGCATGGAACAAGCCCTTCAAGGCCAAAGTAACTGAGAAGTACGATGCGTGGATGGCTGACGGAGCTCATTCATTTACAGCTGCAGGAAACATGCGTGGCCCACCTCGTCGTGAAATCGTCAAGTGGGTTCTTGAGGCCTGGGAAACTCTAGACAGAGAGTTAATTATCCGTTCTTTCAGAAGCTGTGCGCTTACTGTGGCTCCTGACGGATCTGAAGATGATCAGATTCATTGCCTAAAGGAGGGTCAACCTTGTCATGCAGGACAAGATCGCCTGGCATCCATCCAGCAAGCCCTAACAGCTTCTCGCGACTGACCCATTTGCTGACGTTACGCTGTCGGATGTCGAGGAGGCAGCACCAGAACGTTCACTTATTGAGCTGAGCGACGATGACATTGAAGTTGATTGAGAATTATGATAGCTAAAGAGACTTCAGCGCAGACCGAACAATGAGTTGTTAGTTCTGGGCATAAACCGAACGATGAACAGTTACAATTTATATGCTTTAACATTTTGTCATGTTTTGTTCTTATTTATTGTTTTGTTACAAAATAAACTTTTAACTTACTGAAAATGGTGAAAATTTAATAAGCGCCCAGCCTCGAATAAGCGCCCACCTCGAATAAGCGCCCACCCTGAAAGTCCAAAAATTAAATAAGCGCCCTGGGCGCTTAATCGAATAAATACGGTAAGCCCCATTCACACCAAGGCTTAAACTTGTAAAAAGTGGTTTACTTAAACAAAAAGCCTTTCTAGCCTTAAAAGCCTATTGTATTTTTATGGATTCCAAATCTAGTCCAAGTACATTATTAGTCCGGTAGCTGTTTCTCATTATTCAATACTTAGTAGTTTAATTAAACATGTTGAATTGGTGTGAATGGGGTACTTAATACCCAAGAGAAACTTGAAACACTGATTATGCAAAATTTTAACAGCAAATTCAGTCAACTCTTGTTATAGCAGACACTGTAGGGACTTCGAGTTATAGTGAGGTGTCTGCAAGGTGAGAGTTGACTGTACAGTGAAACTTCTATTCAAGGGAGACCCTTGGGACCAACGCAAGTGTCCTCTAAATAGAGGTCTCCCTTCAATGAAGTTAACATGTACAAGTAACAGGTGAAAATGTAAACTGTATTTTGAAGAGAGCAATGTGTAAATACGGTGAATTGGCTAAGAGACTACAGTTTATTCTCGGAAATACAATGTAGCACTCTTTACAGA
>CALNXK010000096.1:22500-60000 GCA_942486035.1 Porites lobata
GAAAATCAAGTAGCAAATGCCACTAGCCGATGAAATTTCACTACATGGCACATGATAACCAATCAAAATCAATGAAACAATTGTGACCAGGTAAGCTGTCCAGCTTCAACTGGAAAAGAAAAATGGAGGAAACTAACTGGTCCAGTGACTTTTATTCAGACATTTTTTCTTTAGACTTTGACAGCTTGTTTAATACAATTGATTTAGAAAGCCTTGCAAGTAAAGAAAACAGCGATACAGTCCCTGAAGTCTTAAATACAACAAACTGAGAGAGCGAGCGAGCTGTCCTGGTGGAAACAACAAACAACTTACCGGCACCAGACGAGTCCAGGTTTCCACGTACTTCCACCGACCAAATACAAGAAACAATTAAAGAAGCACAAAATAAGAACATGCTTAGAAGTACAAGCACGTGGACGACAGTTTGGTATTCCTGGGCAAAGTCATGTAAAATCAACGAGAGTATAGAAACAATGGCACCCGCAACTTTAGACGAAGTCCTCCAAAAATTTTATCTAGAAGTGAGAAAGCAAGACGGCTGAGAGTATGAACCAGACTCACTTAAAGTTATGCAAGCGGCCCTGGAACGGTACCTATCATATCCATACAGTCTGATAAATGGTCTGGAGTCCTCATCTTCAAGGGCTGTTCTTGAACCAAAAGCAAAACAACTAAGAATGAATGGTTACGGCAAGAGAAAGAATTGCGCCCTGCCGTACAACTCTGCTGAAGAAGAGTCCTTCTGGTCAAGTGGTCTGTTAAGTGACCACGATGGAGTGGCTCTCACAAACGTTAACTTCAAAAATTTGTCCGAGCACTTCGGATTTCGTGGCCGTCAAGATCATTACGACGCTTATGTACAAGATTTGGAAGTTGCGTGGATCCAGATCCAGGGAGGAGAATTGGCAAAGTGCGTTCGTTTGAATGAAAATCCAACAAAGACCCATTCAGGTGGCCTTTCAGCGAAACACAGAAAAACTCCTCAAGAGATGTGGGCCACAGACGGTGGACCAAGAGATCCAGTCCAGCTTTTTGAAGAATTTCTGAGAAGGCGCCCATTAGAAATGCTAACCTCTGGGCCTTTGTACTTGGCAATAATACAGCGTCTGAAAACCGAAGTTTGGTATGCCAAGTCCAGGATGGGTGAACACAAACTTAGCAGCATTATGAAGACCCTAGCACAGACGATCAGCATTGATGGAAAAGAGATTTCAAATCATTCCACCAGAAAAGCAGTTGTCGCCAAATTTAAGAAAGCTGGACAACGAAGGCACAAAATAATTCAAATCACAGGCCATGCAAACGAAACCTCGCTCGATGACTGCGACGAGATTGACGAAGAAGAAAGGAGAACTCTGTCACATATCATAAGCGGCTATTCTGGACCATCCACAACGACAAGTTCTTCCAAAGCATCGCCGCCAAGCTTGAATTCATTGCCAGTTCCACCTTCAACAGATGTTGTTGTGCCATCGAGCAAATATGCAACGTCTTCATCAACTTCGCTGGGTGCAGCCATCAGCCAAGCAAGCACTAATTCTCTTGCCCATCAGTATTCTAACATCCAGTCTCCAATTACACGAACAAACGACCCAGCAGTTCAGCAATTCCACAACTGCACTGTAAACATCCAAAAATACTTTGGGCCGCAGTCAACAAATCAAGCGAGTTCTTCGAGAGTAGAATGTCAAATCGGCGAGATAACAAGCCCAAGTATTCCAAGACGAAAGCGTAAACGAGCTTACATTATTGACTCCGATGAAGACTGAATTTTAACATACTGTTTTCGCTCACATACTTATTAATTTTGTCTAAATATTCATGCTTGAAAACTTAAAAGCTGTTAACCATGTGAGCCGTTCTCGAAAATGTCACCCGTAACAAAAGTGTTTCATGAGCGGGTGATCTCGTACACCTTCTTTGGTAATGTTGAGCTAGTTGTCAATCACTTGTCAGTTCAAACAAGTTGTACCATTTCCGGTTTCTTTGGGACTTGCAATCTGTATTAAAGCTGACGCGACAAGCTGTACTTCAATTCCATTACTTTTAAAAATTCTCCCATTTTGTTCAAATATTGACATACATGTATTTTAATTAGAAATATACTTTTTTGAAAAAAGACCTTCATGCAGTTGGGCTTCCACATCCAAAGTTGAAACCGGTCATTTTTTTGCTTTGGAATCTACTTCTTACGTTAATAAATATTCCAAGACTGAGATTCTCGCATTTTGTTATTGGCACAATTAATTGCTAATAGGACTTCGTGTCGTACAATTCAGGGGTAATCGGGCTCGTAATTTCAAATTGGTCTCGCGCAAATTACTTGCCCAATTACTCCATTACTTATATCCACGTGGCCTATTGTTATCATAGACCAGGATGCTTTTCACCAAACATTTCAGTAACTTTCCCGCCTTTTAAGGTGTCCTACGGAAAATGCGCGCAGTTTACCCCAAATCAACATCGCTCCAGGGTCTCCTAATGAGAATAGTGTAGAACAGTGTAGGCATTTGTTTTAAGTCTGAATAAGTCTTTGGTTCGCGATGCCACCAAAAATGAACCATTTGTGGAAGACCCTTCAAAAGAAAATGTCACAAAAAAATGCAGCAAGTAACACAACCCCGTAAAGGTGGCAACGGAACGGTTCCAAGCGAGATGGTGTTGCAAAGGCTTACGGCTGAACCTGACAACAAACAAACGTATTGACTGGTGCAGCCGAGAGAATTCGTTGAGCTTTCTAGCGACGATTTAACACTAGAAAACCTCAACATTGCTTGCGCGGAACACTTTGGCTATCAGGTAAACTCGGGCAATGTGCTGGTCTCAAACAAGGGGCCGTCATGTACCTCCAAACAACAAATACCTCACCGCAAAGACAAGGTAAGCAAACGGTTAGTCGTTTACTGAGAGAAATGCCAAATGCATCAAATAGATTTTATTTGGCCAGAAACTCATATGGGGTTGAAACGTGTAGCTCGCGTTCCATACTCGTGAATATTCACTTTTACCAGGAGCCGATTATGGCTCCTGCTTTTACCATATTTGTAGACCTTACTGATATCCATTTTTAACAAAATGGCTGCCGTGCCATCACCATGCGGTGGTACTAAGGCCAGAGTTCTGCATTTCAAGGTTAAAAATACACCGTTAAAAGACAAAAAATAGAAAGAGAAATTTCAAAAGAATGCTCAGTTTTCTTTCTGTGGAGGAAGGAAAGCTTTTCATCAAGAAAACGTCCTTCAAAGAATTCAACCTTGTTTTCTTCAGGGCGGAGCACATGGTCTGATTTGAAATGCAACCAAGGCAGCGGAGTTTTTGCTGAATTTTCATGTACATTTTGCACTCTATGGCCAAGAAAATTACGTTTCTGAAAGGGAATTTATGTATTCATAAACGTTTCATAGTCGTTTTATACATTTTTTTTCTTCGGCGCGAAAAGAAAATTACAAAATGCGCTCCAATTTGAGATGATTTTGTGTTAAATTTTGCCATGTGCTCAGCTGATTTTACTCTTGTGAACGGATCCACGATCCAGATAGTGCCACTTGCGAATTACTTAAAAGGATTAACTTTTTGGTTTTGACTACTAATTTTCAAGAAACGGCTTCTCTGTCTATTGTTTTGAGTTTCTTCATTCATAAAATTAGTTCATCCAAGTTGAAATGGTTCTCACCTTACATGCATCACTTTTGCGAAGATGTCGGCGAATTTTATACAATTTTTACTTTCAGGTTCAGGTTTGGACACTTTTCAATACACAGCTAATGAATTTTACTGTTTATTCTAGACAATTAATGTGAGAAGGGGGGCTGGTGGGATTCAACGGGTAGCTACTGCAGTATATGATGACCCCCTCTCTTCATAATAAATTTTTTGGGCGGCCTTCCCCTTGTGTCCCAAATTACTTGAGATGCCCCCCCCTCAAAAAAGAAAGAACATGTTTAATTACCAAGCAGAAATTGATGCTTTTAGATATTCAGGGTTCAAGATACTCCCGCTATGATCCAGAGATTGCTACTGCAGATCTAATTGATGAGGGTGGTCTTTTTTTGTTGTGGAAATCCGTCTTCTACAAGTATTGACAGGTTCAATAATAACCACATATGCAATAAGTATTGTGACATGGTACAAAAGGGTCTTGACAGTGAATGAGTTAAGGCTACATGTCATGTTACACCTTAAGTTAGGGAAATATCAGTTAAACTGAATTTGGAATGACTGGTCGTTATCTTAGGGGAAGGGTCCAGAGAAAGTATCAGAGGGAGACACTAACTGTTAATGCAGAGCCCAACAAGTTTACAATCAATTACATATAGTGGGATAGGTTTAAGTCATTACTAAGTTTAATATCACTTTTGCACCCGTCCCCTCACTGTAAATAATAAACACCTCCTTCACGAATCAGTTGTATTTGGTGGGCTGCATCCTCTCAAAATCCTACACATCCTGCATGGGATTACACTGTAGCTTGTTAATTAGGGCAAAAGTAACCACCTAACAACTTTGAATTTTCTACAAAGAATTTTGCGTGATAGTAACCATCAGGTAGCTTTCTTTAACACTGAACAAATTGGTGGCTCCAGGGAAGCTACAAACCTAGAGAAACTAGTTAAAAAAATTATTTACCATGGATATTTTTGTCCCAACTTGTTATTTATTGCCTAATTTCTTTTTGACTGGTTGGGACACTGTTGATTTTACATAGTGAAACTGATTTATATAGTTCTATTGAAGGTCATTTTCCCCATGTTTGATCACTTCTGCAAGCCAGAAGGAGTCCCAAAAGTTGAATGGAAGATGTGCAAAAATCCCAAGTGAGGTTTTAATGCTTTTTTTGGGTGAAGATCAAAGTAAATGAGAAAAGAAGTTTTACATTTGTTAGGTTTGCATGTGCAAACAATAGAGCAACCAGAATGGTTTTGAAACTTAGCAGGAACCTCATGTCCTCTGACACTGATGTCAACAAAATTACTCCTATCATGGGATACTGTCAGTGCCCACAATTGTTTCTCCTGTGCTAATATAGTATGCATGGGTGATAGTACACTTGTATATAGATTATTTTTCGCCACTTTAGAAAATACCGTCATTAGCTTTTTGTTCCCCCCAAAATTTTGCATAACTATTGTTTTCAGTTTCTCTTGGGACGATTCTAAGTTCCAAGAGAAACTAAAAACAATGGTTATGCAAAATTTTTTGGGGGAAGAAAAAGATAATTGTGGTATTTTCTAAAGTGGCGAATTGAATCAACACATGTACAGCAGGTTATGGGAATAACATATTCAATGGACACACTCAGGAGTCAGCCGTGAACTTTATTGTTGGTTTCATCTTGCCACAGAAGTGTTCTATTAAGGTTGTGTTTTTAAATATTTGCTCAAAATACGGATATTTATAAAAGAATGTTAAAATAGAAAGTTTTGAACAGCTGCTTAGAATATCTGGGTACATAATTATGTATTTGTCTTTCAACAACAACAATTTCAGGTTTTGTACTCGAGACCATGGAGTTGTTAATCAAAATTCATGCATAACATTCTGCACGTCATTGATAGTCGATGTTCCACAGTACATGTATATGTCCACCTTAAATAAATAAAAAAAATCTTGCTAAGTTGATTGCTCCTGGTTATAATTAGCCTTCAAAAATAAAAATGTGTCTGCGGTATCAGTGGGTCTGATGCCATCTACATCTGGAATGATCCGCTCGCATTCAGTTCTCACCGCTGCAGGAAGGAAATCCTCTCCAACAGTCATAACACATGACACTTTTGCAACCTCATTTAATGCCTCTTGGGTAAGTGGCAGTCCTTAAGAAAACAAAATTGCAAAGAATGTCAGAGAAGATTAAAAAAAAAAAAAGGAAATTGTCTTTCGTAAAGTACAGTTTGTAACACATCAAGATATGACATCTGCAAATTTTCAGCAAAACTGGATGATTTTTCATCAAAAAAAATAATTGCACTGGTCTCTCATTCTGGGACCCTCAAGTATCCTTTTAGAAAAATAGGAGGATCATTTGCTGTGGACAAAAAAAGGAGAACTGGGGAACTTGCTGTACAGTACATTTTAGTTTAGGGCCTACTACAGCTTTAATGTTGGTAAATTGTATTTCTCCACTGAAAGTAATAGGTATACTAAAACTTTTCTTCTGAAACCAGTTTGTTTAATTTTGAAAACATAAAGGGTAGATACAAGTGAGGGTGATAGGAAAGTCCAGACCTTATGGAAGACACTTTGTGGAAGTTCATCACAATTTTCACAGTTACTTTTCCCCTACAAGAGTTGATTTCAGCTGTGTTTTGGTGCTCATAAAAACTTGTTTTGACGTGATATTTCATTTCCAGATCTAAATGATTGACCAGGAAAATGAAAGAAAAATAGATAATAATAATAAGCACCCGCCATAAGGTCTGTTAAACTTTTGCATAACCTTCACTTCACATTACAAAATTGGCGTTGATGGAGTATTGGTTAAAACGTTTTGGTTTATGATGTTAACATACCACATTCTTGGGCACCATAAGTTTTTGGAAAAGAGTACAAATGATTTGGTATACCCTTAGGCATCTGGGCCTCTTTCTGAGCTCTCACTCTGTGAGAGTTCCATATCATTTCCCTGAATATGTCCATTTCCTTTTGTATAACAGGAATGAAGACAAATGCCAAAAGGTGTCCATTTCATCATCTCGGTCATAGAACCCTTTCTCTAACAGCATTCTCAACTGCCTCTTGAAGAATTTCTCCATTCTATGATGGAGTTCTCGCCACCAACTCTCAATCTGTTTGAATATTATGAATAATTAGGCGCCACTTCTTCTACTTTTCCTACATGTATATTACTGGTATTTGTAATTTCTATTTTTGTGTGGCAAATAAAATGAAATATAACTGAATAAATTAAATCAAATTCTTAACTAGTTAAATACCTTGCATGAAAGACTTGATTTTCTGGGCAGGACAATTAAAGAAAACTGACACTAACAATAATGATTGCACACAATTACAGCTGTAAAGTACTGTATAAGAACTTATTTTAGGCAACTCAAAAGTACATTAACAGGCAACCCAGGTCACGTATGCGACCTGAATTAGTGTGCTGCAAAGCGTGGTGGCTTCACAGCAATTACTTGCTCATGTACTAAACTCACATGCAAACCATTGAGGTGCACGTGATTATTACCCATACTTTATTATTAGTAGAAGGCCCATAGTGAATCGTGTTGGATGCATCAATATCTTCGTGGGACTTAGATAAGCATGAATGGTTGCCATTATGCCAGTGTCTGATCCTTTATCCAGCCTCAGATATTGGCTGATTACTGTTGAGGGTAACAAAAGATCAATGGTCATAACCTATTTATACTTTGTATCCTGAGTCCACAATAAAGGACATCAGTCATCAAGCTGTTAATATTAATAATATCGAAGGGCCCAGAATGAGGTCGTGTAAAATTGACAAATTCTGCTGAAAGTTTCAGATTTCATGCGTCAATGTTAATTTATGTTTTAGGATGTTATATGACAAACGTTATCAAGACACTGGGGGTACTCCCTTTCCTAAAATAGCAGGTGTTGTCCTATGTGGGGTAGGTTTACTTTTTTTTATCCTAAATGGGGTCTGGGGGTCGGACCCTCAGCAGCACCCCTATACCTAATTATTGCTCAAGTACACTGCCCCCTGAACAAGATGAAAACTCTCCAGTTATCTGAAGACCCAGTATTGTCCATTATGCTGCATGTGCCTTTGTTATTGTTTTTGTTTGCTTGGGTGTGAGGCGTCAATTGTTCAGAGACATGTGACTCATTTTCGACAATACCTTTCATTGTGAGCCATTAAACAGCCATTGGAGGGTGGGGGGGGGGGAATAAGACAAATTAGTGTTTGGAGGTAAGAAACTCTTTTACAAGATACTGCAGGGGGAGCAGGGTGTATTGCTTATGGACAATTTGGTGGGTCTAGGAGCTGGGACTTGTACACATTCCTCTTCACCAATATTGATCTCAGACTCTGTTTAGCCCCTTCTATGATAAAAACTATCAACTGCAGTTACCCCTTGACTCATAAAGATACTCCAAATACCACCATGCTATCAGTTTAGGATCTGAGTTTGAGGGCCACAGTTTCAAATAAAGAATGTAGCTACCAAAAACATCTTGTAAACCATAAACGCAAGGGGAAATGCGTTGTTCATGAAATCCATAAGTTTATCATGGCCATCTCCAGAGTACGTGTGGTTTGGGCCCTGTAAGAAACCAAATACAACCAAAAAACTTGTCAATTTCCATTGAGGACCTGCTTTTTCATGATCAAAGGCCTGTCCAAACGAGAAATGTCTCATGACTACACACTCCTAAAACATTTTTGGTGGCCAAACTGGTCGTGATGTTGAACATGCTGTCCAAATGGTATCAAACATGTTAGATCTAAATGAAGAAGCCGGATAAAGCCTAGCACTTATGCAATATAAAGTACAATATGTGAACACGAATCAAAAGGGCAAAACTTTGCTCCACAAACACTCGACAATATAAATGTTTGGCAACAGGTGTTGGGTTTTAACAGACTTCAAAGTTTTGAATATATATGTTTGAAAACATTTAAAAAGATTAATGAACTTTTAATGGTTTCAATTTTCAAGATCACATCTTATTAATATTCATGAAAAAAACAAGTCCAGATAATCGAGGTTCGACTGCAATTAAATGAACTTACGGGATCGCACGGAAATTGTATCAACAGCACTATTAGATAAGCTTATCTTACCAGTGATGTAAATGTGCCAGTCGGCCCTCTGTGCCGCTTCTTTTGTCCAACTTTTCCACGGCTCTCAAGACCTTCAGGGTCAAACTTCGTCATCACATCGTCCACTAAGCCTCGTGGAACTGCCAGCTGGTGGTGCTCTCGTAACTTTCAGTTCATTGATCGGTACCCCAAGAGTTGTCCTCCTCCACTAATTCCTTCTTTAACTGCCATTTCCACGACTTTCAGGTCTGTTTCGTAGTCTATGTATTTTATCTCGAGGTAAGCCATCCTACGACTCAACGCTGGAAGACTCCACACATATTGCGGATAGTCTCGACCCAGAAAGTCTAGAACTTCTTTGCGAGTCAAATTCTGGATCACGTATTTCTGTATATCGGCTTTCAGGTTCTCATCGTTCTCCCAGGTTGGATTCCTTATTCTACTCATTTTAGAAGAGGGACTATTTTGATCTCCTCATATCTTGTGGGCTCCTCTCAAGATCTGCTGATGGAAAGCATCACCACCTACGAGAACGTTGGGCCATAAGCTGAGCCGGCTGTATTTATATACAATAATTTATTTAATGCTTCCTTTGTTTTTGTGTTTCGCGCTTACAATGGAAACTTTCACAATCACATACTGCAAATATTAGGCACCAATCGAACAACCCTGATGTATCAGGAGCTTCTGATGAATGTATTCTGGTAATGTGTTGAATGCACGCATGCAAAGCATCCTGGTCTGTGATAATGGGCCACGTGGAAAATATCGATGTTTTTTCGACGTTCTCTATTTTTTTCAATGTTGATTTTTAATGTTGATTTTCAATGTTGTTTTCAATGTCGGTTTTCGATGTTGATTTTCATTGTTGGCTTTTGACATTGATTTTCATTGTTGATTTTCAATGTTTTTCCAAATGTCGTTTTCCCAATAAAATTGTTCTAAGTTCTTTTTTAAGGCTTAATTATAATTTTACCATGATTGATATAAACCTATGTTTTTCCTTTTTTTTCTAGATATTTGTAAATTTTGTATTACTTTATTATTTTTCTACCTTTTTTCTATTTTTATCGTTTATGCTTTTTTGTTTCTTTCTATTTTTTATTCTTTCTTCGCAAAATCGTACATATTTTACTATGATAACGTTGGGCCACCATACTACTTCTGTGCTGTATGTCAGAAGCCAATTTTTGAGGGTGAAGAACTTCCTGATGACTCACCTGACGACAGTGTTTGCTGTGATAATTGTGCTTTATGGTTCCACTTTCATTGTGTGCAAGTCAGAAGCACTGAAGAAGTGCAAGAGTGGCTCTGCCAGGCTTGCCTGGAGGATCTCATGACTGAGAATTTGAATGTCATTGCAACTGATTAACTTTAAGAATCACAGACTGTGAAAATCCTCATGTAGTTGTTTTATACACAAATGAACCCAGATTTATTTATCTTTTGTTTTGAAGAACTTCAACTTCATAATTCCCATGTCTTCCCCTTGTAACGTTCTATGTCTTTTCTGCTCCAACCCCCCAAGCCAAAGGATTCAGCAGTATTTTTCTTAGTTAAATGAATCCTTGAGGATAATTGCATGAGGGCAAGATTTTTTTGACTGGATAACTTAACAGACATTATATTGTTTGTACTGATTGAACTTTGAGAATTGTAATTTAGCTTTCTTTTATGCAATGTTAATGCAAGTTGTAGTTCAAACTTAATCTTGTAGCCATTAACCACAGGGTAAACTACACTGTAACCACTGTTGTTCAAAAACAGAGGGTTAAGTTAAGTTAATGCACACACAACTTGCACAATGTCATCACACAACGGCAGGTAGTTAATTGGAAGGATCTTCTTTAAAATGTGGAATTGTTTTAGTCGTCCAATTACCTGTTCAACATAAATTCTCACGTTAGCAATTTGTGATGTTTCTCTGACATCCCCTGCAAACATTTGCATCCCTGCTTTTGTGCTTGGTGGAATACACAATGAGGCATTTCACAGCAGCAACTCCTCGCTAATTTTAAATCCTCTGTCAGCCATGATTTGGTCATAAGGCTCCACACATTTTAAAAAATCACAGTCTCGTACAATATATTTATCCGTAGCTCTGCCACCATAACACTGTCATACATAACGAGGAGCCCCATTCGGTGTAATGGCTACCAAGAATTTAACTGTATAGTGGTGCTTGTAATCTGACCATAGTGCTGCCTGAATATCTAAAGCACGTGGGGTCTCAGAAAACACCTCAAAACAATCAATAATGCAACGTACATTTGGATAAAGTCTTTTAAAAGGGTCAAGCAAATGTAGCTTTACCTGACCTTTACTTGGCGAAATAATCATCCAACTTAGTTCTTTTGCTAAGAATCTCAACCATGTTGACAGAATTGCTGATACAAGTGATTGAGAAACTTTGAACCTGAATGCTAGGTCATCTTCGAGTAACCCAATCCTTAACTTCATAAGAGTGAAAAAGGGGCCTGGGTAGCAATGGCGTAAGACGTGTCCTTGATCTGTCCGCCACATATTCTTTTTTTCCCGGGTGGTAAATGGAAGAACTGTTGAAAAAGATCTTGGAACGGAAAAGAAGCGAGCGTTCCTCTTCAGAGGAGTCGAGCACTTCACCAGAAGCAAAAAAAGCGAGGAGTGATGAAGTAAACTCTCCTGAAGAAGTCGAGGAGCACGAGGTTGAAGACGAAATCTTTACGGTTTTGAACATGGCCGAAGGCTTTCATAAAGCTTTGGAGGAGATAAATCGAAAGCTGGAAAAGCTAGACGCTATCCAAACAACAGTAAATGATGTCCAAACGTCCCTTCAAAAATTGGAAGGAAGAATACAGAAGCTGGAATATTCGCAAACAATCGCCAGCCACGACATTGAGAACTTGAAAGAAAGCTTAAATAAAGCTGAGAAGCAACAGCAGAATTCGACAGCGAGCCTAAAATTTTATCAGGAGAAAACAGATCTTGCTTTAACCGATTTGCAGAAGAAAAATGATTTAGAAGCTAAGCTTAAAGAGGTACAAGACAAGAATCTCTATTTGGAAGCCTACTCGAGGCGGGAAAATATAATTTTTGAAAATATTGTGCAAGAAACAGACAAAGAAGACACTGAATTAGTTGTTCGCAACTTCCTCGCGACGGAATTAGGATACAAAGATGCAAGCACCGTTGAAATACAGAGGGTTCATCACTTAAGAAAGAAGAAGGAAGAAAAGCCCAGGCAAATTATCGCAAGGTTCCTCCGCTATAAGAACTGTGAAGAAATTCTAGCTTTGGGCTCCCGTTTGCGAGGAAGCAGATTTAAAATGTATCAAGATCTACCCTACGAAATAGTAGCAAGAAGAAGAAAGCAAATGGACACTTTTAAAGAAGCTAGGAAAAATAACATCCCTGCATCTTTTAGTCGGGCACAACCGGATAAGCTCTTGATAAAAGGTAAAATTTCGCCAGTTGGTAAACCTCTCGAGATACCAGGATAGGTGAGAATGCTTCTTCATCATGTCATTACTCATTAGGTAACCAAGATCACGTTAGTATCGTTTGACCACATTTGCCACCTGTTATTATCAATTGCTAGATAATTATTTAGGCGATCGGAATAGAGGTTCGTAACTGATGGCGCTTCGGTTTTTCTTATCTGTCTGTAAGATTCTAGGTAAAAATCCTAGCTTCCCCCCCATGTCCCTTTGCGAAGAGGTTTCTTATTTAGTTGTGTTTATCTGTGCATGTTCTGTTTGGTTTCTATGTTTTAATAGCTTAATCATTTGTTTTAGAAGTAAACGCCTAGTACAAATTCCTATCATACCGTGCAGCGATTGTGGAGCTTTGACACCAGGTGATGTAAGGCTTCCTCTGCAAAGCTGCCCAAGAGAATATCTATGGCTTTGACAATAGCATCACTAAACGTCAGGGGATTAAGAGACAATACAAAGCGTAGAGAGGTGTTTAATTGGCTTCGCAAAAAAATTACTCGGCATATATGCTACAAGAAGTCCACTGCACTGAAAATACTAATCACGTATGGTCTGCTGAATGGGGCTATCAAGCTATTTTTAGTACTTATAAGAGCAATAAAGCAGGGGTATGCATTCTTTTCAACAACAACTTCGATTTTCAAATAGAAAAAACTTACACTGACCCCCAAGGACGCTTCATTATTTGCGACATTAAAACCAATGAAAAGTGTTTTACTTTAGGGAACATATATGCTCCTAATGAAGACAACCCAACTTTCTTCCTTGACTTCTTTGATCACCTTGCAGATTTCAAATGTGATGATATTATTATAGGAGGCAACTACAATCTTGTACTGGATTTAGAGAAGGACAAGATGGGTGGTCTTACTAAAACTCACCAAAATAGTGTTAAAGTTGTTCAAGAATTCTCTGAGAAACTAGATCTGGTAGACGTCTGGAGGATTCTGCACCCAGACACTAGTAGATTTACCTGGAGACAACGTCATCCAAAAGTGCACTGTAGGCTCGATTTTTTTCTAGTAAGCCAAAGCACAGTTAACATCATGACCCTCGCAGATATCGTCCCAGGTTATAAAACCGACCACTCAATGACTACGTTATGCTTATCACTACATTCAAATCTATGTGGACCAGGTTTCTGGAAACTAAACACATCTTTTTTAACTGAATTGGATTACGTAAACCAAATTAAAACAACGATTCAGGAAACACTCGATGAGTACAAAAATGACGAATCGGTAAATCCTTCACTTCTTTGGGAAATGATAAAGCTAAAAGTGCGCGAAAAATCGCTCCGCTACTCCAAGAGCAAAACAAAGCAAGCTAAACAACGCGAAACATTTCTGGAACAAACAATTGCCAGATTAGAAGCGGATCTCGATAATAAAAACTCCGATGAAATGCACTCCTTACACCGGGAGGAACAATTGAATGAAAGCAGGCTTGAGCTTGAAAAGATAATTGAAATCCGCACCAAAGGCGCAATTTTGAGATCTAAGACTAAATGGTATAATGAAGGAGAGAAAAACACCAAGTATTTTCTTAATTTAGAAAAACGACACTACAATCAAGGGACAATAAGTCAAATTAAAATAAACGATAGCAAATTTGTCACCTCGGATAAAAAAATATTAACTGAATGTGTGGCGTTCTATAAAAATCTCTACTCATCCAAAGGTAACACATACAACCAAGATGGTACAACTGTTTTCTTTGAGGGTGGTGATGAAAGAGCCATTGACGAATATGAATGAACTTTGTGCGAAGGAGTTTTAACTGAAAAAGAGTGCCTTGAGGCTTTAAGAGATATGGAATCAGAAAAGACCCCTGGGACAGACGGCCTACCAGCCGAATTTTACAAAGTGTTTTGGAAAGATGTATCCAGCACCCTAATTAGCGCACTGAACTACGCTTATGAAACTGGAAAACTCTCAATAACCCAGAGAAGAGGAATTATCAAACTTATCCCTAAGAAAGACGCAGAACCGTTCTTTATTAAGAATTGGAGACCCCTAACCCTCCTGAACAGCGACTATAAAATGGCGGCAAAATCAATTGCTAATCGCTTGAAACCTCTCCTCCCTGATCTCATTAATTACGACCAGACTGGCTTTATAAGAGGTCGTTTTATCGGAGAAAACATCCGCCTTATCGATAGCGTTATTTGCTACGCTAAAGAAAACAATATACCAGGATTACTTTTGTTTTTAGATTTTGAAAAAGCTTTTGACACGATAGAATGGCCTTTCATTAGGAAAACCTTTCAACATTTTGGTTTTGGTAGTAGCATTTTAAAATGGCTAAACCTTTTCTATTGCTGCCCAGAAAGCTGCGTTTTGAATAATGGTTGGGCGAGCGATTTTTTTTGAAATCCAAAAAGGTGTAAGGCAAGGCTGTCCCCTTTCACCTTATCTGCTTGTTCTGGCAGTAGAAGTTTTAGCTAAGGCAATTCGTGAAAATAAAAGTATTAAAGGGATCTTTGTAAACGGTAAAGAAATAAAACTAAGTCAGTATGCAGACGATACAACTCTTATAGTAGATGGAACAAAGGAATCGTTAATAGCCTCTCTCAAAACACTGGACGATTTTTATGAAGTCTCTGGCTTAAAACTTAATGACAAAAAAACAGAAGCCTTTTGGATTGGGGCAAATTGTAACAAAGATGAAATATCAATTCTCGGAAGAAACTTTAAATGGCCGAAGTGTAAAGTTAAAGCTTTAGGTGCCTGGTTTTCAAATGATCCGGAAGCAAAGGCAACTTTAAATTATAATGAAAAACTAGATAAGGTCCGGAAATACCGTAGACTTACCCTAGTTGGAAAGATAATGGTCCTAAAAAGTCTGGTTGCTTCTCAGCTCGTTTATGTGCTCTCACCTTTACACACAAATGTGAAAATTATCAAAGAAGTAAACAAGTTATTTTTTCATTCCTCTGGAATGGAAAAGGAGATAAAATCAAACGAGACATTATAACAAACGATTATGCTAATGGAGGACTTAAAATGATAGACACAGTCTTTTAACAAGTCCCTGAAAGCTACATGGATTAAAAAATATCTGGATGAAGAGAACCAGGGAAAGTGGAAATATTTTTTTGATATAGAGTTAGAGCGAGTTGGAGGCACAATAGTCCTCACTAGTAACTTAAACAAGAAAGATACCATTGAGAATCTCAAGATTAAGAATAACTTTATAAAAGAGATACTTTCAATCTGGGCGGAAGTCAATTTTGATGAAAACATAACGTCCGAGAAACAATTTCTTGAACAAACTTTATGGCACAACTCACTCATTAGAATCGATAACTGTCCTGTCTTCTATTGTGAATGGTTTGATCGAGGCGTTACGAAAGTGAAACATTTGAAAGATGAACATAACAAATTTTTATCACTAGCTGAGCTGCAGCAAAAATACAGCCTCAAAGTTTGTCTTTTAAAGTATTTCGGACTAGTGTCTGCTCTAAAATCTCTTTGGACTACATGTAAAACAAACTGCATCAAAAACTGCAACAATTATGAAACCTTTGTAGTAAGATTAACAGAATGCCAAAGTGCGAGCAAACTTGTATACACCAAGTTGCTTTATACAAAATGCAAGTTACCATCCCATAATCAACAGAAATGGCTAAAAGACTGCAACGAAAATGATGTGAAGGCGATTAATTGGCGGGAAGCCTACCAGTTGGCTGCTAAATATACTAAAAGTACAAGAATTATTGAATTCCAATATAAATTTTTACATAGACGAATATCAACGAACGACTTCTTAACAAAAATTGGCGTAAAAGACAACCCAAATTGTTCTGTTTGTAATAATGAACCGGAGAAACTTCTTCATCTTTTTTGGTCTTGTCCTAAAGTGGCCTTTTTCTGGCATAGTTTATCTCTTAAGCTGACTTTGCTCCAC
Source organism: Porites lobata (assembly GCA_942486035.1). Classification (NCBI taxonomy): domain Eukaryota; kingdom Metazoa; phylum Cnidaria; class Anthozoa; order Scleractinia; family Poritidae; genus Porites; species Porites lobata. Next base: position 38,629 of record CALNXK010000096.1, read on the forward strand.
ATTACACCGGAACATTACATATTAGATATATTTGTTGTACTTGGTCTAAAGCTGGATTCTTCAAAAAACTGCCAGCAAATTAATTTCCTTTTCCTTCTAGCCAGAAATTACATCTGGATTAGCAAAAGAAGGGAAACCTCGCCAAAGATAGCAGGCTTCCTGCAATACCTCAAATCATTCTACCACATAGAGACCACTGCAGGTCCCATTTTACCAAAAAAAGTGGGAAAATGTGAGCTCCTTATTTCAGTAAGCCTTTGATTTTGTATACATTTGTATAACTCGATCCTCTGCTCATTTTCTCCAGCATTAACCTGGTGTATCTTTTGCTTCACAATCGCTGCCTCTTTAAGACACTTAAGATATAAGTGCGTTTTTATAAGTGCGTTTACCGTGAATAAATGTTGGTTTTGAAGTACAATTACTAATTAGAACTGCTTGTAAATAGTGCATTGTAGTGTGAGTAGTGAGTAGGTAGTGTTGTAAGTACTGAGTATTGTAAGTCTTTACATTGTAAACAGAGTAAGTACCTTAGTCTATTGTATTCTAAATATTGTATTGTAAGTAGTGTAAGTATCGTAGTGTTTGTAAGTATTTTTGATTGTTGATTGTTGATTGAATAAATGTTATTAAAAATAAAAAAAATAAAAAAAAAAACTTCATAAGAGTCATGAGAAACTCTTGCTCAAGACTTAGTTTTCTGGATGGCCCTCTCTTGACTGAGGGTGGTTCTATGCCAGCATCTTCGTACCTTTCAAATACCTCAGTAAGACGCTGTGCAGTCCTTTCATTAGGTTTTTCTTTTAGAACTTGTGATTGCCTTTCCAATAGTTCATGCTTTTAGCTTTTGGCTTAAAATAATCAAACAGATAACTGAATGTCTCTGCATCAGGTAACCCTGTATACACTGTTACCATTCCCGCTTTGCATACTTGTTTTAAAATGAGATCTGGCCTCACAATTTCTGGATCCCAGTCTGAATCCTCTGTTTGTGATGACTCAGGTTCAGTATCTAAAACTACATCCATGTTAGAATCATCATTTACTGCAGTATCCAAAGCTACTTCTGCAGTAAACTCATGTGTATTACTGTCATCACTGTGATTATTTGCATCGGATGTTCCAGCTCTCTCTAGAGTTTTTCTTTTCTTTGGAGATTTGCGAAACTTAGCTTGCAACAGAGACAAGAAGAGTGTAGGGTGAGGATTCTCGTTTGTTGGTTCACCATGTACAAAATGATTGGCACAAACATATGATCCCTTCCCTCAGATACTTTTCTGCTTAATCCTGGAGCAATGTTATTTATCCAAATTTGGCGTTTGTCCTTTAACTTGTGTAAACTTAAAGAAGTGCATAACTTTCACGTGACCGGACTACGTATTTCTCAGGATATCTATTATCATTATTGCAGCCACCGACGCAGCAGAAGGCTTTCTTGGCCTTGAGTGACATAGGAAAACCTAAAAGGAAACAAATCAGGTGTGTCTGGCTAACTAAGTCTGAGTTAAACAAAAACAGATTTTGACCTAAAATAAAAGCCAAAACTACCAACTATCGATCAACTATCGAAGTTTCAGCGAATCACAACACAAAAGAGGTAGTTTACATTACTTTATTATTATTTAGCATAAGGTTTGAGCTTTCAAATAATTAAAGGCTGCACGATAAGCGGGCGGAAGTGATTTCCTGTTCGCCATGTGCTTGTAGCTTGTGTCACACAACTTCACAAGGCCCAAAACATTTGCTTGAAATCGGGTGAAATATTAACGCTAGTTGGCTGATTTTTTATACAGGACTAGAAAAATTACTTACCTTCAATGTCTGGGAAGCTTGGGTTTAAAGGTTAGGTAGAAGAGCTGTAAATAACGGAAATGTAGCTGGCGTTCACTTCGATCCTGAATATTTTACAAAGAAATGTATGGGAATTGGTAACTGCACCTCCAGAGTCTTTGCCTACCCGTCAAAAATGGCATCGAAAACCGTGATAAGGCCTATTGCAATAGAAGACGATTGACTTTAAATTGTTTTCAGTTTGTGGATGCGTGGACCTAATTTTGCCTTTTTATGTTTTAGGTTATACTGGTGAATGGAAAGCTTGTTCTGGAAGATCGTCGGATCTATTTAAGTCAGAATGAGGAGTTGCGTTGGTTAGGCACTGACATTGAGGAAAGGATTTTAACATGTACAAACCAGTTTCACATTGCCCTGAAAAGGTTCACACCACAGCAAACATTTCAATATATATCTGCCAGGGAAGTTATCATATGCTAAATAATTAAGTATTTTTATACCGCATTAGACAAGATCACATTCTAGCATTTTTTTTGTACTATGATCAACTGCATGCTTTTATCAAGTGTTGCAAAAGAGATGTGCCCCGTCCCTTGGTTAGGTTACATCCCACAACTCAACTCCTTCCCCATCTCCAGGAAGGTGGTCAGGAATTTGCAATAGGAAAGAGGTCCTTGAAGGCCAAGAGGAGAGGTTTGGGTGGGGGGCAAAATGTATATTTCAATAATGAAGGAGTACAATGAGAATAAAACCTTCAGTAACATCTGATAAACTGCCTGATTTTCCTTCCCATTTACCTTTTACATGAGAATAGGGCCTTCATACATACATACATACATACATACATTATTGCATCACTTAACTTATATTAAGAATGGTATCATTAGTGGTATCGTTGACAAGTACGTTATTGCTTTCTCTGTACAAGGAAGGTGTGATTAGTTTGTCTTATGTATCCTTGACAATTAACTATCTTTGGTACGGTTTAATTCACCATTTATTTACTATCCCATGCTTGATCAGCGAATATTGTGAAATTCTGAAATTGGCCTACTGCTACACACCAGGCTATATAATTTATCACTGATCATTTTATTACTGTCGCAGACTGTGTTATCTAACCACAGGTGTTCAAATCTCCTTAATTAAGGATTCTTTTTTTTCTTTTTAGACCTACATGTGAGTATTGAAATAACCACTTAATATTTACATACGTTTTCCAGGAGAAGCAAACATCGGTATAATTCAGAGTACACCAAGAAGTGTTTGTAACACCACATGCCTACAGGTTCTGGCTTATGGACAGGGACGCCAGAGGAAGGATCATCCCCTTCTGTTATCTCTTGGGGATCAATGTATCTCTGGGACTTCACTGTAAGTCGCACATTCGCCTTCTCCTTGCCCTCTCCTCCAACTTCTAATCCTTTGCCTCTCATTCTCCGTTGTTCAGTCTCGCTCTGTACAGACTCACCATAGCTTCACATCAACCATGCTCAGTTGTGTGTTACTGACTAAATCAATGGCTGGTTATGACCAATTTTTGAATTTAAACAATTATTTCTGGAAATTAATTACTTCAATATTATTTTTAGTAAGATGGTGATGAACAAGGTTTGCAAGACCACATTGGTCACATTCCTTGACGATGGCAAAATGACATCGGCATTAGCAGAATTTTTGCTGCAACTACAAGGGGGTCTGATGCAGGGCTCAACAGCACAGGGACAATCAATACCAAAGGGAAGCATGATACTGACGTCAAACTTTAATGAGCCAGAGCGGTATGATATTTTCAACGACTTGTTACTTCACTTTTGCTGAAGTTGATGACATGGAATTGCTTTTTGAAAATTCTATCTAATCGAGATATCTACTATTCCATTTTTGAAATAGACTAATCTTTATTTCAGATTAGTTGGAAGGGTGATTAAATTCCCTTTTAAAGATTCAGGAGGGTTCAGCAGGGATGTTGAACAAGGCATTAGTGAGCCGTTGGCCCATGTTCAAAGCAATAAGGTAATGCAAACATAACTGTAAAGGACCAATCATTTTATCCAAGGCCTTATTGCATAAAAGAAACATAACGCTACGTTGTTCTGCTTGTAGGACTTGAAATGTTTATTTGAAAAAAGGATAATGGTTTATCAAACTCAGTACTGTGTAAAATGTCCTAAATTTATTGTAACAATGATCGATGTACCAGAGTAAAGTGCTGAAATACGATTATAATGAATGCATGTATTATTTATACAGATTAAACTGTAACTAACTCTGGTTTTAGGGATTGCTGACGTTGTGAGCTGTGAAATACAACAGTTTGGTAAAGGCAGCTGAAGATGCTGACATAAGTCTTGAGCTGACTTCACTTCTGGCACAGAAGCTCCCCAATTATCAGTCAAGATGGCTCAAGGGTGTTGCTAGGGTGATTACATTGGTAATTGTTTCAAGTTCATTTGAGATTATTATATGTAAATTGTTGCAAATCGAATAGCAATTTTTATAGCACCTCATTTTCATTGTGAAATGTGTACTAGGGAAGTGACACAATCGATTGTGTGGTGATCTTAAGTAACTGAATTGAATTACTTTAAATACAATAGTATAGATAGATCAAGATGGATGGTTACAAACCTCAAAGCCCGAAACATTATTCCTTTTGCAGGAACAAACTTATTAATTCATCTCTAATACTGCTAAAAAGCTTTTGGTTAGTTTTCTTTTAGTTGTGCCTCACAGCTGGCCACCCAGTTAATCTCTTAGATGTTGTGAGACAATACTTGCAGTTTCAGGACACTATGCAAGGTTTTCAAACAACCTTGCAAAAGATTCAGAGTGCCCTTTTCTACCACAAAAATCCTTCGAAAAGCCAGGTAATTTATGGAAAAGAAGTCACCTTTAAATTAACCTTACATTCATACCGTAGGACATCCATGGGCAAACTGTTTCTTTGAGCCTTGATCCCAAATTTAAGGATCAAAATAAGTGAACATTATACTTCCTTTCTGCTATTCTTACACTGTAGTAATGCTGTGTTGTACTAAATGAATAATTCGTTACTGTCCAGTAAACTGGCCTCATTGAGTAAATAAAAATTGTGCTTAACATACATAATGACACGTATAGATTGGTAATTTTACTTGTAAAATTAACTCAGTACAAGTGCTACTATTCCAGGTGCTGTCATGGCTGAATCCAACAACAAGTGTTAACAAAGGTGCAGACAGAGGCGAAAAGAAATTTGTACCTGCCATCGCAATCAGAAGCACAATCACTGACCAATGGTCAGATGTTTCACGACAAGTATGATGTGTTCTATAACCTAACAATGCTTTAAATTATGTTTAACTGGGGCTATGTCGACACAGGGATTTCATGAATTTTTCATAACGAATAACTATCCTAAACAAATACTTTTGGACATCTGAAAGTAAGTGTCGTGTTTATAAGTACAGACTGGCCATGGAAGTCAATGTAAACATGAATGTCTTTTTTTCTTTTTGGAAAGGCAGAGATTGGGATAGCAGAATAATTAGGATGAATTACTTGCAATTACTGTTTTTATTGAGTATATTGTTAATTCAGACTAATTTCATGATGCAAATTTTAGGAGTTGCTTGGTGAGGCGCAAAAGCATGGCAGGTCAACAACTGGTGTCTCTGTTGCATTTGGTAAAGGTGATGATTTTTGTACTGGTGACCTAACAAAAAGAAATCAAAATTCTGAAAAGAAAAAGGCAGTCAATCCACAATCCTTTCGAGCCAAGAGACATCTTGTTCACTCCCAGACCCCTCTATATCCATGCCCTCTCCAAAATTGTAAGCTTGCCAGACGCACATGCTTTTAGAAGTCAGAGAGAAATTACTGTATTTCGGTATTCCAGGAATCTTATTAGCAGCACCTGCTGACATCATGGGTTGGTCAACCTTGCATTCCGCAACACTCATTCCTGCAATTCCTCCTGGGGACTCCAAGCCTTTCTTTTTTTTTTTCACTTTGTGATTTTCAGCAACATGTCGAAGGCGCTGTTTGCAAGGGGCGATCTTTCTGTCACATAAGTCCTTACCCGACTGAGGGTCAGAGAAATCTTAGCCGATTACTTTGATGCCTTACCTTCTGCTAGTGGAATTGATGGTTGACGAAAGTGCATTACAGTGGTAGCATCCAACATTATCACTTCTCAGGATCGCTCTACATACTGATTGATGCGACTCTTTGACACAGACAAGGACATCTTCAAGTATACAAGAAACAGAAAACTAGTCCTGTTTGCAGCTGTCAATGGTAATCACATATGGGGATTAAGTGTTCACTTGTGAATACTACTGGACAGTCAGGATGGTTTGATTTGTGAACAACAGCAGATAAGTGCCAGCTACTTCCGCACTTGGCGAACCATTGGGACCGCCTTTCTCTGAAGCATATGGGAAATAATTTCATGGCCCAGTCATTAATAACCATAATGGTCTGGTCATCTAACCAATCGAGTGTATCTTGTCTCGCTAGATCTTGTTGAAAAGTCCTCAATATGAATTAATGAGCTTTTCAAGCATCGATGCTGGAAACCGCGTGATCTAAGTCGCACTTGCTCTCTCCTTTTGCTTCTCCCTCAAGTCCAGATCTCCATTTCTGAGAGTGTCTTTGATAGCTTTCAGAACATCAACAATACCCTTGCATTAGGAACATGTCTGGTTGTGATCGTGGCAACATTCACCTGAAAATTTCTCTTAGACTGGATCCAATAGTGCAAACACAGTAGAGTGATCAGCACAAGGCTCTTCCAGTCCTAGAGGACTCTTGTATACACTTTTGAGATAATTCCTTCCAGCCCATAATGACCGAAGGGTGTCTTGGGTTTATGTTGCACCAGCACCGTGTCAACCTACATTCTCAACGATTGAGGCTGTCACCTCATATGCTTCTTCACCAGTTGTAGACGTACTGTCCAACCCCTGCAAGGACTTTTGCTTAGACGTACTACAAACCTCTAGAAGACAGAAACAGGTATGCTCCTTTAGCGGCTCCACACAATGTTCACGACACTCTTCATGGTAAAGATAGATGATTTTTGATGCAGTCATTGTACGAACCACTGAAGGAATGGGGATTCTCTATGGCACGTTATTAGGGTCAAAATTAATAATGCAAACTTTTTTTTAAGATGACTTTCGAATTGCAACTCGTGACATGATTAATTGCTAATGTAGTTTCTTTTGACATTTTTTGCGAAAACTTGCTTCTTTCTGCACGTTCCATGGCGTACAAGTATTTTTATTTACCATTACTTTCCAATTGCAACTCTTGTTGCATGGTTAATTGCCAATTAAGTTTTTCTTCACATTTTCTGGCAAAACTTACTTCTTTCTGCACGGTTCTTGGCTTGAGACATAAACATACACAAGCTATTTTCTGAAAATAAGAATGACTTAACATGCAAGATTATTTCCGAAATATCAAAACTCTTACCATAAAAATTCTTTATAAAGCTCTGTTTCTAATACATCAATGTAAGACACCTGTAAGCAATAAAAAATACCAACATCGAATTAGTATTGAAATACATGTCTTACTGCAAATTTTCTGCAAAATCAACCACGCGTTCCAGTCTTGAAATGTCACGTGTTATCAACTTTCCCATGATCCTCTGAGGCCCACATGTCACACAATTTGTCACATCTGCACGCAGGCAAATCTCTGGAAACTTGGTTGGGTTTTTCTTTATCGATCGTTTATTTCTTTCCGTCGTTCTTTATCAGTTACAATGGATCCAAATTTACTACGCGAGTGCACACAGTGCTTGTTGGAGACAGCGGACCTTACCCGTAACCGGACCGCTGCTGTAACGTCCACAATGCTGACAACCACAACAACAACCTCGAGCTCGATGACTGTGCAACCTCAACCAAACAGCACAACTGTTAGGAGTGAGCACAACCGACTGCTTGGCTACCGGCCGCCAGCTCCGTCACGAGCTCCTCAAAATCCTCATGCAAATAGTCGGGGAACAAGCTGCTCGCCCTACACAAACGTGACCATAGCTTGTGCAAGCTCCATGTGGAGCAGGTCGTTCGTATGTATGGTGACAGCCAGACAGCAAACGCCACTGTCAACCTCGACAGAATTGACCTATCACTGAACGGCCTGGGGGGGAGAAGAAGTTATCATTCCCCAAAGAAGGAAACATGGCAGAGGTGCACAAAACCATACTTGCGGCCTTTCCATTCCTAATAAATGATTTAACAATTTATTTGAATAGAATCTTCGTGAAAAGCAAAACTAGCAGAAACGGAAACATAAAGAGTCAAAGTAGCCGCTAAATAAGAAACACAACCGTTCTAAGTGAGTTTAGCATGTTCCTCAAGTTATCAAATCTAAGCAGCAAAAATTTTTTTTACGCTTAATTCTTTTTACCCTATTTACGGCTAACGGTTAAAATTTTTTAATTTTTACAGCTATCGACTAAATTTGGGCCATTTTACGCCTATCGGTTAACCCCACTGAGACCCTCATTAAAGAACTAGCTCCTGAGAAGTGCCATGCAGCAGATTGGCTGAACTGAAATATTTGAATATGAGCATGCATGCAGTCAACTTAGTGTGCGACCTTTGATATCACTCTGGTGCCTCGATAAAGCAGTTAATAATGACGTAGCTTCCTTATACTATATAATTCAGGACCTCCCAGAGGGGGAGGGGGTGCATGCTCCCTTGTTCCCTATATAAACTTATAGTTGTTCCCTTTTTCCTCAACAATAAACTAAGGTGTTCCCCGAAATTTACTTTTCCTCAGTTCCGATGTTCCCTTGATCCCCCAAAATATTTCTCACTGTTCCCCAGAATTTCTCCCATATTTCATTTTTGCCTGTCCACTATTTAAAGAAAGTGCCTCACTGAGGTAAAATTTGCCTACAGGGAAACAGCCTTACAACACGGAAAGAAATCTGCCCGTAAAAAACTTCTTCCTTCTGGCTTTTCCTAGCCTGAAGAGAATACAAATGGGGAAATGGCACCTTATACAAAACCAGCAACGGCGAAGATAAATCTTTAAGAAGCTTCCCCCATATCTTATTGCGAGGGAAAATCTCTTGAGGACCTATTAGTTAGCTTATAGAACGAAGCTGTGAAGGTCATCATGCAACTTCCAATACCACCAATAAGTGCGGGAGTAGTGTGATGCCTGTCGCTTATTTTCCCCAGTTCTTCTGTGAAGAACAAAATATCTGATTTTTCTCCAGGGCCCGAAAAGTGAGACAAATTGTAATATTTTGTCATTGCAAAGGCAATTTTTCCTCTTACACATCAATTTTGAAACAAATTTTCACAAAATTTACAAGAAGGCAGCAGGAAGAGAGAACCTCTTAAAGTGTATCCATCCTAAAGTTTTACTTGTAACTTTTAATGTAGTTTTAAACGGTTTTTCAACTTAGTGCATGTTTGCTTTTTATTTATTTTGGATATTCTTTAGTATTTCTTGATTACTTGTAAAGTTACAGAAATCGGTGTTCCCTTGTTCCCTAGTAGTTATTTTAAGATATCCCTCTTTTCCTAAAACCCCTGGAACGCCCTCATAATTAAAGAGTTTATTACATCTACCATTACATTGTCTTTTTAAACTGTTGTAAAAAAGCGATTGATCGTGTTCAGTTACATAGCAGAAGTATGAAACTATCATTTTTTTACTTAATGATAGTAATCGAAAATAACTACAAGTAATTTCTTTCTTGTTCATATTGCCATGGTTTTGAGTCAAAGATGATGGTGAAAGTGAAATGATACCGTAACATAAAGCATCATAATAACAACGTTATATTGTTAATAAAATCCCGGCATTAAAATTATTGAAACAAACAATAACTAGAATGACTTTCATTCAGTCTATCTACACATTCATGTTTCTACACACTTTTTTGGCCTACTGAAAAAATTGATCTGAATTGTATGGGTACGCTTTTAATTGGTGTCAATTTGTTCTCCCCATGCACTGTGGGCAGATCCCAGACTTTTTTGCTGGGGCGGGCAGGGGGGGGAGGTAATTAATTAAATTTAAATTCTCCTATAACTGCCTCAAAACATTCCACTTATGGAAGGACAAAATGAGACCTGAAACTCCACAAACTCTTGCAACGCCAACAAAAACGCAAATGACGCAGATTTGTTGTTTGATTTCTTATTGGCACTGTGAGGCTGGTCGGCGTTGCAAGTTTTTTTAAATTTATAATAATGCTCTTTTTGGTGGGCTGTTATAAAGTGAGTTTCTAGCCACCCAATCAACCTCCTGGATCTGTTGTAATGTGGTTAGGATTAGTATTGGGTTGCACCTAAAAATTTGTCAAGAACAAAGGACCAAATATTAAACGAAGTCTAACTTAAGTCGCGGTTAAAGAATCTTTGAACCTCCAGATCTCAGTCTTCTTCGGTGGGTTGTTTTAGGAAGATAAATGGTTTTCAAGTCTTCTCTATATGCTTTCATAAAACTGTTTACAATAAATGATGTTTAGATAAAATCGTTGAGCAAATTGAAAATGACTTAGAACGTGGTAATAAACGGGCTAAACTACGTTTAGATATTTGGCCCAAAGTGTTCATTCACAATTAGAGGTCTACTGATCTTAGTGTTGATGGTTTGTAACAATGGAAATAAATTCTACGATCTTATTATTTTAAGAAAGTTTGTCGTCGTAGCGTACAATACACAACTTGTTTGCTGAAAAAAATAGAGGCCTTGACCATTGATTTGATTGCAAGCAGCAAAATTAAACTTATAGAATAAAAGGCTCCTAATTTTTAGACTCCTTTTTGTAAACAGGAGGTCTTATCGCGGTCTGGTAACAGCCGTATCTACAGTTAGGTGAGAATATTTCCATCTACTGCGTTTAAGAGATGGTTTTTTCATTTCACAACTGGCTTGTTTTAATAAGAATACTAGAAAAAGTGAACAAAGTTACGAATACTTTATCCTTTTGCAGTAAACAAACCGAGAGCAGCAAATGTCAGAACCACATGGACACCCTCACAGAACAGAAGTATCGGTGCGGTATTGCAAGGGCAGAACTGCCAGGAAATTCCTCATTGAGACATTGATGTCTCCTGTTGATGTCTCCTGCTCTCCACTGTCGCCACATTCTTTCGTCCCAGTATGACTGCAAATCTTTTCTCATTAAACCTTTCCTCCGGTTTTGGCTCCAGGCTGATTCTGCCTCCTTGGTATGGACTCTGGTACGCGGGTCAACAAAATTGTGTCTGTGGACGACAACTCGATGAGAGCTGACGTTTGGCAATGCAGCCACTCTTCTGTAGGCTGCCCAGTCGTCGCTGTGGACTTCTGTACCTAGCCTAATGCATCTCTGAATAATTGGAAGCAGAGTGGCTGCATTCCTTCTATCTACTACCTGACAATAGCCTCTCGCCGGATTGTAGTTGCACGACACTATTCCAAATACCCACGCCTCTCATGCTGCTCTCCTTCCCCTAACGTACTGGAAAAAAAGAAATTCAAAGTATTATAATGTTTATAATCGGTTGTAGTAAGAATCAGCATGTTCCCAATAATTGTCAATTCTAACCTCTTGAACCCATTTTTCAATGGGGAGGGGGGTTGGGTGTGGACTCATTACCATTACCTATACAGGGAGGGTCTACCTGAAAGGAGTACCTTTTTCAGTCCACAGTAGTTTGACCATTTAATTGTTAGACAATCGTCATACGACTAATGAGGTATTAAGCAGGTACGTGAAAGGAGTAATATTTACCAACGGAACGAATATGAAAATGGTATAGAAGAGGCATTGAACATTGGGCGGAGCATCTTCGCATAAAATTTCCTTGGGACCCCCCTAACCTGCGCACTGTAATCCTTTGCGAATCGTCAGCAATGAAATAATAGATGGAGAGAAGGAGAGTCCCTAGTGCCACTCGAGGGAACTCTTCGAAAAAGCTGTTTGTAAGCAGGCTTCTTTTCTTCGTACATCCACTGCAATGCCTAGGAGACGGAAAAGAAGTTTGGGAGTAAAATGAGAAAATCAATCTCACGACTAAGTCGATTAAGTGAAAGCGCTCACGATTTGATCGTTCTATGAGAAACGATGTTAAACAAAAGAACGGTCCCGGGGAGTATTCCTCAGAATTCTTGGTGGGGCATGCCTCCGAGTTCTCCAAATGCTGACCCGGCCCCGAAGAAATTTGTGATGTCATTGTTAGTTAGCCCAAAAAACCAATAATGAAGATTTCTAGTAGTAATACTGGCTACCTTAGCAGACAGCCAATCAGAATCGCGTATTTCAAACACGTGATCGCTCTCGACCAATCAGAAGGCTGGATTTAATTACCCCAGAAAAGTCACGTCATACCAAGGGGTATGTCATGTAAGACATCACGAAAAGTTCCCCAACATTCCCCCTTCATGTAATAGCACACCAAATGTCACTTTTCAACTCATTTTATTCTGACGTCATTCCTTATTTTACATGCGGGACGTGTGTGACCTCCTAGTGACGTCACGCCCTTTCAAATATTCATTTATCGTATAGGCCTTAAAAAATTGACAAGAATGGGATGCCTTCCTAGTGCGTGACAGCGTCGAATGAATTCACTTTTGGTGGACCATTTGCTGCATCCTTTTCCGGTAGAACACCAACACAATTTTACCAGAGAAGGACAGTATACGTGACACCTGTGTATCCTAATGCTGAATCTCACTGCTAAAAAGAAAACGTTCTAAGAATAGGTCACGAAGTTCAACGATTCGTTGTAAATAAGGTCTGGGGTTGTGGTTTCTCCAACCCGTTCGATGACAACTGGAACACTAACAGAGTTTAATAAGGGAGGGTAAATGATGGTGGCATTCGTGAAGCGTTATGCCCAAGACTAATTCTGAAAAAAACTCAATTGGTCACAAAAATCATGAATTCATCCAACCAGTTGTCGTTCAGAATTCTGCAAAGCAAATTGCAATTTGATCAATGGCCGGCTGGTTTCGCCTAGCAACCGATGATTGATGTGTTTACATTGATTGAACAGGAAATCTGAAAAACAATCATGGCAAGCCGAAAAATCGTGAATAATTTGACTGTCGCACTTCATCAGCTAATTGTGCACAGCGTTCTAAATAAGGTTTTAGGGAAACATTGTACATTCTCTGTCCTTTACTTTCATATTTACACCAGCATAACTTTACAAGCGAAGGTCGATAAGTGTGGCTCCCATGAACGTTTACGGCAAAGAATAAAATGTCTGTTGTGGAAAAAAATTTAATAAAGATGGAAAAGGTAATAAGGGTTGTATGTCCAGTGTTTGTGCCATTTGGAACCGAAATTAACTAAATGTCTTCGTCTTGGCCAACTTAAATAGTGACTTTGACCTGACTGTCCATGGAATCGAGCACCACCAATCCCCCTCATTGACTAGACGAAAGAAGCTGTCCGATCATGGTACCATGTGAAACATAAAAAAAACGTACATTTTGATATCTACATTTTCAGAAGCGAACAAGTTTTTCGGGATTAAAAGGGGTACTTTTTAACTCGTGGGTGCGAGCGTACCACGAGTTATTGCAGGGACTGAGATATGCAAATGAGTCACTCACTCACTCGTAGTAGACGCACTTCGTAATTAATCGGGTCCGAACTCGAGAGCGCGAAGATCTATCGTTTCCAAAGAAGCACGCGCTCGCCGAAGTTCGGTAGCATCAAATTCCTCGCTGCGAGCGTGCATCGTGCGCTACAGCACGGTTAAGATAGAGGTCTTACCAAATTTAAGACAGGCAGGAATCTTTCAAATTAGTACGATTCAAAAGTCGACAAAAGCCTTTGACCCGTCCAGGTGTTAAACTTGACAAGAAGATGAGCATTTGCTCTTCGACTCCTTCAACTTCGACGCTGGCTTGATCTCCTACCTTGTAGTACTGTAGTAGGTTATGTGTATCAATAAATTTATGGCGGTCAGTATAAAACACCGACTGCAGACTACGGACTGCGGACTGGGTATAAAATACGGACTATAAAATATGGACTGGTGAAATGTATGGTAAATAAAGGCACTTCTTCTTCTTCTTCTAAAGGACTCCCCAAGATCACGGGGGGAAATGGATGTGAGTTTGAGCATTACCTTTTTAAAATAACAGCGGAAATCAAGGTAAGAAAACATAAGCTAATGTTTTGCGTCCTACTTCGCAGAGGAGTTGTGTCGGCTTTGTATCGCATATGTTCTTTCATTGCCATGAAATGCGTTTACATAGTTTTTTACTGTCAGTAGCCTGGTTTCAATTAGCCTTAATTTCATCTCATTGCTTCGAGTCGTTTTTATGGCCGATCGTTTGCCGGCGGAAGTTCCATGGAAAAGACATTAAATATGAGACTTTTCTCTAAACCACGTGACCATCCTCAATGGCGTAGTGGCTATGTGAGGTCGGGTCAAACTGAAGGTACCGGGTTCAAATCCCGCTAATGACCTTCTTTTTCCCTTCTTCCTTTTTTTTTCTTTTTTGTTTTGTCTTGTTTGCTTATTTGTTTTGCTGTTTTTTTTGTTTTGTTTTTAAATATATACTTAAATAACTGTTACTAAAGTGCAATAAACAGCAAGAAAAGTATTGTGTTTTCAGAACAAGGATAGTATATTTATAATATGAATTTCTGTCATTTCCTAAATTCACTCTGGGAAAACCAGAGGTGATAACTAATTGATTATTTTCTAAACAACGTACCCACGAGTTGACGATAGTCTTTCTTTGATTAATACTCGCCAGTGAAATATGCCATCAAGGATTACTACAAAACAAAAAACATTTTAAAGTCTTCAGAGACTGCCCTGAAAATTACAGATACACAATGACGACCTTTCCCAGCCCACCATTCTTGTAAAAGTAAAAAACTATAAATTCTTCTTCTAACGAGAGAGGTGAAATCTCCTAAACGGAACTAATTTTTCGGGTTCCAGAGGAGTACTTTTCAAAACCTTCCATTCATTTATGTCTTCAAGTATGCCTACGAGAAAAGTAATACAGGGTTTCTTATGTGAACAAGATGACTATTCGGTAACAAAAGGCAAAATGTTCTTTCCTGTGGCCAATTTCGAAAGATGAAGTAATGGCTTAACACATAATGTGTTGCTAAAAGAAAAAAATTAGGGATAATCATTAATCGTCCAGCCGTGTAATCCATACATGGTTTTTTCGATAGAGTAAGCAAGATTGACACCCTTGAGAGGTATACACCAATTGCCAAGTAATACAACACAAAGTTTTCCTTTATACGAGGGAAAATCGTCAACACACGGCCAACTTCTAAATACAGTATAATGCATTAACACGTGAATGGATTCTAAAAGAAAAAAATGATCTCTTAATAAAATATACACCAGTTGCATGGATTGACAAAAGCTATTTTCCCTTTGATCGGACAAGAATAAAATAAAAAGTAATGTGATACAATATGGTAGGTGTCTAGAAAAAAGAAAAAAGTAATTTTTTAATCCTCTAATACAAAATCGACAAAGACTTCAAAGCAATAAATGTCACATCCCCCACAGAGTTGAGAGACAAATTTAACGGGTCTCACGTGGATTTGACAGTCTTGACATTTTAACCATAATGTGTCATCACTGTGGCTATAATCGATTATATTGTGAGCTAAAACAAGGTGGGAGTCTGCAAAATTAAAAATATGTGTACGCCCTTCTGTTGCCGTTTTCTGCAACAAAACATTCAATGATATGAAAGGTATCTATAAAAGAGTCCGTAATAAAAGTAATGTGAGGAGCATAAAACACAAAATGGTCTGGTCTTCTGGGTTGAACAAGTTCCTTTCTTTTCACAAAGACTTTCATGGGTACTGCAAAATTAAAGTTCCAGACCCAAGTTTATTAACATCTCGCATCCCTTGCAGGGAGTTTCCATGTCGAAAATAGATCGCACATGTGCGTAACAGATACAACAGCGTAAGCGAGTGGTGTCAATGCTGTTTTTAACCTTGTACCAGGGGTAAGGAGCAATGAATCGTTTATGAAAGCAGTATTGAACGCAAATGTTAAGGGAGCCTGAAAAAATTAAAAAAGGAAATTTAACGGTGGCACCAAAAACAGGTTCCATATTCACGCAGACTGGATAGTCTCTGCGTAATGGTAATGTTACATCGTCTACATCTTAAATGAAGCATTCGCACGCGATAAACAGGAGGAAAAGTATGAATAACCCAGGTATTGAGTAAAGCGATTGTACCTGGAAAAAAAGTTCTTAGTCCCAGTAAGGGTCCAGCATTATACTTCCTTCATGTAATGATTTAAACAGCATTTTACATCCTACAGTTATTTAGCTGTCGCACCAATATCAGCCCAGGCATTTACGGGTGCTGAATAGTCTGTACTCAATACTTATGTCACATTGTTTACAATCCAAACGAATCACCCACTTAGAACAAGAGGGAGGAAACAAACGAATACTCCATGGGTTGAGTAAAGTTATCGTACCTGACATTCGTTCCTTATGTATCGCAAAATCCATGGCTTTGGCAAACGGGTGATCTACATGGAAACTCCTGGAGATTAGTTCCAAGGTGTCCAAAGAAAATCGCCAAAACATCTCTTTTACAATTCTGTGCGTCATAGCTGGATTGTAGGGGCGGTCGTCCATGTACTCTAAAAGCTGATTTGAGGTCAGCGACTTGAGGATGTTATTCAACGCGGTCTGAAAAATAGGCCGTCTGATTAGGGCAGCAAAGGGAAAATCGTACAGCCATTGTAGTTGATCGTTTAGAGTGGCATTTTCAGTGGATAGAACGGCAAGGGAAGGTACTTGAAGATCCATGGCTTTGAATGATAAAAATGAGCCTATCGCTGCTTTTTTTTTGTAGGGTCAAGTATTGCACCAACAGAATGAAACAAGTCTGGAAAAACCAGTTTTGTATTGCACCATCATTTCTAGGCAAAATGCGTGACCCAAAAAAATTATTGCACAACGACATTAGTTCATCATGCCCGTACTGAGCCGTAAATTGTGGAAGAACCTGAGCCAAGAGCAGAAAGAAAAAAGAAAGGAAAGCCAAAGAAAATGGTATGTGAAACCGGAAAATAAAGAAAGGAAGACCATGCTGAACAAGAAGTGGTGTCTGGAAAACAAAGAGAAACGTCAAGAGAGCTGGCAGAGGTACCAAGAAAAAAACAGAGCCAAGATAAACGAAAAGACCAAAAAATGGAGGCAGGGAAATAGAGAGACATTCAATGCAAAGACGAGAGCCAGGTATCACGCCAAAAAAATCGCACAACAAGTAATCGGGCAAGAAAGCGACTTAAATGCAGACCATGTGAAGATCGTTATGGCTCGCTGGCCGCACGTGGCAGAAAGAGAAGCCCTTCAGTACTTGTACCCAAAGGAAATAAAGTATTTGTGGATCAAGGGAGAACTAGAAAACAGTGAATAAAACAATTTTAAAATCAGTTACTGTGTGTTTTTATTGAACCAACGCATAAATGCATTACACTCGGCCATACTAAAGTGAAAGCTTAAATTAAAATGACAGCCGCAATTAACAAGTGGATAATAGGTGTCTGGCAAATAATCTAATTTCGGACAACCATACTCTTCTAAATTAACAAACGGAATTTTTAATTGAGTTAAAAAAGTCTTTTCTTAAGTTCCTTCTTTGTAGGCGACTATGCATTGAGTCGGAGTGTTGAATTGTTCCCACAAAGAAAAGATGTCCGAGCTCCTTTTTTTTTGCAGACCAATGCGTCCCCTTTGAAACTCCACGAGTCTCGGCATAAAGGTTAACCCGGTCACCATGTCACGCACATACTTCACGGTTCTCCGCTCTTGCTGGGTCAGACTAGACCAGACATAATCGTGTGAATAATGAATAAATCCCATCCGCTTGCCAGACTTGTCACACCATCCCAATTCTGGTACTACAAAGTCATTTTTTAAACGAAATCCGTCCAAACAAAAAAAATTACAATGTTTTAGACTCGAACAAGTTTTCCAGGGCTATTTGCGCTTCGGTGGTCAGTTCGCTCGTTCCCACGATGGGCACGTTGTTTTGTAAAGAGGGGGATGACACATTTAATTCGCGCATGCCTTCTACTTGTAAAAATTCTCGATCGAGGGGACTCCACCATAACCATTCCTCGTACATTAAATCATAAAAATAGAGCGGTTTATTCATGAATTTAGCTAGCTCTACTGTCCAATCGCACAGACCACGAAGCACCGAAGGATTAATTGTTTTAAGCATGTGATCTCTGTAGCCCAGCACCAGGACCATGAAGGCCTGGTAAACGATATGCCAATGAGCTTTGACTTGACTTATAAGGATGGGTAGGAAGGACTTTGTAGCTTCATAAAGCGACTGCATTGACATCCTGGGTGGCTTTCTCCAATTCGGACCGTTGAAGCGGCGTGATTTTGGTGGCCCAACTAGAGCAAGGCAGTATTTTAACCACACAGTGGTGATTATGTTTGGCACACAAGTGTTGCACGATGGCGTTGGTTCCTTTAGGCGCTCCGGTGAAAATAGTCAACATTGTAATAAAAAAACAAAAAAGAGAGTTAATGGTCATCCTCTTTAAGACCCACATACATTCTACTTTTTCATCTGCATAATTGGGTTTAGCGTGTATTTTGTGAGTCATGTCCCTTAAAATGTAAGCCACTCGTTGGCAGGTCCCGTTGCAGTTGGGGCTCCATTGCAGACCTTCTCCCTTCTCGTCGGCCTGGTCCTTTTCATCGATGCAATGGTTACATAATAACATGTCCATCAATCGGTCGCATTGCGTTTGCCAGATAACGCGTTGTTGGTTCACTCGTTCAAACGAGGGTTGGTAGCAGATTTGTTTCCGAACCCACCATGCCATCTGACACGCCTTTACTCTTGCACAATCGACAAACCCCACGTCATCGTTCCCGTAATAGTGTTCTTGACAGAGAGGCCACTCTTGGCCCGAGGAAAAACGCCCATGGTACCGATGCTGTGATCCTTGGGTTCTATTTCAAAGTCCATATAAGGAACATCTAGGGACTTGAGCAAGGTCTTGAGTGGACCGTCGTCGCACACACCCACAGCGGGTTTGTCTTTGGTCAAGACGCCTTGCAACCATTCCGTCAGGTCTGCTTTTAACTGTTCAAAGGGACGTAGCTCGGCGTGGTTGATTCATAACGCAAGCCATGACGGTTTTTCGTCTCTTGCTGCATCAAGGCGTGGTCTACTTTGGTCAAGGTGAGGGGGACAGGCAGATTATAAGAAAAACGGGGGTGGTTCTCCCTACGGACATCGCACACCCCAATTTCTCTAAAAAAATGGGTCTTGTCTTGAAAACCGATGTCATAGGAAAATAGGAGGGCCCCAACGTCATGAACAGTAAGCGTCATTCTCACCTGGTCTCCGCTCTTGACTACTACTGCTTCTTAACCTCTCTGAAATGTGACTGACAATGAAAATGAAAGCGTTCCTTATATAGCCTGTAGATTGCACCATCAGGAGGAAACAAGGATTGCATCATGGTTGTGACCTTATTTGGTCGAAGAATGTCAACAATGTGAGTATTTAACCATCAGTATTGCACCATCAGGATGAAACATGATGGACAGGAGGCGGTCCTAAGAGGGGCATAAAGAGAGTCGGCTTAATCATTCTCTCAGCTAGCCAGCCAGCCAGCCAGACCAACCATGAACAGTGACAAAGGCAAGAGAGGACCAAGTCCCAAAAACCAAAAGAGCCAAAAAAAAAAAGTCAAGTCCAATGAAGAAGAAACTGTGACGGTGACCATACCAGAATCCATGGAGTTGTCCAAAGCCATGAACGACATTTTTGGTTTACCTGACGATGGAAAGAGTACGGGTCAGACATTTTTACAGTCCATGGAAAGCATCGAAGTGCTTGAGAAATCTCTACACGATGAGGCAGAGAAGGAAGCTCGTTCTAAACAGCCGATGAATTTTTACAAAAAGCAACTGTTGTAAGTTGACATGCCTGTGACCCAGGAGTGGTTGGAAAAACACTATGGTCACCTTGTTCCACCACCACCACCCAGTTCTCCATTGGAACCTTATTCACCACCCCCTGTGACCCAGGCAGATCCCATCCAAAAGCTGATGGCTGAAGTCACCCAAGAAGAGAGAGAGAAGGCCAATGCCGATTATATCAATGGGGGTGTCCTGCCCTGTCCATTTCATCCCTGTCCCTGTCCCTGTCCCAATTGCTGTGTTTGGTTTACCAGCGAGACTTATGGGATAGTGCTCGATGTGTTGCAGAGCATCACTAACAAGAAGCTGCTTCCCCTGTTCCAAGACACCAGCTTGAGGTGCGAGTGTAACCTGGCGCCTAACATGAAGCTGAGCAAGAGCGAAAAGAATTATTACAAAGTGTATCTTTGCTGTGGCAGAAAAAACAAGGAGCAGAGGTGCGACTACTTTCAGTTTACCCACTGGAGTCCCTGGAGCCCTAAAAGACAAGCCCACCAGCCCACCATGGATGACTTTTTTTCTGGTGAATCCCTTACTTACCAGCGATAAATGAGGAGCATACAAAGTAGGAATTACAAGAGGACAACCCCCAGTCACTCAGTCAATAATTATAATTATTTCCAATATCGTCCCCAGAGAAATGAGTTTTACAGACCCTCTCCAAACTACAGTCCCAAGCCCTATGAGTTTTCCCCAGAGAGGAAAACTCTGTTGGAGGAACCCATCACCAGACGGTCCCCTGTGAAGGAAGAGTACTTTAGAAAAAGTTACAACTTTAGCAACCAAAGGAAACCAGCGAGTGAGGATGACAAACCAGAGCCACCCATTCTTTATAAGAGCAAACTGGTCACAGAGGAGGATGATGATTTTGGTTGGCCTGAACGTGCAAAGAAAAGATTCATAGAAGAAAAAAGAGAATACAAAGGCAAGGACCATCTGTTTGGAAGTTACAGAAAGGATCCCTCGATTCAGCAGTTTAAAAGAGAGGCAGACCAACAAGAGCAATACAAAGAAAAAAGGTTTTTGCAAGAATGCGATGCTAACAATGCAGAAAGACTAAAGAACGGCATGGCTCCTTATTCGGAAAAAGACAAGTTATTTGGTTTTGTGGACTACGACCCTACCAGACAAGTCTACACAGATGGAGTCAATACATCGTTTGTGACAGAAGAAGATAGCTATCTTCCTTCAAATCTTCCTTGGGCTTCCTCCCTCGACTTGGGACGGTTTTAATGCAGGCTTAATGAAATCTTCATCATCACTGGAATCTTTGGAGGCACCATCACACAACAAATCGTCCTCTTCATCAACATATCGTCGAAGATCTTCAAATATATCTCCTTCAGGTAAGAGATATAGAGTTATTCGTGCATATCCAAATCCAGACTCTTCCTTATACCTCCTCAAAGTAAAGAGTTCCTTAGGACCTACACCAGGGATGTGTTTAACTTCACTGCCGTCCTTGAAGGCCAGAAAGTACTCAGATTGGGAATGAATAAACCTGCTGTTCATGAACAGAGTATGTTTCTTTACTGCAGCGAGGTGAATGTCTTCGGCAGATGCTGTTCATGGAACCTTCAAGGGCAAGGTTTCTCCTCATTTGATCACACCCTTCTCCTTCATTACTCCCACGTTGATTGT
>CALNXK010000096.1:70000-240000 GCA_942486035.1 Porites lobata
GGCAGAGTCTGTTGGCTTTAGTGTTTTACCTAAAAATACCACTCTAGGGTCTTCTGGTAACCTGCTTAACATCTGTCTGGTACTGAGGAAAAGGACTTTAGTTTTATCGGGATTGATAAGTAGATGGTTCTCACAGCACCATTGAGCTACACTGTGAAGGTCTGGTTCGAGCCTTTCAATGGCAGCATCAAGCTCAACGAGAGGAAATGACATGAATAGCTTTGAGTCATCCACATACGATTCTAGGTTGCAAAACGTCGGTGCCATGGGTAAATCGTTGAGATAAATGCAGAACAACAATGGTGATAGGATTGCGCCTTGAGGGACTCCGTGAGTTATAGGTAGAGTGTCAGAGTAGGCGGAGCCAATTCTCACGTATTGCCTGCGACCAGTTAAATAGCTCTTGAACCATTTGACAGTAGAGGGTGAGGCTCCTAAGATGGAGAGTTTGTGGAGCAACCTTGCATGGTCTATACTGTCGAAGGCTTTGGATAGATCTAATAGTACTAGTGCTGTTATCTGCTTTTTATCCATTGCTTTGAGTATCTTATCCGTGAGCAGGATGTTTAAGGTCTCTGTAGAATGAGCTTTTTTATTGCTGCTTTGGTGTGAGGTAAGGCGGTTGTTTTTTGTGAGATAGGCGATGAACTGATTCAAAACAATCTTGAAGCTACGGCTAGCAGAGATAACGGTCTGTTGTAAGCAGCTTTTTCATGGTCACCTTCTTTAAGAATCGGAATCACCTCAGCCTCTTTACAGTTGTCAGGAAATGTGCTAGTAAGGATGGAACAATTGATGATGTCAGTAAGAGGGCCCAATATGACAGGGAGACAGTCTCTTAGTACACGAGTGCTGATCTTGTCTGGTCCCGGAGATTTATTCATTGGGAGAGATGTTACAATTTGGCGAACCTCTTCATGTGACACTGTCCTTAAATTGAATAATTCAATAGAGGTAGTATCTATGCCAGTTTCAGATGAAAAATCTCGGACTGTGATGTTATCTTCTTCCCTCAGGCGCTGTACTGCGTCAGCGGCATTTAAGCCGACTTTAGCAAAAAACTGATTGAATTCGTTGGTTAAGACTGTCACATCCTTTGTAAAGGCTGGCCTCTGCTTATCTTTGGAGGGGATGGCGCGATTAAAAATTTTCCACAGTGAGCCAGAGTTGTTTTTATTAGCTGTGACCTCTTCAAAGGTGTGATCTCTTTCAGCTTCTTGTAGCTTTTTCTTGACCAAGTCACGGGAATGTTTGAAATTTATCCACTCGGTGTCTTGGCGAGACTGTATGAATTGCTTCAGGAGGAGATCTCGCGATCTCATGAGATCCTTGATTTCCTGGTTCACAAAAGGGCACGGTCTACTCCGAAGTTTAATTTGTTTCACGGGAGCATGTAAGCTCAAGACAGACTGCAAAGTGTCATTTAAAATCTTGAGCTTAGAGTCTACATCGGTTTGATCGAAGAGAGTGAGCAGGAAATCCGCTTCCTTAGCTAGATCCGTGACAAAGAGATCCGCATTATACTTGTTGTAACTTCGAGTGGTAATGTACTGAGGGGTAGTCTTGGGTTTCTTAACCTTGAGCTTGACAAAAACAATTGAATGGTCACTAATTGGTCGATGTATTACACCGCTATCACGCACTGAATTGTTGGAGGAGACTAGGATAACATCGAGCAGGGATTGAGTGGTCGCTGTTATCCTGGTTGGTTTTGTAATGAGTTGTTTTAGGTTCATATCCGTATACAATTTCTCCAGAGCTTTGAATTCAGTGCCTGTTTTCTTGAGGCCGTCGCAGTTTAGGTCGCCTAGGATTGTGATTGGTTTGTCAAGCAGCAAGGCTTGAATATAGCGGGGCTTAAGTAGTTCTTCGAAGGAACTCAGAGGAGAGTCGTCGGGGCGATATGTCACACAAATTATTGTTGATTTTAGTTTCTTGCCCAGGACATTTATCCAAAGCTGATGGAAATTTTGCTCGGATATCGATGACAACTCCTTCAGTACAGATGACTTGAGATCTTTGCCGACATAGGCACATACTCTGCGACCTCTTTTGTGAAGTCGATCTAACTTGTGTAATTTGTAACCTTCGATTTGTATCTCTGCTGAAGTGACGGTGGTATTGAGCCATGTTTCAGAGATTGTAATGATGTCGCTTTTCCTTTCAGCTGCAAAAAGTGAGCGCGATTTTTTAGCGATCTAATATTCAAATGAAGGATTTCAAGCCCACCAGGCGCTTTGGAAGGTTGTTTGTTTTCTTTAATGCGCTTTACGGAGCATAGATTATGCAAATTTACTCCTCTCTCGCCAGGTTTTGTGTTGTCAGGTTTCCGCTGAACATGAGAGATTGCAATATTATGTTTATGGTTTCGGACAGCCTGACCAGAGCGAACTCCTCGTGTTCTGAATATTCCATTGCTTTTCAGCAAATGGAAGGTTTCGTCTGGGATTTTAAATTGCCATAACCGCAGTTGTAGTAGCTCAGATCTTGTTAAGTACACAATGTCAATCAATTAAGTACATACAGATTGATAGATATTGTCTTTTCAAAATAATTTCTTATTTCCTATAGTAGAGTAATGTATAACTAGAATGCTTTTACAGCAGCATTCAGTATCGCTTGCTTGGAGATTAGATCCAGAAATGAGAAGGTGCAGATTAATATTGTACATGAAACAGGATTTACTAATGTTAAAGGTTTTTTACTTCCTACTTTATTGACATTGATACTTTTTATTTGTTTCTGAAATTATTTACAATTAGCATGTGTATTAGCAACAACAAAATATGTCTGTGCTCACAGACTATATGCATCTATATATAAATACACAACAATTCAAGGGCCTGAATTGCAGGGAAATTACATCATTGCCTGCAGAGATCAAAAGAGTCATTTAGATGCCATGTCATTTCAATCATCACCAAAAATAAACTGCATGCTCATCACCACACCCATTTGCAATATACAATCTTATGACAGTTTAGAACACCTAACAATCACAGTTTAATTTGCTAATTAAGATTCTTATTTTTTTTTCCAACCACTGAGTATAGTCTTTACTTGTTCCATACTTTCACAAAAGTCCTAAATTTAATATTTCTGAAGCTTTCTTTACAAAATATGCCTGGCTTCAATCATGCAATAATTCTTAGTCCCACTTTCCACAGTCTTTGCAAGGAATGTCTTGTACAATGACCCCCTTTTGTGTCCTAAGGAAAACGAACAATGTGGTGCAGATTAACTCTTTCTGCTTTATTACACAAGCAAGAGTTAAATAATATGTACAACAAATTATATCGATTGCATGTTGTTTTTAGAGACCCTCTGTTGACACTCAGCTTATTTGCTTCGTCCACTTCTCAGTAGAACTCTCTGAACTAACAAGTAAGAAACACCATAATTTTCTCTTGGACGCAGTCACTTACAACAGACATCAGAGGTCTTCAAAGTTTTTGATAACTTTCAACAAGGCAGGAAACACACAAAGGACGTATACATACGTCCCACAGCTACAACCTAGGAATTAATTGCAATTCATATTAATACTTTGAAAAACTGACAAAATGAGATTAGAGACCTTAAGATACCCTGATATTGGTGTACGGGTACGGGTAGTGTACCCGTACACGTAAAATGTTCATGTGCGTGACTATTTCGATTAAGATACCAGAAGAGTTAACGCGCGGGGATTGGTAAGGATTGTTTACAAAGATGGCGGCTGCGGCAGCGAGGTTGGCTCTTTTTCCTCTGAAATAAGTTGACTGAATTGTTTAATATAGTCTATCAAATATATCCAAAATTCTTCTTTACGAATGTTCTTTTTTTAGAAAGCACACCAATGATATGCTTCTTCTTCATTCGTTCGACACTGAGGATGAGGACATCGAAATTCTTCTTGTGGATGCTTTGAGCAAAATTCTGTCTAGTGTTGAGTTGGGTTTTAAAATTGACCTTGAAAGTTTGGACGAGCAAACTTGCATCGACTTCTTTAGGTAACAGCGAATTGGAATTATAGTCATCGAAACAAAGGTAGGGTATGTATTCGAACTCTCCAAAACCTTCCAACTTTTCTACTCAGGTTTAGCAAAAACGATCTTAGAGTGCTGCACGATGCTCTTTCAATACCTGCTGTGTACAAGTGTCCAAATGGAACTGTGGCTGGTGGCTTGGAAGCACTGCTTATCCTGCTACGAAGATTGACATATCCCAACCGTTTGTGTGATTTGTGTCAGTTGTTTGGAAGACCCGAGCCGGAACTGAGTATGATAATCCATGAGGTAACTCTATTTATTTATTTATTTATTTTTTTTGAGGTGGGGGTGGGGGGTTGGGGTCAGCATTACTTTGGGTAAATAAATGGCCCTACCCCATATCATTGTGTGCTTTTTTTCAGACATGTGGGACATAATAAACAGTTCTAGAATTTCCTGGTAATATTCACTAGTACTAAAAGTTAAGGGTATTCCATGTAATTGAAACATCCCCCTAAATGTCTTCTTTCAAGCCATATGTTTAAATGACCATTTTCCCCCTACCTTTTAAAGGTTTTGAATGACCTGTACATCAGGTTCAACCACTTGCTGGAGAACTTGGATCAGAACTGAATTGATGCACAGTCATTTGCAGAAGCCATTCACAATGCTGGACGTCCACTAGACAACTGCTGGGGTTTTATTGATGGCACACTGAGGCCATGCTGCAGACCAATAACAAACCAGCGAATTTTGTTTTCTGGGAACAAGCGGGCACATGGTTTGAAATTCCAGGTAAAAAGGACAGCTGGCCAAATATATTATTTTTTTGTGCATTTAATAATTGGATGTTAACCTAATTTGTGTTCATTTGCTTTTATAAGTGCATTTTGCAAATGTTGAAGTTAAAAGATGTCTCAAAAATATATCTCAAATATAAATATTGTTTTATTTTTCAGAGTGTTGTTTGTCCAAATGGTTTGATAGCAAACTTATATGGCCCAATTGCTGGACATCACCATGATGCCTTCATGCTTCATGAGAGTAATTTAATGCCCAGGCTTGAAGGAAAGTTCAGGGCTCCACATATATTCAGCCTGTATGGAGATCCCGCCTACCCTCTCCGGCAGCATTTACTTGCCCCCTTATAGAGGAGCAGTGCTAACCCCAGCTCAAGAGTTGTTCAACAAAAGAATGAGTAAAGTTCAGGAATCAGTTGAATGGGCATTTGGGAAGGTTGCGCAATATTTTGCATTTCTCGATTTTCGGAAAAACCTCAAAGTTCTTTTGCAACCAATTGGGAAATACTATGTTGTGGGTGTTCTTTTGATTAACTGCCATACTTGCCTATATGGTAGTGTAACTTCGATTACTTTTCCTTGCCTCCCCCTGACCTACACACATACCTTAATTAATTGATAATTAAACTGACAAATACAACTTTAATTCAAAAACGTAAGCTACATTTTTCATCACTTTTTGATTTACAGATATCAAACTTTGGTAAGTTTCTTTACTCAGATAAAAGGCCACTTCCATAACTTCTTAACTTCTCTTCTTACAAGAGTGAAACATTCAAGCCAACATGAAAAGTCAACATGAAGTCTCATGCAAGCATACAACATTAATTTTGTAGTGCTACTTTTTGAAGCTCATAAAAGCTTTTAATAATTCAAGCTGCATGTTCATTTGTTGCTCCTACAGGGAAATGCGTCTCTTCTCAACTTCTAATTGCTCTTGCCTAAGTTTAGTTTCAGCCTCAAGTGCATCTCTTTTGTATTCTAGCTCCTGGGATCTCAGTTCTTTTTCTAACTCCTTTTCTGACAGGTATGACATCACATCTGGTCGACTTGGTTGCTTTCTTTTTTTTGGCTTTCCTAGTAAAATAATAATTATTAAATTATTAATTATTAAAAGGTAATTGCATATTGTGTGTGAATTATTATTCTCACAGGAAATACCAAGGGTAAAACTGAAGGCATTTTGAAACTACAAAATAAATGACATTTTGCTAACAGCTTGATACTTGAGATATTCCACAGTGCACCTAACATAGAGGGACTTGACATACAAAGAAACCAGAGATGAGAATGACCCCCCCCAAAAAAAGAAGGTCATTAAACCACACACCCCAAAAATAAACCGTGATGAACAAGAAGTTTGCCATATGGCATTTTCATATTTACTTTTTCAGTGGGAGGGGGTGGTTTGGCCAGTTTTACCCAAACATTTAAAGAGTACTAACATTCTAGCTGGTAATTCTTTAGAAAATAAAAGACAATGGGCCAGGCACCCAGGCTCTTGAATGAGAAAAATATACATCTACTGAACATTTCCTGATGATAAAACTTTTATTCACAAGTAAAGAAGTAGGCGCATGCACAACCAGTTATACTTACTGGCACTGGGGCCAACTGCTCCCTCATCATCTGAATTGTCACTGCCTGAAGTTCTTGATTCTGAAAAAGAAAAAGAAAAGAACAGGGATGGTTATTTTTAGAATTCCTCTATTTCAAAATTTAAGTCTTAAGTGAGTAATAACTTACTTCTCTTCAGTGTTTCCATAGCCTTATCCCTGAATTCACTTGCTTTCTTTTTATCCTCTTCATCTTTTTTCTTGCCTTTCTTGCTCTGCTGCTGTAAGTCATCAACATAAGCCCTGATATCATCTAAAAGTTGATGAATTTCATTATACTGCTCCTCAGTGCCTGACCTGACAATTTAACAATATGACCCTATTTGCTCATTATTTAATGGCTGCAAAGTTTGGTAAAAACTAAAAAAGAATTTATGAAATACTTTTTTAAGGCTGCAGTGTTCTCATCTTTGTGATGGCGAAGAAGAACATCAAAGTGCTCTTTACATGAGCGGCCTTTGACTGTGATCTCGTCTTTTGCCCATGCTCTTTGAAGATTGTCAGCAATTAGGTTCCAGTCATTGGGATTACTAGGTCTTAATGCCAGCACTTCTCTAAGAAGATCAAGGTCATGGTTTATGTGCCACCTAAACATAGTCTGGAAATGAAAAACCATTGTGAGATTTTTCTAAGGTGAAGAAGACTGGATAGGAGGGTTTCTGAAAATCTACACACTTCTTGGTGCTTCCCACAATTATGTAGGTTGCTTTCAACCGTAACTGATCTTCTTTAAGTTCTTAGCAAGTTACATTTTTCTCATTGATCCTTCTTTATCATGCCCCCCCCCAACACCCACACACACACACACTCTTCCCTTCTATATCCAAATGCTTTGCTTAATAAAACACTGGCAAGACACATTTTCAGAAAACTAAACTTCTTCCAGGGTTCGTGCCCCTTTTTCAGAAACAAAGAAGTTCTAGGGCTTTTCCAGAACTTTTTGAGGACTCTAAAATTCACATTAACCCTTTCACTGCCATGATCTCAATGTTAATTCTCCTTACTGTCTGCCATACATTTCATATTTTACACTCAAGTTCAACAGATTTCCAGAACTTTCCAGGAGCAGCAGCCCTTTTCTAGGACTCCAGTTCTGGAAAATGCCACAGTAAAATTACAGGATTTTCCAGGTTTTCCAGGACCCGCACGAATCCTGTCTTCCCTCAGTTAAAAGAACAAGCACACAAAATTAACTTTGTACATGCATGTCGCTTAATGCATACAAAATCTCCCTCAAATTCTACACTTCATATCTTAACAACAAGCTGCAACAAATAATTCATTCATACATAAGCTTATTAAAATATCATAGAAAGATTTTAAGAAACTTGGCGGGAAGTCCTTCGACCGAAAGCTTGTTATCGCAAACCCCGCCATTTTGATCGAGGCACATCACCAAACAATTCCTTTGATTGTCAACTTCAACAGTGACTCCCCTGCTAAATTTTTTAATGCTATTTCTTTTGCGAAACTCAAACGTTCGAGCAATTCTCAGAAATCCCCCCAAATACCGCCACAAATTGATATCGTTTCAGAGTTCAACCTGCGCATAAATTGAGGTCCAAAATCAATACATTTTGAAGTGCTTTCTTTACAGCTAAAATTCAAATTTGGCAACAATATTTGAACAGACTTGCAATAACATTGCCAAGGAGTCATACAATTTACATTTGTACTTAAAAACTTACTCGTTTCTCCATCACTCACTCGTAAATCGTAAATCTTCTCGTACCCGTAAATCTTCTACGGGTAAACAGGTGTCTAACCCGGAAAAACGGCTGGTTCTACCGGGTAAGGTCGATGACGTCACCACAAAATGAAAAAAACATGGCGCTACCCGTTACCTGTACACTGATTTCGGGGTATCTTAAGGTCTCTATTATGAATTATATATCAATTTTGCTGACACAGGAGAGAACACATGTACAAAAACATAAACCTGTAATATTGACCGAGTAGCTTGGTAATAAAAACTACTTGGGCAAAGGTGACACTGTGATCCAACAAAGCACCTCCCACCAATAGGCACAGGTTTGAATCCTGGCATGTAACATCATACATGGCTTAACTTTATAATGTAGCTTCTGTCCCTTTCTTCAATACCTTTTTCTACCCGTACTCTGCTTTTCCCCTCTGACCTTAAAAACCAACACTTCCAAATTCAAATTCAATCTGGAAAACACACAGACACATGCCAATATTTTTAGGGATTATTATGTGCTTCTGCATTTAGTACACAAAAATTACTTATGGCAACAAAATTAGTTGAGGTACTTTGCATTTAAATTACCTTTGTTATCTTTTACTCACTTCAGAAGGCAAAAAAATGAAATATTTCCCCCCATTGGCTATCTCCTCAACACAATTTCAGGCTGAGCTAAACTGTAACACCCCAATTTTGAATGGTCAAAGCAATTTGAAAAGCACTGCTGTGAATTCAGCTTTTCTCCTCCAGAGTTACTAAACTATTTCACTACAAATCTCTCAACAATTGTCTTGTGAACTGTATCTTAATTATTCCGGAATCTTACTTGAAAGTGCTTGAACAAAGACTGTAACTGTTGTTGAGTTAAAGATTAAGTTTTGGTTAGACATTAGTGACGCGTAAGATCTAAATTGCCGTACCTCATGCGTTGTTGCTTGATAGAGTTTATGCGAAAGATCTATCTGCGAAGTTAACTGCATTCATTTGTGAATCTATTCAGGCGTACAGAGAGGACAATCGGTAAGAGTATTTTTCTCTCCCCTTGTTGTTTTCGTTTCAATATTTGATCGATTATTGTTAGGTTTTTTGTGTGCTCGTCCTTTCGTGTATTGTTATGTAATAACTATTGCTTTAGCTTAGCTCCGTTTCATGTCGCTTAGACTAGGTTTTCTTGTTTGTATTTTTAGTTTGACGTGTTTGACATCAGATTAAATCGCATTGGAATCACAGTTGTTCGTGTCTGGTGTTGAAATTCAGTACATCGCTGTCCTTGTGAGAACTTTGACTTTCAACATTCCTACGCTGTTAAACGCCTGCAGTTACAGTCAAACGATTTTTCCCGAACGATTGAGAACATTTTTGGGCCATTGCGGTTCAGCTCACACAATCAGCATTATTTAAGGCAGTTCAGAACCGAAAGAACATGCGATTAAATCAAAAAAAGTAAGATCTGATGGCGAAAAGCGCATTGACAGGTCTAGAAGAACCATGGGACCACGTGGAATTTGACAATTCGTACGACCAGCAAGAAGCCCAACGTCGAAGCGCTTTGAATACATTCTCAATCTTCGCCGTCAGTCTGCCATCGCAGCTAAGAGGTCATGGAGAAAACAGATCAATTTAATCCATTCGCTTCTCGTCACGCAAAAGGACATTGCGACACTCACAGCGGGGTGCGAAGAATTGGAGAAGAAAATGACACTCTTCGGTGAGTCACATGAAGCATTAGAGGCTATAATCGATGATGAAGAAGAAAGAAAGCTCATGTACGAGGACTTTGAAGTTATCTCGAGCGAAAATAATGGCGTTCTGAGAATGATCAGCGAAAAAATTGTCTCAAGAGCAAGAGCTAGACTCGAAGAGCTCAACTACATCAGGATCGACCAAAACAAGCAAGATCTCCAGCAGATCGAGCCGCAAATCTTCACGTATGCCCCCTCCAAATTCATCGTTATCTGTGCGAGAGAAGAGGGTCCAACTTGAAGGAGACATTGCTTCTCTAAGAGCAACAATGGCTCTTGCTGAAGAAAGGCAAAGGAAAGAACTTGAATATAGAAGGAAAATGGACGAAGTGCAAAGAAAAAAGATGGAAATTAAATGGGAAGAGGAGCATGCCAAAGAAGAGCTAAAGGCCCTAGAAGAGAACTTTCGAATCAAACAAGAATTAGTCCAGAAGGAAGCACAGATGATTGCGTCCATTAAACATGAAGAAGACAATCATATCCTTTTAGATGAGTTTTCCAGTAGACCTCCGACGGAGATAGGCTCAAGGAGCCTTTTAGAGAAATTCCTTGATGATCAATCAGCATCCGCGTCTGAAGCAAACGTACCTCATCGAAACCAATCACCTATTCTTTCAACTCACTGGCCACCAGTGTGTGAGTCTAAGGGAAGGATTATCGCATCACAGGCAGCGAGCCACGCTCCACTGAATCCATTCTCGTCCCCTTTGAAACAGATCTACACCTTAGCAAACAGTTCTCTTAAAAACCCTTTCCAAGACGCTTTAACCACGCCCACTTCAGCAGGAGTAAATGGAAAGAAGCCTAAGTACATGGACAATCCTTGAAACTAGCTGACGAAAGTCCCGAAGGTCAAGTTCAATCAAAGCTGCTTGAAGTTGTGAAGCTGTTGGCGGAAACCCAGAATCAAACCCGTCTTCCGCTCCCTGAGCCAGAAATATTTACTGGAGATCCGCTGCAATACCCTATTTGGGTGAAAGCATTCGAGACCCTCATTGAAGGACGAGCCATCAAGCCATCGGAGAGACTCCAGAAAGTATATGAAAGGAGAAGCCAAGGAAGTTGTCGAAAGCTTCCTGCTCTTAGACTCAGAGGATGCCTACGATAAGGCTAAAGAGACGCTTAAGAAACGCTTTGGTGATCCATTTGCTGTTGTGACCACTTGTCGAAAGAAACTCGAAATCTGGCTTAAGATCCAACCAAACGACAGCACTGGCCTAAGAAAGTACGCAGACTTCCTGGTCCAATGCGAAAAAATTATGGAGAAGATTGGAAGCCTTCATGTTCTAAATGACGACCATGAAAACCGGAAACTCGCCTACAAACTTCCAAGGTGGGCAAGTAATCGCTGGAGTCGATTTGCATTTCATTGGAAAGAAGAGAATGAAACTTTCCCTCCCTTTTCAGAGTTTAAGTTCGTGGTGAAAGAAGCAGACACTGCTTGCGACTCCGTGTTATCTTCACCACTCCCCAAGAAAGAAGACAATGGTAGGATACGATACGAGAGAAACAAGCCAAAGAGACAATGGCTTCCCCAAAGAAAATCACATGATGTCAGTACATTTAAGACAACTACTACTGATGAGAACAAAGGCACTGATGACAAGAAGTAGACGCCCAAAGTTATCGTCAAGTCTTGCATTTTCTGCAAGACAGATCATGACCTACAACCCTGGACAAAACTGTTGAGACAGTTCCATGTATTTTCAAACTTTTGCGCCCTACTCCCGTCTCCCCTAAACACAAAACGTAAAACCCCTCCCCACCCCCTATTGAAAGTTGTCTTGGTCTAAAAACCAACGTGTATAATTGCCATGCTATCCTTAACAACTTTGGATAAGGGGAGGGGGGAAATCGGGCATTCATTTGTGGGAGGTTTCAGTTTTTGCTTGGATGACAGGAAAAAACAGGTACCGTATTTCTTCACCTATAAGCCGAGCGATTTTTTCAGTTTTCGACCCAAATATTTGGGAGATTTTTCACGGAGAACGGGGTTCGGCTTATAGCCGAGGGTTTTACATTTTAAAAATATACAGTTGCTGAATAACTTTACCCCCCCGGCTTGTAGTCAAGTTAGCAATGAAGCAGAAGTAATAAAACACAACAAAAATAACTTCTGAATATTGGTTATTCACTTTTATGAAATTGGTGGCTCCTAAAGGAGCCGTTTGTGGATACGTGCAAGGGCTTTCAACCCAATGGTTTACTCGCCATCCGTTTCGTTTTCGCTGTCTGTGTCGAACTCGTTCTCTTCTATGTCTTCATCGTCTACTTCTGGGGTTTCCTCAGAGTAGACCACGTAAATCCTCTGTTCCGTCCAAGGCATTGGAAATACCGTAGGTCTTGAAGGATTTGACAACCATCTCTTCGGGTATCTCTGCCCATGCTTCCTTGATCCACCTGAGGACAAGATTTCTGCTTGGCGCCTTCTTCTTCCCAGCTGGGGTAAACTCAAATGGCCCAGATGTCATCCACGCCAAGTACTTTCGGCGCACATTATCTTTAAATGGCTTGTTTAGGCACTTATCCAAGGGCTGTACAACCGGGGTTAGGCCACCAGGGAGAACTGCGACGTCAATGTTTCGCTGCTTCAGGTCATCTTTCACGGAATCGGTCAAGTGAGCTCGGAATGAGTCCCACACCAAAAGGGAACGCTCGGCACGGGGCAAACTCTGTCGAATCCATTCTCGGATGCCCTGTTCATCCATCCACCCTTTCTTATGGAAGGAAACACGAAGAGGATGCGGCACAACCAGATCTCTCGGTGTACGGACGCCTTTGAAGATGACTTTCGGTGGCACCTTTGCTCCATCGGCAGCAACAGCAAGAACGACGGTGAAGCTCCGCTTTTCCGCTCCGCAAGATTTTACTGGCACTGTTCGGCTTCCACTGAATTCCAGTGTTCGGTTCGATGGCAGCTCAAAACGCATGGGTGTCTCATCCATGTTGTAGATGCGGGATAAAGGGTAGTCGGCGCGTCTTCTTGCTGCAATGACGAAGCGATGAAACCGCACAATGTTCTCTTCGAGATCGGCGGGCAATCGCTGGGCCAGAGTTGTTTTGGTTCGCATGCTGACCGAGTGGCGTCGTTTCCATTTCTCGTACCATCCACGGGAAGCTTTGAAAGCAGGATCATCGGAGAGCTCTTTAGCTTTAAGGCGAAGGATCAATCCACTCACCGCAATACCTACGAAAAATAAAATAACAATCTTATTTTGCTGCGAGATAACCGTAGATTCGTGACTGCAGCACTCTTTTCGTGACATGTTATGAAATTGTCATGACAACAACATATTTCTGACCAATCAAAGTCTCTGTTTCCCACGCACTGAAAGACGATATCATTCAACTCTTCAAAAACTCTTAAAATTTTAGACAGAAAAGTAAATACCAACCTTGTTCTCTTTGCTGTGAAAACCACTCCATCACTTGCTGGTCTAGTTCGGGATATTTCGGAGTGAAACGGCCCATCGTCGCACGTTTTGCAGACATCTTCAGCTCTCCGGAAAGAATAGTCGCCTGGTCTCTTCTCCAGCGTCGTACCATGGACTCGCTTAGTCCATATTCTCGAGCGATTTCCGAGTTGTTTTCTACCGCTTCAGCTTCCGCGATAACTTTTATCTTGAAAGCCATACTATACGAGGAATGGCGTGCTTTAGGCATGATGATAAAAAGTGACAGCGACGAAAGGGATACTCGATAGATTGATACTTTGAAACGTTTAACTGAGATTATTATTGTTGTTGTGGTTAATCTGTTGTCGCGTGGTAGTATTTATACAGTTTGTTGGATCAATTGATATTCATATCTCTTGATTGGTTCGCTTTTTTTCTTTTGTGTTTATTGTAATTCATTAGGTTTTGGGTTTAGTGAGTCAATTTCTTATGTTTTCCGTGAGGTTCGCTTGCTCAAATGGCCAGTTACAATCAATAATTTCGCTCTCGGCTTATAGCCGATGGTTTTACCTTTTTTTTTGGGCAGCTTGAGTCTAGCGTAAAGACCCTGAAAGTCAGGGTCTCGGCTTATAGACGAGATCGGCTTATAGGTGAAGAAATACGGTATTTTCGCAATTTGTCTCAACAGGTTTTGTCCGGGGTGTAGATGCTTGTCCAGAATTCATGAAGAGGACTATCAGCGAAAGAAAGGAATTTGCCTCCATCAGAGGACTCTGCTTTGGCTGCTTGCAGCGTGGTCATTTGTCTAAGGACTGCAAAGAAAGAAACAAGAGTACCGTTTGCACCCGACAACATCCCACTCCATTTCACGGCGACTTCAGAAGGCGCGAGGAAAACACCGGTGATAAACAAGACTCAAGCAAGATACCAAAGGCAAACAATTCTACAACCTGCTTCATGAACGGCCAAGGCAAGACTCAGGCTAACTCAATGATTGTTCCAGTTTGGTTAAGCCACCGAAACAATTCAAGTAACAAGCGACTTGTTTATGCGCTCCTAGACGACCAATCAGACACAACATTCATCACAGACACCACCCTTAATCATCTTGGTGTTTCAGGACCAGAAACAAACCTGTTGTTATCGACAATGCATGCCACCGACGAGCTGATTAAGAGTAGAAAAACAGAAGTCTTATGGTGCAGGACTTCAAGCGCCAAGTCACCCTGCAGCTACCTAAAGCATTTTCCCGTGAAATCATTCCAGCAAAGAGATCCCACATTCTGAGACCAGAGTCAGCGCTCCAGTGGCCCCACTTGGAGAAGATTGCAACGCAGATTGTACCTTATCCGAGCAATGTAGAGATTGGAATTCTGATAGGATCAGATTGCCCACGCGCAATAATGCCTAGAGAAATCATTCCTGGAGAAGATGACAGCCCTTACGCTTTGAGATCTGACCTAGGCTGGGGAATCATTGGAAAGATATCCCAACCCCTCAGTGAAGAAGATGGTGATGAAGATGAAACTGGTGTTTCTCACCGAATTTACACGTGCGAAGCATGGGAACCACCCGACCCTCAAGTAGATGCAGTGGAACCCAGCAAGAGAGGTTGCTGGAAAAGTCACGTTTGTACAACTGCACCACTTCTCGGACGCGAGCGGCCATGGGTACGGTCAGTGTTCGTACTTGCGCCTTACAGATGACACTGGTCAAGTCCACTGCAGCTTCGTCATGGGCAAGGCCCGGGTAACTCCACTGAAACCTGTAATGATCCCTCGACTTGAACTAATGGCAGCACTACTCTCCGTCAGAGTCGGCGCCTCACTGCAAGAAGAGCTCGAGTACGATCAGATTACGGAGGTATTTTACACTGATAGCCAAGTTGTCCTTGGCTATATAAAGACTTGACGTTTTCACGTCTTCGTGGCCAACTGGTTTCAACAAATAAGAGAGAACAGCACCCCCGACCAGTGGAAGTACATAGAGACCAAAGAAAATTCAGCTGATGAATCCTCACGTGGTCTTTCTCCTCAAGACCTGGTCAACAACTCCCGATGGCTAAGCGGACCACCCTTCTTATGGGAACGAGAGCTTCCGAAGAGAAATGAAGACGTCAACCTTGACATCTCTCCAGAAGATCCTGAGGTTAAGAAAGTACACGTTTTCGCTACCAAAACTCACCCCGAAAGGATGGCAACCATTTCGGAATGCTTGGAGTACTTCTCCGATTGGCACAGAGCCAAGAGAACTGTCGCTGCATGCACAAAACTCATAGCCTCACTTCAACACAGTTCCAAAGAACCCTCACATGGCGTGAAGAAGACAAGGAAAGAGAAACAAACAACAATCTACCGATCGTCGTCAGTAGATGAAATGCGAAAGGCCGAACAAGCCATATTGAAGTCAGTTCAAGAAGCCTTTTCCGAAGAAATTAAGATTCTGAAGTCCTTAGGAGTGAGCAACGACGATACAAGTAGAGAATCTACAAGAAGACGCAATTCTTCCATGAAGAAGACTAGTTCATTATATCGACTAGATCCCTTCATAGACGAGGACGGTGTCTTACGAGTTGGTGGCCGGATCAGAAACGCCTCAATATCATATGATGTCAAGCATCCAGTTATCCTTCCGAGTAAAGGCCATGTTACAATGTTGTTAGTGAGACATCACCACGAGAGGATAAGTCACCAAGGCCGAGGAATTACAATGAACGATCTGCGTTCACATGGATACTGGATAATTGGAGGAAACTCATCAGTTTCCCGATACATCTCTAAATGCGTGACTTGCCGTAAGCTCCATGGAGCGTTAGAAGAGCAGAAGATGGCAAATCTGCCCGAACACAGGCTGGAACCGGCCCCGCCTTTTACTCATTGCGGAGTTGACTACTTTGGCCCATTTGTTATAAAGGAAGGCCGTAAAGAGTTAAAGAGATATGGAGTGCTGTTCACGTGACTGTCCAGCCGTGCCATCCATTTGGAAGTATCCGCCTCCCTAGAAACTGATTCGTTCATTAATGCATTGCGCTGCTTCATAAATCGACGAGGCCCTATATGAACGATCAGATGTGACCAAGGAACCGACCTCGTGGGCGCCAAGAACGAGTTAGAGAAAGCGCTGTCATCAGTGGACCGGTCCCACGTTCGCCATTTTCTTTTGGAACGCAACTGCGATTGGATTGAATTCCAGCTCAACATTCCGTCAGCTAGCCACATGGGTGGCGTTTGGGAACGACAGATCATAACGGCACGCAACATGCTTTCTGTCCTACTAGACCAATGCGGTAGCCAGCTGAATGACGAATCTCTTCAAACGTTTATGACAGAGGTGGAAGCAGTAGTCAATAGCCGACCCTTAACTGTTGAGAATTTGACATCCCCAGACGCATTAGAACCAATTACTCCCAATCACCTGCTTACGGGAAAATCAAGAGTCGTTCTTCCACCACCTGGAGAGTTTCAACGGGCTGACTTATATCTTCGAAAGAGATGGAGGCATGTCCAACATCTGGCCAACAAGTTCTGGGTCCGTTGGAAAGGAGAGTTCCTTCATACCCTTCAATTGCGACAGAAGTGGGTGTGTCCGCAACGTAACCTCCAGCA
The DNA here is from genome assembly GCA_942486035.1 of Porites lobata. NCBI lineage: Eukaryota > Metazoa > Cnidaria > Anthozoa > Scleractinia > Poritidae > Porites > Porites lobata. The sequence goes on from CALNXK010000096.1 coordinate 86,835, forward strand.
AGGAGATGTTGTAATCATCCGCAACGATAACCTTCCTCGGAACATGTGGCAAGTTGCTCGCATAGAAGAAGTTTATTGTGATCCTGATGGTTACGTACGAAAAGCAAAGCTAGCAGTAGGAGATGGTACTCTTGATGACAAGGGATGTAGAGTCAAGCACATCAGTTACCTTGAACGACCTGTGCAGAAGTTAGTACTTCTCGTACCAAGGGATGAGAACCAGGGAGTCCCCACCGAGGAGCCTTAGAGCTACCATAACTGGATTGATCCAAGGATACGACAAACACTTATGAACTGGATGTGACTTTATATCTTCGATTAACATTTGATTGACTGATTTCTTAAGTTTTTTATTAAATTGATTCGCTCAATTTAGGGGAGCCATGTAACTGTTGTTGAGTTAAAGATTAAGTTTTGGTTAGACATTAGTGATGCATAAGATCTAAATTGCCATACCTCGTGCATTGTTGCTTGATAGAGTTAATGTGAAAGATCTATCTGCGAAGTTAACTGCATTCATTTGCGAATCTATTCAGGCGTATAGATAGGACAATCGCTAAGCGTATTTTTCTCTCCCCTTGTTGTTTTCGTTTCAATATTTGATCGATTATTGTTAGGTTTTTTGTGCGCTCGTCCTTTCTTGTATTGTTATGTAATAATTATTGCTTTAGCTTAGCTCCGTTTCATGTCGCTTAGACTAGGTTTTCTTGTTTGTATTTTTAGTTTGATGTGTTTGACATCAGATTAAATCGCATTGGAATCACAGTTGTTCGTGTCTGGTGTTGAAATTCAGTACATCGCTGTCCTCGTGAGAACTTTGACTTGTGACATTCCTACGCTGTTAAACGCCTGCATTTACAAAGACATTGATGACCAATCCTTGGGTCGACTCTTGAAAATTCTCTCATTTTACAGTCACAGTCATTCTTATCACAATTTCTCTTATATAGTACATAGAGTATATTAATAGACAAATTAATTATATACCAAAAATAAGTACCACTAACAATCTTGTCGTATAACATGCACTTTATACACAGCACACGTTTACTATCAGAAATAATGCTTTTAGCAACATTTTTAGCATGGTGCATTAACTATGAGAGTTCCCCAATATAAATTTACAATGGCAAATATGCATCATTATTTCAAGATAATTAAACATAATTATTAGCACAAAAGCTAGTGTAAATAAAGGGACAAAAGAATCTAAATAAATACCTTCAGAATCAATTCACTTGTATAAAGCACATGCTACTTATTGTGGGGTGGGGGCAGGAGCCCAGGAGAACACGAGGCGAGAGGGATATAGGAGATGGGGGAAGAAAGGGCAGGAAATGGGATCTGTAAAATAGCAGGAAATGGGAGAGAAATTAAAAAAGGCAAGCTTTTATTATTTCTTGCTGCTTACGTCCAATCAAAGAAATGAACGCAACATTTCTTGACTTCCATTCAACATTCTCCAAAACTAAAAACTAAATTGAAAAGATGAAAATTTGTATTTGGGATAAAAAACACAGCATTACTTCCTGTGAAAATAAAAACTTTTCCAAGTCGCTTACATCATAGGACTTGAATGACATAGCATGACACATGCACACATCTGTTGACTGTGTCACTGTCTCATGACTCTTGCTAGCTGTCAAAATTCTCTGTAAGAATGACAACACAAGTCAGGTCAAATGTCATCAAAGACCACTTTGATCTGTCTCAGTATTTTCAGTATGATGGGGGAAAATCCTTCCATGGAAGATCTTCCTGGGAGCTTGCCCCATATGACTGTAGTTCACAATTGAAAACACTGAAGATTTTGCCATGTGGTGTAAACTTGTCCCAAGGGAATGCCGCTTCAATGATCATGCTGGAGAGTGTAGAGTGGTTTGATTTACAACACAATTTTTTTATTTTGAACAAGGCCAAAGCACTCCCTATGACAATATGGACTAAAAATAACATCATTTACGTCATAATGGGAGAAACACAATAAAGGGTGGGAGTCAGCAGAGAAAGAGACAAAAAAGTATGGGCAGTGGGAGAACAGGGTACATTAAGTAGAAGATTGTGACCCCCCCAGTCCCCCCTCCCCCCTTCACCTACTTAAAACCAACATAAAAATTTATGACAGTGCATTTGATGTCAGAATGCATTCCTGCTACTATGGATTGTACAACTGCATTTACGATTCCCTAACAAAACACAACAAATAATATTTAATAACTGTAAGTAATGTCTACTTCTATTCATTAAATGCATTTTCTGTTTATAGCACTCAAACGTATTCAGAATGCTGCTGAGTTTGATGCAGCTCGATGTGAGTATAACATTTCAATACTTTTAAGTACATTTATTGTTATTCTTTTCAAAAGTCTTCATATCAATGTGATCAGCAAAAATTGTGAACACCTGAAATGATGCCACAAATTTTACACTAAACACTTCAATATTCATAAAACAATAATGACCTATTTTTTATTTTTATTATTATACAGATAATCGACGCACCTGCAAATGCAGAACTTAAAGGTAACAATAAACTAGTAACTAGAAATAAGCAAAGGTTTAGAAAGCATGACTGAAGGTGACAACAATCAGAGGTACAAATGCTTTTGCTCTATTAGTGTGTTTTGCATAAGTTTCACTTCACAGATGGTCAAAACATGCATGATCACATTACGAGAGGTAGAAGGTTGAAACGCACATAACGTAATTACATTTTCTACACTCCATTCATTTTTACTGGTAGTGCAAACAAATATTGGCTACATATATATACACAACAACGCATGTGTAATAACAACCTGGACATTTAGGATTGTAGCCTCCTCCTGTTGCTTGCAATAATAAAATGTTAAAGAATGCAGGTGGCAGCAATTGAACCCGAAAATGTTTTTCCTGAAACACTGCGTTTGCACAAGTTTCATGTCACATGATTAATGATGAAAACACACATGATGAGTTTAGTCCTATAATAGAATACGTAAACATGCATCACCAAACTGCATTCTCAGCATTCTATTCACTGTTAGTGAAAGTCCAAACAAATTGTTGCTAGATATGGTGCATGCATAATAACAACCTGGAGATTAGCATGCAGGCTCCTCTTGTTGGACACAGTATATTTCTTTCTTATTCTAGACAATAACGTTTATTAATAGATTTTCACCATTTTAATCATCCACTTCAGTAATATCTTTTTCATTATTCATTATAACTAATTCATTGTATTAGTGACCTCTTCACTGATGCAAGTATCAACATTATGCCTGACAGGCATGACAATAGAGTGAACTGGAGTATAACAATCTGTCCCTACCCGATGTGGCAAATTTTAACATAATTTGAACATAACAAAAAGTTGACCACTCGATTAGGAAAGTTCAACTCAGCACTGCTAAAACTTGTTGGCACCCCAAAATTCAGAAATTTAAGGGATTGTTACATTACTTCTACATTACTACAGGAAGTTTCCACAGGGACCGCGGAGGGGGAGGGGCTGGTAGGGCTATAGCCCTACCACTTTTTTGCTGGGATTTATTTTCTAGGGCTCCAGTTGACCTGGAAAAAGTTATCGTGGAATCATTGGACTTTTCCCTAAAAGGTGGACGGTTAGAGCCAGTTGTTTTCGACGAATCCTTGAGAACTATGCAGTTCTTATGGAAGAGTGGGATATTTGCTTGTCCGAACGATTATAACCCGATGTGCGTGCATTATAATAGGATGTAAGACCTAAATGGAACGATTTGACTTTTTCTTTGGTTTGTATCTTGGAGGGCGGCTTCATTCCCACGCCGATAATCTATCTAAAGATCTTAAGGGTACTAAGGTGGCTGCTGTCAGTGGACAAGGCCTGACATTGACATATCGAACAAAGGAGACGCTCAAAAAAATGCCCATTGATCAAAGCTTTGACCATTTCTATGCTAATATTTCGCGCAAGAGCGAAGGCCTGCTTGGTAAACCATCGCTTCCACTGAAAGCGATGCACTTCGGCCAGACTGGAGATTGGTGCTGGTGCACCAAGCTACCCCAAACTGCCAAAGATCACTTTAGAAGGGTGTATTATGAAGCTGTTGATCTTATTGTCAGTGCTATCTATCAGGAAAGCTTCAGCTCCTACACCCAGATGGAGACCCTCTTGGTTAAAGCTGCTAATGGTGACGACTATGAGGCAGAGTTCAAGTTTCTTGAAGCATACAGAGAAGATGTTGATACAAGGGCGCTACCTAGGCATGCAACTAAGTATTTTGGAAGTTATGTTATAGGAGAAGATAGCATGTTTTGACGAAATCCTGTTGGCGGTGTCAAAGTTTCCAAAACTAAGAGAAAGCCCAAACTATATGTAAGCTGCCTGCTGTAAATCCTGCAACCAGCACTGCTGACGAGCATTCATTCTCATCTGCACGGCGTCTGAAGACGTGACTTCTATCCAGGATGGGTGACCTAGCAGTGTTGAGTGGTCACAAGCGGAGAATAGACAGTGTCTCTATAGCTACACAGGAGTTTGTTTCCTGCAATAAGAATCGCAAGAGAAGCTTCGGCACTTCGGGCAACTTCAAAAAGTAGCAACCTCAGAAGGTTTATTTAACATATTGGCTATATTGGATAGTATAACACGTGTGGACGTTTATGTTATATTTGTTGAGGTGGTACATAAGATGGCGCGCAAATGCAAGATAAATTGCGAAACACCGACCTGAATGTTTCTTTATACTGGCCAGAGTTTTTAGCCCTACCACCTTAAAATGGTCTCTGCGGTCCCTGTTCCATGATGTTTCACAACAAAACTGTCCTGCAGTTTCCATCAAGAGGTAAAATATACAGAATTTCTACAATTTTGATTTCCTTTCAAGATCCAACCAAATAGAAAATAAGACTGTGGTCTAACAAACATTAAAACGACCACAATGCCATACTCTCAACATTAAGATGATCACTGCACAACTTCACAACATCAACAAACAATTCAATGTTCACAGCAAGACCTTTTTTTTGACCTTTTATTACTAAATTTAATTCATTTCAAAGACGAGCTGAGCTACCTTGCCACTATGTAAACAAGAACAGTGCAAGCCTTATGCAGCTATCAATGTAAAGCCCAGTGGTGGGGGGGGGGGCTGGCAGGGCATGAAGCAAAATGAATTAATTCCCAGAGTGTTGGGAATTCCTAGGAATTCCAATTTATTCCAAGACATACAAATGAGGAAACATAAAAAACTTCGGAATATTTGGGAATACTTAAAAATAGGTGAAAACACCAGTGGGAATTTTTCAGAATTCCTAGCAATTCCAATAATTGAAAGTTTGGAGGAAACTGTCTTTGAAATTTATGGGAATTATTGGAAATTGCAAAAACACACTGGGCATGTGACTGATCTTGTTCTCCCAGGGGAAGGTATATTTGAATCTTTCTTTGCTCAAGATTGAGATATTTGACTGCCGACTCGGATGAAGAGGACTGACACCGAACATATGTTTCCTGCTTCCACGCTTCACGCATGCACCATACAGTTTGCAACGATCTGGAAGTCATGGAGGCCAACAAGAACAAGCAAAAGCTGAGTGGATTTTGCTGTTTTGTCTTCAAATTTTGTTTGTTTTAGCATATTTTTGATGAACTGAACCTTTTAAGATACTCTGCTATCAAAGTAAACTGAGGTAAAGAGAAACCAAGTCAATTTTGCATGTATAATTGATCAGTGTATGGCTCATTCGCTACAATCACCCAAAATCTTACAAAACTGACTTCCTTTGTACCGTTTACCAAGAACAGTATATGTAAACTTACAAAATATGGACTTTCTCCTAAACGTTTCTGTATTCCTTGCAGTGTAACACAGATTATGGTTAAAACATATAATTGCAGCTGTGACAAGAACGTGTACCTTTGCTGATGCAGCAACGTTTATAGATAAAGATTGCAGAGTTTTATTTGGAGATATTACTATTGTGCCTTTAATTTCTTGGGTTCTGCATTGGGATTAAGAGCAATGTGCAGCCTGAGGTGGAGAAAGTTGGCTGCATTTCACTGGAATGATTTGCCCGTAGGCAGGGAATTTGATAGCAAATTTTTGAAACATGTCAAATCCCCATCGCATGCCCTGATCCCCCCCTGCTGGCTTTACATTGAAAGGTGCATTAGCTATGAAAAAAGCTTCTCTTTTTTTCTTCACTTTGATTGAACTTCTCACTCTGGTATGTTAAAATTTGAACTTCAAATATTATCCTTACTTGAGGAAGTGTAAAGTGAAATAACTTCAAACAGCTAATAACTCTCACACGAAATTCTAGTTTTTGATCACAAATTAGCCCCAATCTTAATTATCATGCCATGCATCTCCAAAACCTGACTGATCAACATATAAAACACAGTCAAGCACAAATCTAATTTAGTAGAACTATTCCACAGTGACATTGATATTATGCTACAAAGAAACTACAAAAACTATTACACAGTAACACAACTTACAATAATAATAAAAAGATCACTGCAGATTGCAGTACTAAAAAGATCTCAAAGGACAGAGTACAACCCAAAACCTAAACACACCTTTGATGTCTGTAAAATTTCATCTTATTTACGTCGTTTGCTCACTTACACTATCAATAGCCAATGCTGTAAACATCACACACATATCATCTTGAACAATATTCAACATTAATAGAGCTTCACAACAGATCCATTACAACAATTACTTCAATGATCTCATCTAGCCCAAATTTTGTGAACACACTGATAGTCCTATCCAACTAACTAAATTATTAAATTATTAAAAAGCAAAGCGCACCAAGCAAATACGTTTAACTCAGGGTTCACTCAATTTTACGTTATTTTCAAATCACGAACAAATCACCATTTTCCCTTTAGTATAAAGAAAATAGTCCATTATTTTCTAACAAAACCTTTCAACTTACTATTGTCACGAAATTTCAATGGTCAAACATTCATTTTTCCAAAACAACCATAGGAGACCCCATCAAACTTTTTTTCACAACCTCTTTTAGACAAGCACCGACGACAGTCCATCACGTGCCTCGATTTAACAGAGGGCTGACAATTTCACTTTTGAAGGGCAGAGATTGGTTATCTCCTTTTGCTTTTCGTAACAACGACTCGTCATAATTTATTTTCCGGACATACAACACTGTATCAATTTTATTTCAAGCATTATACACTATGAAAAATATTTTAACGAGTTATTTTCTTCCCAAAATTTTTTTCCTCTAAAATTACTGTCGGAATTTTTTTTCTTAAATCACCCATTCCCCCTCAAAAATTAAAAAGTCCTCGCCAAATTTAATGTTCATGTCGACAACTCATATCAATTTTCCCTCAATTCTTGAAAACGTCGATAGCGCTATAGACCGGATAAATCACTACCAACTGGATACTGCTCTTTGCTTCTCTAATTGTTGTCCACTACATACTGATTCTTAGCCTCCGAAGACAGCCCTTTCCCTCGTTTCTTAACGCTGGGGAGGTTTTGGGAGATCTTCGCGCAAAACGTCCCCAGCGGCGAAGGGCAAGGAGAAATGTCTCTTTTCGCAGGCTTAGTGGTTTATTCAGTCGATAGCGCCATCCAGTTTTTCAACAACAAAGGCAGAAACAAATTGCGCCTTAACGCGTTATTACACATTACGGCGGAAATTGTCTCTCGCTACTCCATGTCTGTATGAATCCTTAAACAATAAATCCATCCTCCTCCGCTTACCACACGTGACAGTTAAATAAAGCTCAATCTATGCATACACTATCAGCTACTTGCTGGCTCCATCAACAGGCACTCAAATGTACCCAACTTTTCTATCTATAACATCTAACTCGTATCATTTTTCTATTTGTGACCTTCTCCAGGAAAACGTACACTAACGGTTTTCCGTTTAACGGGTAAAAACTAACGGCTAACGAATGGCTTGTTAACGGCTTTTCTAACGCCCTTAACGGGTTGGCTAACGGTTTGAATGTGTAGGCGAAAAAATCTAACGACCTACAAAAGCGTTCGAACGGATTTGCTTTGATTTTCCTAACGACTTTTTTGAACGTTTCTAACGGGCGGACTAACGGCTTCAAGAAACAATCATCTAACGGTCTAAGAGAACGTTTGATAAAAATCAAACGTTTCGAGTGATAACAGCTCAAAGACTATAAAACATTATGCGCGATGAAATCAGTTGTACCTGTCTGACATTTCAAATCATCTGAGTCGTCAATAAAACTCGGGAGACAGACAAGACATAAAATTCAGTTAAAACCCAATCTTTAAAATTCGTTTATTACTCACCAACGTTCGTCAAGTGATGGACCAAAAGTCGCAATGTTACTTCCGTTTTCGAATACTACATGTAGTACGCAAACATTCACGTGCATGAGTTCGAAGTTTTCGCTCCTGTCTCGCGCTGTGGCCGTTTTGAAAATAAGCAAGAGCTTTTCTAGAAAGTAAATTATAAAAATTGATACATTTTCCCTGTTCTTGATCATATCTTGACTAAAAAAGCGAATTTTTACCGCTTCTTGGTTGATTGCTGCGTTTTAGTTCGATCGAAGGATTTGAGCCTTCAAGCAAAGGTTACCATAACAACGCATCAAGCGGACTGTCCTGGTACCAATAGTAAGTTTTGCGTGCTTTGTTCGCTTTCGCTAAGAATAACATCCTATTCTTTTATTTATTTATTTTTTCAAAAAAGACAATAGACGCGGTAACCAGAATTAGCGGCTTTCATCCTATAACTTGAAGATTAAATGCGCTCAACTAAAATTTATTCGACATGATAGTTATCTTTGTGAAAATGTGTAAACTGAGATCGTGTGAAGTGTCCAACAGAAGAAATGGTTTACTGGCGCCTCCAGGTAAATAATCAGAAAACCTATTCGCCACATGTTGCTATTAATAGTTTGTTACGACGTATGTAAATGCTCGTGTGTTCAAGTCGCGCGAATGTAGCCTGAGCGACAAACGCATGAAAGTGTGAGAAAACGTATGTGTTGCAGGTTTTAACCGAGTACAGATTGGGCGATAATCAAACGAATGTAGAGCGATAACCTAACGATTATAATTTCAAAGGACATAAAACAGAATAATCAAAAGAACTTCACTCATTAAACGTTCTGGAATGCAAATCTAACGACTTTGCCGAACGACTTGAACGTCCTGGAACGAAATTTCGAACGACTTTTTCTAACGTTTTGAACGACCCTGACTAACGCCTTTAACGGTTTCTCTAACGCTTCTAACGGCAAGGCAAATTTTTCTAACGGTTTTACTAACGGCTTGAACGCTTTCCCAAGCCGTTGTAACGCTTAGTTAACGGGTTGTTAACGCTTTAAGCCGTTAAACGGTAAACCGTTAGTGTACGTTTTCCTGGAGAAGGTCACATTTTTTCTCCACAGCAGCAAACTAAAACAAACTGACATGGAATGAAGAAGGACATCACCTACGTTGCGTTTTACAATAATTATGAAATAAAATTAATGAAAACATGTTTAAAATATAATTAATTGTAATATTAAATGAAATTAGCCAGATACAGTGGAACCCCGATACAATGATCCTCGATATAACGATATCCCCGGTATAACGATAAATATGCTATGTCCCGGCAAAAGTTACAGTAAAATGTATGGGACAGAACCTCGATATGACAATCTTCGATATAACGATATTCCCGATATAACGATGAGTTTTTAGTGCACCGAGCATAAAATCTTCCCTGATATAACGATATTACAGTATCAGTACACAGATACAATTTAAACAAAACATTGAATTTAATACAATAACATTACAGGAATCGAGTACAGTAATCTGTAACGTTTCTATCAACAGCTTTCAGTTTACGATGCCTCTTTATCCTCCTTGTCATTTAATAGTTCTTTCAGTTTTAGTATTTTTGACTCCTTGTGACAAAAAGTAAGCAATTAGAGATTGTATTATTACGTTGGATGATTCGGACGAACAAGAGAGAATTCCTTTTCTCTCTTTCAGCGATGGAGGATGCATTTTCAAGATTGCAAATAAGACAAATGAGGGAAACCAAACTTGAAGAGTACTTTAATTAATGAACAAGTGTTTGTTAAAAAAGAAAAACAATGAACACGCAAACAGCGAAAAGTAACGACGATTACAGTCGCAACTTCAAATGTTTAAGTTTTGTTTTGTTTCCCTTTTACGCTTCATACCACAGACTTTGTTGTGTAACCTTGATAATATCTAATGCTTTGCAAATTGTTTAAGGACATTGCTGCGTGCTTGAAACGCTACATTTGTTAGTCATTTGATACTCATTACAAGTTTAATTAAACAATATGTAGTAAAAAAAGTACATGTTCATTTTACCCCGATATAACGATATTTTCGGTTATTTTATGGCAATATCGTAATATCGGGAGTCTCGATATAACGATCTAATTCCGCTGTTCCCTTGGCATATCGTTATATCGGGGTTCCACTGTATCTAATATCAATAAATTTTAAACTATTCCTTGCTTTCCACGCAGACGCTACATCTCCTGATTACAAATGGCGAAGAACGTATTCGTGAAAAGCTTCTATCTCTTTTATAAGGTAATAATAATAATAATAATAAAGTCTTTATTCATCAAGAGATAAAAATACATATCTTTTGTTACAAGTAAGTGTAAGAAATTTAAAAAGTTAAAAAGTAAGAAATAAAAAATATATACCGGTATATATATCTAGTATATTACATAGCTAATTCATATTTAAAAACTAAACGATTAATAAAAGAGTTTTTAAAGCGCATAGTGTTAATCTTAGGTTTAAAACTAGTTTCTTTTCTAAGATTGTAGCTGGAGGGTTTAACACAAGGCATAATAGATAAAAGTGGATGTCCTTTGGCATTAAAAACTTTTTTTAAAATTTTACGGTCTTGCCTCTCTAAGAAATCATAAACACTTACAGGCTTAGACGTATATTTCCTTTTAAAACAGCGGTCTAAGAAACATTGTACAGGTGTAAGATCGGACTCGGACGCGGCGTAGACAGATAATGCGTAATTAATATTAGGTAGAACTATAGTATTAAAGAGAAGGTCTATTTCTGACTGATTGTACCCTTCTTTGCGCAGCGTTCTAAGGATATGTAGGGATTTGTTAGCTTTAATAAGTTTGTTCTTCACGTGCACTGAAAATTTGCTGTCACATTGGAAGGTGACGCCCAAAATCTCAACTTCTTTACAGCTTGGTATCATCCCAATGGGTGAATAGAGATCGTGGTTGCCTCTCTTTTGATCGTCAACTCTTTACATTTGCTTGGGTTGCAAGACATTCCATTTGTATTCGTCCAATCTAAAAACTGTGACACTAACAGATCGGAGTAGTCTACCTCCTTCCATACAGGAGCAATAATTGTCGAGTCATCAGCGTACTTAAATAGCGCGTCATGATTACCTAAAGTGATGTTAAGATCATTGAGGAAGATATTAAAAAGGTAAAGACCGCTAACGCTACCTTGAGTTGTCCCTTGGTTGACGGTTTCCAGTCACACTCAAAGTTGTTACAACATACCCTTTGTTTTCTATCCTTTAAAAAGTTCAAGTACCAATTGGTAATATATGGATTCAGTGGGAGCTTTTTTAATTTACTAGCAAGAAGTTCATGTTTCACAGAGTCAAAAGCTTTGCTGAAGTCCATAGCAAAAAAGGCGAACTGCTTTACAATCCGGGTTATCCTAGTAGCTGTTGGTCCTATGTTGAATTGACAAGAGAGCATCGGTACAGTTTCCACCTTTTCTGTAGGCGAACTGTGAGGTGCTGAGGTGGCTTTCAATTGTCTCGCTGGGCATAGCAGTGGTACACAATTTTCTCAAAAGCCCTCGCTATAACAGGAGTTATATTAATGCCGCGATAATCACCATGTGCTTTAGGAACATCCACTTTGGGGAGGGGGTGATGATCGCACGCTTCCACGATGATGGCAAACACTGAGTAGAGATTGAGAGATTCCATATTTTGGTGATAAGAGGCGTGAAAATCTCAGCATGCTCTTTCCAAACCCAGTAAGGAATCTGGTCAGGTCCAGTCGCAGTTCTTTTGAGAACGCTAAGTAAATTCCAGACCTGCCGTTCGGAAATTACCGGGATCTCCATCCCACTGCTGATTGTGACAGGGGTTGGTTCTATGTACATATCATCTGAGCAGAGCCTAGCGAAGTAATCATTCAAGTCCATCAGACAGCTGTTATCCAGGTTTACTTTGCAGGATGCACGGCGCCGCCGCGAAAATTCATCAACTCCTTTCCACCATGCCCGACTACCTGGAGGGGCATCCATAAACTTTCTCCTATTTTCCGAGATGATGTCAGCTATTCTTTTATTAACAATGCACAGCCTGTCTTTGCTCAGACGAGAAACTCTAGACTTCGTTCTGATCATTGACTTAAGGAGTGGTGTCATCCAAGGCGGATCGCGTGGCGACATGGATACAGTTTTGACCGGCATACACCTGTCCATATGGCGCGAATCTTTTCTTCCAATACACAAACCGCTTGCTGAACATCAGGAGCAGCGAGCACATTATCCCAGTTTTCCTCCACCAGCGGTGTAAAAGTGTGGCTTTACGATTCTCTCTACAATCCCGTATCTGGACTTTACATCGGATGGGTTTTAACTTTGTACCAGCAGGGAGAATAAAAGCCGTGTGATCGGTCTTGATTGACAATTGAAATGGGTGACACTTGTTGAATAAATCTGGGCGATTAGTTAAGCAGTTATCTAAACACGCGTCACCCTGGTCGGAAATCTACCAAGGCCTTCCAGCCGGACATGCTTTGTAGGCGATTTAAATCAAGGAGATTGAGGTCGCCACCGCATACAAAGACGGTGTTTGGGTCTTTGTCCAGTGTGTTGTCAAGAAAATTGATAATATGACTCATTAAATCACATTCCTGGTAATTGTGCTTTGGGGGATTGTAAAGTGCCGAAATTAACATACGGTGCCCCGAGGGAAGAAGAATGGTAACACAAATCATTTCGTATAGATCAGATCTGTAAACATCGACTACATGTAAATTGTTCCTTATGTAGATTGCAACTCCTCCTTTACTCCTTTTATCAGTACCAGCCCAGTTCCTGTCTCGTCTGAGAATCGAGTAATTTGGTATATTCACAATAGCATCGGGAATGTCTGGTTTCAGATGTGTTTCCGAAACAACACAAATATCAATGTCCATATTTTTCATATCTGCTTCAAGTGCGATAGGTGCCCTTACTCGATAAACTGGTTTTTTGGTCATTGAACAAAGCTATTCACTGCAAAAGATATGGACACTCAAGAAACGAATTATAATTACGTTAAGAAAATTTTTTTTCACGTCAAGCACCAATTTAGCCCTGTTTACTTTCCTTTTCTTTTTTTTGTCTTTTTTTTAAAGAAAACCAAAATAACATGCTCGTTAAAAAAAAACCAGTTTACAAACATTAATAGCAACATTACAACTTTTGACTAGATAATAAGTGCATTTATTTCCAGTTCCTCAATACGCACATAGGTAGACTACGAGGACTTCCTTATTGAGTCCCTCAGCAATCGTAGTTCGAGGAAACACGAGCCCGCCTAAAATCGCGTTTCTCGCCTAGGGTGATTCTCACCCGCCCTCGTGTTTCACTTGCTCTACTATCGCTGAGGGAAAACGAGGGAGTACTCGTAGTCTTCATATAGCTGCGTTATTTCCCCAGTTGTTTTCCTACGACACACACGTACCATGTAACATGTACTTGTCAAAAAATTATTCACCGTTTGTTATAATTAGTTCATCTATTATATTTAGTAATTAATTAATAAACAATGTTATGTTATTACCTCCTGTTTTACCCTGATTTTTCATATCTTTTCAGTGCACGTTTTGGCCAACACAATTTCCTCGGCATTTAACACTTATAGTGACACTCACGTTACTTTCCCCCAAATGATACTTGATTATTCCTAGCAATTATTTCAACATTTCTTAACTTTTCAGCCTAACGAGAAAACCAAAAATTTGCCCTGATCATTTCTTTCTTCCCTCGAACTTTCTTAGATTTTTTATCTGAAACAATCTACTTATCCTAATTTATCCAATCACCAAGAAAAAGCACAACAAGGACCATCGACAGAGGTTCCTTTCTACTTACCCAGCCTTTCTTTACTTTCCGCTACTCCCTACTAGCCCAAGACATCAAGGAATCCGCAAAAATTCTGGCATATTGAATCGAGCTTTCTCTAACACTATAAGCAAGAGCCTTCAATCTACAATCGACAGTGTTCATTAGAGAATCCAAAACTCTGTCCGCTGTTACTTCAGATAACGTCAACTCTACTGTTGTCGCCACTTCGTTCCAAACAATTACAACCACAGAACTACCTGCTACATAGCAAAACTATATTTCCAAACAAACACACGAGGACACCACCAATCCTCATCCAAACTAACTTGTTTGACAAGTAACCTTTAACCCCCACTCATTCTATGACATTTCTTCAGTCCACGTAACCCTCCAGAGGCTCGTAGAGATCAGTAAAAAGTCCATTTCCTCATGTTAGAGAATTGGAAAATAACCTTTTTTTTCTTGTCGAATCCAGAAGCAGATAGTTGGAAACAACAAGACAAGATAAGAAATCCGCAATCCAGCTAAGAATAACAACTAGAATTTATAACTAAGTTGTATAAACAACGCAATCTCGACCCCAGAGCTCTTTCCCGCATTACGACCACAGAGGAAGAGTAACGTTGTCCCCAAGGTCTTCTGATTTACGTACAACACCCTGTGGACAAGACTGGAAAGAAAAGTTTATGCACGAAGTCATAACCTTTTAAGCTTTGAAGTCGCACTCAACACTATTGTTACTGCGCATATTTTGTGCGCATCTGAAGCTCAGTAACACCCGAAATGCCACGAACGTGCAGTACGCGGGACACACAAACTTGTTTGCACCTTTGTCATACTTGAAGCTCTTCAACGTCCTAATTATTTCTTTCGGAAAAGATGCGTCGTTTTTCTACAACACATCATATTACTTTTACTTACCTTTGTCAGTCCTTACAAAACTGACGAAGTATACATGTGCATTTTGTGATTGAGCCCATATTATCCATCTGGCTCCGATTGTTCAAAAATTACATACCGCTATTCACTGGATAAATCACTATCCAACAGATAAGTATTAAAGAAACCAATCGCGGTATCCAGTTACTCGATAGACATTTATGGTCATTTATCCTGTCAACAGCGTTATCCACCCTTTGAAAAACCGGGGCCTGACCGACATTTAGTCAACAAATGAAAATCTCTAAACGTCAAACTTACCTCCTCAAGTCCTTATATTTTCAGCTTGCATATTAATAGAGTCCCTTATTTAAAAAAAGACTGCCACTTAATAAATCAGAAGGAAAATAGTGTTACGTCCTCCACCAGAAACTCATAAGGGGTTGAAAACCCCTTATGAGTTTCTGCCTCCACTTAATAAAGAAATTGCTTTTCAGTTGTATCCTTTCTATTGTATCAGCTTTTAAAACCTTCCCAAGTATTACCGTTTCTTAACTTTTTATGTAACTATTCACAAGAATGTCGATTTCAATCTTTCAAATAGATACAAACTTTCTTTTATTCAGAGTCTGAGACTTTTTCTTTCTTGAAAAAGCAATAAAACAACTCCGTCCAATTTCTTCGCAAAAAGTTGCCAACTGCCAAAGAGACACTCTGCTGGGAAAAAATTGTCAAAAATCGTTCTGCTGTTATTGTTGTTGTTGTTCTTGTTGTTTAAACATCTTTGATTACCGCATTAGTAAACACAATTACTGAGCTACTCCGCAAGTTGGAGTGTAACCTTCAATTCCCATCCCACACATTACCTGATCATTTACACACTTGAGGTGGACGCCCAAGCACTTCCCTGCGTAACAAGCGTTTCCACGCGAGTTCGTCCTCCTAACCTTCCATTATTTTTTGGCTCTTGCTCTATATTCCCTAACTTTCAGAGACACAAAACACTCACCACAGTTAAAAAGTACATTTTATTTTTCTGACACTCCATGTTTCACTCTCTGCTTTTGTTCTGTTCAGTCAGTTCTTCTTTCTTACTTGCAGCTGTACAGAAATTCATGGTCATAGTTGCATCACGGCAAGATGGCGGAAATTAGAACATTTGTACTACAATTCAGAGCCCGCTCTTTCTTCCTGAATTCATATATTTGATGCTTTCCCTTTGAAAGAGTAAATTACCAGTTCCAAGAAACAATATACTAAATGTGGAGTGCAAAAATCCGTCATAAGTTTTTAGAAAACCTGCATTTTCCCATATATTTTCTGTAATTCGACAGGATCAAACTTACATAAAATGTACGGAAAAATGACGAATTTTCTAAAAGCTCACTACAGACGTCTTTGCACTCCAGATTTAGTATATTGTTTCTTTCAACTGCTAAGTTACTCTTTTCAAACAGAAAGCATCAAATTAAATATATGAATTCAAGAACAATAAGCAAACAAAACTCGCACCGCCGCCACTTTCATACCTGGATGACCTTTTGTTTACATAATGACGGAGTCATTTCAAATCTCCTTATTGGAAAGTACACTTGACGTTGATAAAGTACACGAGTGATTCACAATCACCACTCGTTCCAGTCTACACGCGGACCGATTTTACCGAAACGGGTAGTCATTTCACGTTTACATCATACCGTTGCGAGATTTCGTACCGGAGTAAAATTCTCGCTCCGGTACAATAACCGGGGTGAACTCGCGCCCGCATGATATTTTGTAGTGGTATCACGTAAACAAACATAGAGCCATCACAGGACACCGGAGTCATCTCCTCCTGGCGTGCATGTCACTGCCGTGTCATGTAAACACCCCTAAAAAGCCTACTAAGCTAATAATTAATTTTGGTTTGACACCCTTTAAATAATTTTTCAGGCAAACCCGTGCAAACCGATGACTTCTACTGGCCACGCAGTTGAATCTAAAAAAAAAACGTTCAAAGAAGTGTTGTTCTGTTACTATTTCTTGTTTATTTTCAACCCTCGTTACAATTGAAAGTTAACATCTACACTTTTAAATTTGGGAAGAAAAATAACTTTCCTTACTTCTTCTAAAAAATCCCTTTCAGCATTTTCCTCCATAAATACGCCCACTTATCTCTAAAAAAAAAACGCGATAACCCCCACTTTTCTCTCTGAAATTCAGTATTGACCTTGTTATAATCTACTTCAGTGTCTAACATACTCATCATCGGGGAAAATTACTTCTCAGTAATTAGTGCCCATTATTAATTACTGGCCTCCATCCAAACAAAAAAACTAATCCAATAAGTGGAATCCAGAATCCATACTCTCGAATTCCAAAATCAAAATCGACTGTAAATACTTTAACAGATTCCCTACCCCTAAAGTACACTTTCCGCATTACAAATCTGTTAAAACATTTCACAACAATTTGACTGGATCGTTTACCTTGTACTCTGCAATTATAGTCTACAGTTTGTCGTACAATGATTTTTTCTATCCCTACAGCTCTATCAATCTCTTCCCATACGTTCCTTTGCCTGCCCTTATCTGGTATACAGAGCTATTTAACCAAAGGTAGTCGGAAACAAATGTTCACACAACAATTTCAAAGCTCATATCAAATAAACCATATATACAGTTTTCCTTACACTGTAACTGTTACAGATACTTTTGCTGCTTTCCTTTAGCAATCACAAAGACACAAAGAAAATTTCTCCCTTTTGTCGGAGACTTCATGTTAGGTGACAATATAGTGACATGGATGTTTAAATTAGGTCTGGATTTTATGATACAATGAACACTTTAGCTGCAAGAATTGATTGACCTTTTTCTGATTATCGCCTAGCAACAACCAATCATATCTAATGTATACTAGTATGAAATCTAGCGTTCTTTTCCGTGTTTTGAGAGAGTAGTTCTTGCACAACTGCTGTAACGAGTAATACAAGTGAGCCAAGTGATTAAATACAATCGACTCTACTGATTGTCTTAGTGTAGCTTTCGTTGATCTGGAAACCCTAGTGAACGGGGCAAAGTTCTCAACAAGTGGCACCTCCGGCAACGGCACTGTAGAAGGATAAGAACAACTGTTGTAAGTGTAATTAGTCCTGATTTTCTGCCCGTGCGAAGATGGAAGCGACCCAAGCAAATCTGGACATCAAGGTCACACAGCTGAAAATGAGCATTGGAAAAACGAACACTATCGTAGAAGCAGGGAGGGCAGAAGCGATCGACAGACATCTTTCCACCTTACGGTCCCTCACTACAGAAATTAATCTAATGCGGCTAGAAGTAGAGGCGACAAAACTAGCAGCGAAGGAAGAGAATGCCGACATCGAGGCGTGGAATAGCGGGATTGACGCACAACTGGAAAAGGCAGATTACGAAGTGGATAAAATGCGCACATGGGTCGATGACCGAAAAAGAGAAGCAGAAGCAGTTGTCAAACAAGAAGAACTTAAGTTCCACAAAGTGAAGATACAGATGCAGGCAGAAATCCAAGCTACGGCACACTCCCAAGAAGCAATGACGACGTCAAGCGACATACAAGCTAAGCTGCCTAAACTGACCATAACGAAGTTCGACGGTACCTACAAAGACTGGCCACGATTTTAGGGACAGTTCACTGAAACAATCGATAAAACGAGCGTTCCACCGATCACGAAATTTTCCTACCTTGGAAAACTACTGGACTTCAAAGTAAAAAGAACAATAGAGGCATTGCCCTTCACAGCAGAGGGATACAATAGGGTGAAGAGTATCCTGAACGAGAGGTTCGAAAAGGAGTCAGAAATCGTCAAAGCCTACATCAAAGAGATTCTGGATCTCCCCTCAATTTCAAGCGCAAACCCGAGGAAAATTGGTGAATTTAGCGAAAAGCTAACGTATTGTGTGCAAGCTCTACAGACATTAAACAAACTGGAACAGGTCAATGGAGCGGCCTCCATGACTTTAGACAAATTGCCAGCGATCCGTGGAGATCTCGTCCGGATCGACCCAAGCTGGGAAAGCTGGCACCTTTCGAAACTTTCAAAGGCAGTTCGATTGTGGACCAGGAGGAATCCGGCAGATACAAACCAGCGCGAACAAACAGAACAACAAACAGCAAAACAGAACTTACGCCAGCAGGCAAGAATTTACCACACGCGTCGTGGCTCCGATTTAAAACCCCACTGTTGGCCTTGCGTGTACTGCGGCAAAGATCACAAAGCCGTCGAATGTACAAAAGTGACAGATGTCTCTGATCGCAGACAAATTCTCCTCAACAAACGTCTGTGTTTCAACTGCACCGCCGGAAACCATCGCGCCGTCTATTGTCCCAGCAAATCCGCCTGTCAACAATGCCGCAAGCGTCACCACACGTCCATTTGTGGGGCACCCAGGCAAAAAACTAATCAGCCAACACCTACGAGAGGGGTTGCCTTGACTACAAACCAAGTCGGAGAAGGTTTGTTTCCTGTCATCGTGATAGAAGTCAATGGCATTAAATGTCGAGCACTCATCGATTCAGGAGCTGGGAGCTCATATGTATCAGTGAAACTGATCGAATTACTTCGCCTGAAGCCTGCTGATATCCAGACAAAAACAATCGATATGCTAATGTCTTCAAAAGTTGCCAGACTAGAAGTCTACGATCTTGAATTACAATCTGTTGACCATCAATATTCGCTGTCAGTCAAAGCGACCAAAGTAAACAAGACAGAACTGTTGTCTATTGACAACCCTAATTATCGCACGCTAATTGGAAAGTACTCACATTTGAAAGGCGTACATGTCAACGATGATGACACGAAAGCATCTCTTCCGGTCCACGTAGTGCTTGGCAGCGGAGAGTACGCCAGAATCAAAACTGAAATGAAACCGAGAATCGGACGAGAAAATGACCCCGTAGCGGAACTCACCAAGTTCGGATGGTTCCTTATGTCCTCTGGAAAGGAGTTTGACAAAAACATCATGCTGTTTACCCAAACAAGTCAAAGCAACTATGAAGAATTGTGCAAACTAGACATCTTGGGATTACGTGACGTGGCCGATCATGACCAGACAATGGTGTACGAAGAATTTAAAGAGCAATTAACGCGTTCGCAAGAGGGCTGGTACGAGACTACCTTGCCGTGGAAGGCAAATCACTCACCACTACCCTCAAACGAGGAAGGCAGCCTCAAGCGACTCAAGAACCTAACCAGAAAACTCCAACGTGAAGATCTTACTGTCGAATACAATGGTATTATTCAGGAGCAGCTGACTGAAGGAGTTATCGAAAAGGCACCCCCTGTTTCCCAGCCAGAAAAGGAGTTCTACATCCCTCACAAGTGCGTAATTCGCAAGTCCACTGAAACCACAAAGATGAGAATTGTTTATGACGCCTCTGCCCGAGCGGCACCCAATTCCCCGTCCCTGAACGACTGTTTGTACTCAGGACCCCCACTTCAGAACAGACTATGGGACGTGCTCGTCCAACAGAGAGCCTACCCAGTAGTCTTAGCGGGAGACATACAGAAAGCTTTCCTACAGATTCGAATCCATGAGAGCGAACGAGATGCACTTCGATTCCATTGGCAGACTGACGGTACCTCTGAAGTGGAGACTTACAGGTTTACACGTGTGCTCTTTGGGCTTGGCCCTTCGCCTTTTCTGCTGGGCGGTGTGCTTGAATACCACTTCGATAGCTGGGCTCAGAGATACCCAGAAGAGGCTGAACGGTTGCGCTGAAGTTTCTACGTAGACGACTTGTTAACAGACGGTCAAAACGAGCAGCAAACTAAAGCGCGAAAAGAGATAGCGGAAGAGATCATGAGTGACGCCACATTCAAGCTACACAAGTGGCATTCCAACTGTCCAGAGCTTGAAGAAGACAGCCACCAACAAGAAACAGAAATACAAAGTACCCAGCTTAAAACGCGTGGAAAGAGCGCCAACTCTCCTGCAGAAGCCGAAGAGCAGTCGTGCGCAAAGCAACAGTTGTAAGTCAAGCCAAGTGAATCAAAACTATTAGGAGTCAAGTGGAACAAGGTTGAGGACACTATCGCTGTACAGTTTCCTGTCGTAAACACAAGTAGCGCAATATCAAAACGCGAAGTATTGGCCAAACTAGCGAAAGTATATGACCCTCTCGGCGTGGTTAGCCCTGTGACATTGCAAGGTAAACAAATCTACCGCAAAGTGTGCGACTACAAAGCAGCATGGGACACACCTATCCCAGAGAATCTCAGAGTACGATGGCTTAAGTGGGAACATTCACTCCCAGATGAAGTAACCATACGAAGACCTATTGCACCACATCAGCAACCAGTTCTCTCGTTCGAGCTACATGTCTTCGGAGACACATCAACCCATGGAGTCGGAGCAGCGGTGTACTCGGTCGTACGCCAAGAAGATGGAATCACACAAACCCTTGTAGTAGCGAAAGCAAGATTGGCCAAAAGAAACCTAACCGTACCAAGGTTGGAGTTGGTCAGCGCCCACATGGCTACCAATTTAATTGTGAACGTAAGAAATGCGCTGAAAGATTTACCTGAGCCCACGGTCTACGGTTGGCTGGACAGCACCGTCGCCCTCCACTGGATACTAGGAAATGGTCTGTACCGACAGTTCGTAGCTAACCGCGTGCAGAAGATAAAACAACACCCACAGATTCGGTGGAGACACGTGCCCACTAGCGATAACCCAGCAGACTTAGCGAGCCGAGGAGGCCAGGTTACTAATGCAGAGCTCTGGTGGAATGGCCCAGCATGGCTGCGTTATCCGGAGAATTGGCCAGAGAACCCAGTTACAGAAAAAACTCAAGCTTCTGAAGAAGAGGCGAAAGTAATCAGAGAAGTGTTTAGCCTAGCAAACGCACAACCTAAACAAGAACGAAACGTGTTCGACGAACTCCTCGAGCGACATGATCTCCGTCGAACTCTACGTAGCCAAGCTTGGGTGCGACGTTTCACAACTCACAGAGCGCGCAAAGGACCACTAACTAGAGAAGACATACAAGAGTCGAAGAATTGGTGGATAAGAAGGGTCCAGTCCCAAGACTCGCAAAAGCCTCACTTTGAACAGACCAGGCGTGAACTCAACCTCGTTCCAAATGCTGACGGGGTGCTCGAATGTCATGACAGAGTTCAAGGACAGTACCCAGTCTACTTGCCACCTGGTAGCCTATTTACCAGAAAGCTTGTACAGCGTACGCACGCCGAGACCTTACATGGAGGTGTATCCCTCAGCATGGCAGCAATCCGTGAAGAATACTGGATCCCAACTCTGAGACAGCTAGTTAAGTCTGTGCGATCCGCGTGTTGGGGCTGTAAACGTTTCAGAGCTTTACCTTTAACAGTACCACCCCCTGGACCGCTACCCACAGACCGTACCCATGGCAGGGCTCCCTTTGAAGTCATCGGAATAGACTTTGCGGGACCAATCTACTACAGACTGAGCCAGAAACGAGAAGGGAAAGCATACCTGGTGATATTCTCTTGCAGTCTGTCGAGAGCAGTACACCTAGAGCTGGTTCCCAACCTGGAAACTAGTACGTTCCTGCCGTGTCTCAAACGCCTCATAGCCAGACGAGGACGTCCGGCTGTCATTTACTCTGATAATGGTAGCACGTTTGTCAAAGCTGCCAAGTGGTTGAAGCAAGTACGAAGCGACGAGCAGTTGCAAGGATTCCTGGAGTCCCATGACATACAGTGGAAATTCAACCTAAGTCGCGCACCTTGGTGGGGCGGCCAATTTGAACGCCTGATCGGAATTGTGAAGACAGCGATGTACAAGGTCATAGGGGGAGCTACACTATCCTGGAGCGAATTGAATGAAGTAATCCTGGACGTAGAGACTCGGGTTAATCATCGCCCACTCGGTTACGTTGAAGACGATGTTGAGCTGCCCATCCTGACGCCGGCTAGCCTTATGTTCCAACGAACCAACCGGCTTCCTGAGGACCAGGCCTGGAGAATTCAAGACCCGAATTTGCGCAGACGAGCTAAATATTTGCAGACCTGCAAAGACCACATGTGGAACCGATGGCAACGTGAGTACCTAACCGCCCTGAGAGAGCGCCACAACCTTGTACACAAAACGGCAAATGATCGAGTCAGAGTTGGCGACACTGTGCTAGTACGATCAGACAGCAAGAATCGAGGGAGGTGGCCACTAGCTGTTGTCCAACAGACCTACCCAGGACGTGACGGCCACATCCGTGCAGTGCAGCTGAGAACCAGTAAGGGAGTTATAGAGCGACCTGTTCAGCACCTGTACCCGTTGGAGTTGCAGTGCGAACCCACAGTGCCAGCAGGAAGAGAACAGCGGTTGAACCATAACGCGCCAATTTTCAGACCGAGAAGAACCGCTGCGGCTGCGGCAGCTGCCAGAATAAAGGAGATTGCTTATAATGAAGAAATTGAACAATTTTGAACTTGAACAGAGTGATTAATGGCGAAGTTTTCGATCTAGCCTTTGATTGTTTTCGGAATCGTAAAAATAGATGTTTCAGTCTCCTGAGTATTGAATGCACCCTTGTATGCAATGCTGCATGGGGGAGTGTGTCGGAGACTTCATGTTAAGTGACAATATAGTGACATGGATGTTTAAATTAGGTCTGGATTTTATGATACAATGAACACTTTAGCTGCAAGAATTGATTGACCTTTTTCTGATTATCGCCTAGCAACAACCAATCATATCTAATGTATACTAGTATGAAATCTAGCGTTCTTTTCCGTGTTTTGAGAGAGTAGCTCTTGCACAACTGCTGTAACGAGTGAATACAAGTGAGCCAAGTGATTAAATACAATCGACTCTACTGATTGTCTTAGTGTAGCTTTCGTTGATCTGGAAACCCTAGTGAACGGGGCAAAGTTCTCAACACTTTAACACAAATATAGAAATTTATTGTGCAACTATAGAAAATACAGTAGTATCCCATATATCATACAGGCTATGTGTTCACTCTAAGAAAATTTTAAGTCTGATATCTCGGTGGCCCGTACACTCCATAATCAACTTATCTGAGATTCCTTTTTCCAGTCCACGTGTTGCTCTAGTGGCCGTCAGACTGTGATTGCTGAATTCACCCTGTAGGTCTGCATCTTTACACATTTTGCTAACAACGTTTCCAAGCTTGTTATGTCCAACACACAGGAAAAAATAACAGATTCCCATTTTTGGATATTTTAGGGTATTCAAAGAATACCCACAAAAATCCCAAATTTGGAAGAGTGAGACAAGTCCCAATCAGGGAACTTGGTTGGGAATTCCCTGATTGGGACTTGTCTCACTTTGCCAAATTTGGGATTTTTATGGGTATTCTTTAAATACCCTAAAATATCCAAAAATGGGAATCCGTTATTTTTTCCTGTGACAGGAGTCGATGTAAACCAAACTGCAAAAATTAACAGTGAAAATAAAAATATGAAACAAAGCTGAAACTTCTAATTACCGTCTCCGGCTTGCGACCATTAAAACTGACTGACATTTTTATCCTCTTGCACCCGAATTGTAAATGATCTATATTTATAGGTATCGTACCTTCATCCGTAGACTTGTATTTCTGTCGTGGAGTGAGGTAGAATACATTGTTTTCTAAAGTCTCCCACTAACTCTTCCAAATTCAACTCAGGGGAAAAAGGCTCCTGAGAGAAAGTATTTTGCGTTAGGAAAATTTCGTCGTCACTATCCATTGCCGCTCTCACAAGTGTACTGGCCCCCCAAAAAATACCAAGACAAAAATAAAAAAACACAAAAGATTTGAAATTTGATTGTTGTCGGCTTAGCAAACAAACAATGCGCTATTGTTCTCCGTTTCTCACCTAAGTGAGAACAAGTGGTTTGAACAAATTATGACTAGTGAAACGCCCTTTCTCGATTCTGTGTGAAAACCTTTACAATACTTACAATGAAATACGTCATTGTCTGCGGTCGGATGAAAAAATGACAAACAAACAGATGTCAAAAACAAGTGGCCAATTATTGCCCTTTGAAAGACGGCCTTTATGTAACCTATACCTCATGAATAATATCATGAAATAAGTTAGATAAACCCCTCGAACATCGGTATTAATCCATATACATCCCTTGGGCTTAATACCTCCGTTCTCGGGCTTTACCTCTCACTTAATCATTTACATACTCTTATTTTTCATAATGTTAAAGCTCATTTATCTATTTTCCTTATGTCACTTGCAAAATCCCCTCAATCACGATCTTCCAAGCTTTTTTGCCCGAATAGTTTTCACCTTACATCATAACCAATTTGCTGCAACATACACACACTAATTTCCTTTTTGAAACGTGAGAATTTTTTCCAAGAACCCTGCCAACACAATTTCTTTCCTCACATACACGCAACAATATAAGATTTTTCCCTACTAATATCACCTATAAAAGATAAGCTTATTACTTCCTTTGAGTAGGCATAACAATTCTCTTCAGGTATTTCCTTGCAACATTATTTCCCCTCAAAATCAGTCTGCAACATATTTTTTTCTCTTGAAATCACCCAGTATGCCCCCAAACTCAATAATATTATCCCCTCCCTTGCAATGTCTCTTTCCATTCTTTTTACAATAATTGTAATACACTTAACTATCACAAAGCAATACAAAATACTTCTACTTTTTTATTATTTTATTCCATCTGTAAAACCACAACACCCTTACTGTATTAATATCTACCTAATCCTCATATTACTTATCCATTCTTGCACCCAAGCCCCACTTCCTCAAAAAATACTTAATGTGTTACTTCTTAACGGTCAGTTAAACATACAAACTATGCATTCACTAACCATTCCTTAAATTCCTGTGCTCAAAAAATGAGTTACATATATGCCAATCCCTACTTATTGCAAAGGTTATAAAATATCCCACACTTTAACAATCTCCAAACAGGTTTAACAAATTTCCCTGCAAAAGTTTTAACAGACCTTTAGCAAGAACAACAACAACTGTAACAAAAACATCACAAAAACAATGTTTAAATTGCCAAACAACAACTTTTTTTGCATGCATCACACTCATTTCCTTGACATTACTGCACAACTACAACATGAAAATCCCTTCATTTTTTCTCAACAACGTTGATATGAATTTCGTGACAAAAGCTGATCTCCCTCCCTATGTCAATCTCTACAAATACCACATGAAGATTAACCTATTGTTGTCGTTTCTTCTTATTATTATTAATATTATTGTTATTATTATCATCATTATCATTACCACTATTATAAGTGTTATCACTATTACATTTAATAGACTGCTGACTGCTGTTGATAAGGAAGAAGAAGGCTGCTTTCTCTGGATTGCTGACCACCAGTCTCCTGAATCTCAGAAAGGTACAAAAATGAAAAACTTTAAGTTTGACTTAACGCAAACAGTCTATTTATTGCATACACAATGGCAACATTGCTTTTTTAAACATAATACAAATAAACCTAAATATCATTTACTTGTGTTCTCTATCTTTAAGTGCAACTGAAGTTCAGCATTATGCCAGGAACAGTACTGATTTTATCTCCGTCATTAAGTCTGGCTGCACCACAGTGTGTGTAGATATTTGAAAGTAAGTTTAATTAAAACATGCATTTTTCAAGGATCATATTCCCCTTTCTTTGGTTTGTGCTACCTCGTAGTAGTTACAGGGAACATAATCCTAATCATTATTGACAAAACTTCTTTTTTGTTCATGGCATTTATTCGAATTGTACTATCTGACTACCTTTTTTTTCATTAATACTAATGCTTGTGAAATTAATTTAAACAATTTGTTTCCCAATTGCAGTCTTAGAGGAAAAGCCTTTTGTTGGTGCCACCAAAACAGCAAAAGAGATTTGCATGGCACTTAAAGAAGAAAGGTAAGTTTCCAGCTAGAATATTTTATTAATTGGAACCAATGCACTTGTTATGTATTGTAATAGTTATTTGTGTTTATTGTTTGGTGGTAAAAGCTCGATATTGTGTGTTACCTTAATTTCTTTTTTAACTGTTTGTAACCTTTCTTAGGCTGACCGATACCCTATAAGCATTGTTTTTACTTTAACTTTATGAAATAACATAAGTAATTTTGTCTTAACCAGGGAAAGGTTGAGAGCAAGGTGGGCTCAGAGGGGAGACAAGTTGAACCCGATTGAAGAGGTTTGTACATATTCTCATGGTTATTTAGCAATTAATGAATGAGGCTGAGTAGGGAATGAAGAATTTGCCAGATCGAGGAGGATGTTATCCACCGAGGCCTTGATAGTGGATGTTAAGAAGATAAAGGGCTGGTCTGCAAATATACTTCAAATAGCAGATGTTGTCCGTCGAGGTGTCTCCTTGCTATGTTTTTAGACAATAGTTAGCTGTGAAACGAGTAAAATGTTCCGCAGAGTGTTATGCAATTTTTGTTTTCACAACCAAAACAACTCCACTTCGTCCTTAGGTCTTCTCGGTGAACAGTGCATTAACCTGCAAATGTGCTGCACTTTTGACATCACTGGTTGGTTTATTGCAAAATTTTTCCAAATTTGCTCAACAATAGCTGCTTATGCTGAATTATGCGTGTGCTTTTAGCCAGCTTATAGGTATATTCTGGGTAATTAACATAAAACATTTCTTTTAACTGTTAAGCAGCCACTTGTTAAGTGGTCGCTTCAAGTCTAAACTGTATGAATCTGGTACATCAACAATTGTCTGATCCAATGCAGGATTTTGCTGCAGGTTTGACAACCATTGTACAAAAGGTTACGTTTTTAAATTCATTCAGCTTTGTTTGTTATCATAGTCTACAGATTTGGATGAAAGTGGAGATGGGGATGACAATGAGGTATGCACATTCATTGTCCACTGTTGGTCTTGGTCATTCTGAGACGTTTGGGATGTTTAGCTTAAGAAGTGATAAACTGCAACCCTGGACAAATCCTGTAGAGACACATTACAAAAATAGCCTTTTTGCACTCACTCTGACAAAAATGCTGACCATCGCAAATTAAAAGACCTTTTCCCCATCCCCTATTGCAATGTTGTTTGTAGTAACACAAGAAAATGCACACATGAGCTGTTATGCCAAAACAACATTGCAGCAGGGCTGGGGAGGGGGGTGGTATTGTGTATCATTTATGAAGCAGTTCTGCAACATCCTGCAAATAGCATGTGTGATGACCTGAAATTTATATAGCCTGGTTGTTAATTTTTTTAAGGAAATGTTTATCAGCCAGCATGTTAAGTAGTCATTAATTGTTTTAAGATGCAGTGCAATGTTTGTGTTGAATTTCTACCGGCACTGTACAATGGTTTCTCATTTTCTTGCTTACAAAGAGACTTATTTGGAGCAGTTTCTTCCCTGGTGTTTACATGACAGCCGATTGTTTTGAAAATTACAATATTTACAATGCAAATGCATTTCTCTCCCAGTATGTCTGGATATCAAAAACAATTGTTTTTAATACATTGATACATACATTTATAAATATATCCTATGTGTAGGGAGGCCCTTTGTTTTAATAATCATAACAATGTGCCTATGATGTAAAATCTAGGAGAGGTTCCTGAATCTGACCCTATGTTCCCGTTGCCACCCAAATAATCTAATTAGAATCTTTTACTTTTTTAAAATTTGTTTCAGAACGAGGACAGTGAATCCACTGAGGTATGCATAATGTTCACAATTTCTTGCATTGAAGCTATTTACTAAAACTATAATCCCTCTGGCTGGGCTTGCTTGATCTGGACCGGCTACACTGGATTTGATCTGGACTGGTTGGACTGAGATTTGATCTGGACTGGTCAGAATGGATTTGATCTGGACTGGTTGGACTGGATTTGATCTGGACTGACTGGACTGGATTTGATCTGGACTGGTCGGACTGGATTTGATCTGGATTGACTGGACTGGTCGGACTGGATTTATTCTGGACTGGATTTGATCTGGATTGACTGGACTGGATTTGATCTGGATTGATGGGACTGGATTTGATCTGGACTGGTCGGACTGGATTTGATGTAGACTGGTTGGACTGGACTGGATTTGATCTGGACTGACTGGACTGGATTTGATCTGGACTGGTCGGACTGGATTTGATCTGAATTGACTGGACTGGATTTGATCTGGATTGATGGGACTGGATTTGATCTGGACTGGTCGGACTGGATTTGATGTGGACTGGTTGGACTGGATTTGATCTGGATTGACTGGACTGGATTTGATGTGGACTGACTGGACTGGATTTGATGTGGACTGGTTGGACTGGATTTGATCTGGATTGACTGGACTGGATTTGATCTGGACTGACTGGACTGGATTTGATGTGGACTGGTTGGACTGGATTTGATCTGGATTGACTGGACTGGATTTGATCTGGATTGACTGGACTGGATTTGATCTGGACTGGCTTAAGTGGGTTTGTGTGTAGTGTGGTCTGGCTAACGTGGTACTACATTGGTTGGTGTGGATTGGGTGGACTAGGTACTTAGGGTAAATAAATAGTAGGGCAAGACTTGCTTAAACAAATAGAACAAATAACTTATTAATATCATGAATTTCCATGAACGATAATCATTAAGCATTGATAAATAATTGTAAACACAGTAAAGTCGATTAAAGATTAACTTGAATGTAAGTAAGCTTAATTTCAATGTTAAATTGCCCGCCGGTCCATTCGAAGGTCTTCCCAGAGGAAGAATGACAGTAGACCTTTCTACTGTTATACTTCCTCTGTGCCCTTTTTTTTGTAGGTTACATTTGGATCAGTAGAAACAGGGTCAACTGATGATTTGTCGGCGACAATTGAAGATTTGAAGGAAGACGGTATGCTAAGCTTTTTAAGTAATTCTAACAATACCTTATTTTACATCTCCTAGGAGAATCTTTTACCCATAAATGGTTATGTTTCATTGAAATCTTAGACTGAATTTATGACTGTTTCACCAAGCTCTGTTGTGCAACAACAAGAAAAAAGGGCTCACTTTGATAATGTATTTATCGATCTGTCGATTCAGGAGCTGCGGGAAAAGGAAAAAAGAGAAAGAACAAGAAGAATAAGAAGAAAAACAAAAAGAAAAACAAGAAGATTAAAACCACTCCAGTTGGAATCCTTTAGGATCGCATGATACGTTTGAGACACAGGGGCGGATCCAGGAGGTTAATTGGGTGGCTAGAAACTCACCTTTATAACAGCCCACTGAAATGAATATAAACTCAAAAAACCTGCAAAGCCGATCAGCCCCACGGTGACAATAAAAGACCAAGCACCTGAATTTACAACCAAGACAGAAAACCATAAATAATATGTATTTAATTTTTGCGTTTGCATTTCGTCCTTCCAAAATTTGAATGTTTTGGGACAACTATAAGAGAATTTAAACTCAATTCACGTATATTGTGCCCTCCCCCCCAAAGAAAAAGTTCTGGATCTGTTCCTGAGACCCTCATAGAATGAATTACTTCCGTAGCATGCTTCTCTAAGTATGCTAGTTTTTCATACAAATGCAGACTTGCTGACTTACACGTAGCTTTTTGTCATTTCTCGTTTAAAAATAAAACGGTTAGCTGTGCTATTTTACTTCTTTTGAGGAGATGTTGAAGATCTTTCTATTTTACATGACATTCTCCTCGGTAATTTTCCCCGATTTTTAGCACATAGATCGTTAAAAATCTCGGAGCAATATTTCGCGATCTTTTTCAAAGGATATATATCTCAAACCAAACTAAACAGTGATGCAATAAATTACGTCATTTGTGAGTCTTAGGGTCAGGCCCAATTTTACCGCGACCACGTAAGAGAGAAATTATGAGAACTGCTAAAATTGGGCCTGATCCCAGTTTAGCTTGAGACCGATTTGAACGATTTCCTTCTCCAACTTGCCCGTTCAATTCAGGTCAATTCTTTGGTGAAAAAATGAATATGTAGATAGACTGAATGAAAGACATTTTAGTTCTTGCTTGTCTCATGAAGGTTAATGCCGAGATATTATTGAACTGTCCCCAGTTGTTCACAAGATGGACAGCGCTATCGACTGGATAAATAGCTAAACAGTGAAAACCAACGTTATTGCCACCATCCTGGTGATGGTTTATTCTTTATCCGGTGGGTAGCGCTATCCACCTTTTGAACAACTGAAGCCTGCTCTTTATTAACAACACGAAGATGTCAATGTTATTATGATCTTGTATTAGTACATTTTGACTTTCATCAACTTGGGCTCAAAACGATGACAACATACGAAATATAGACAGGAATTTTATGTGATTATTTTCGATTACAGTAAGTGTACAACAACAGTTTGCTACTTCCGCTATGTAACACGATCAATCACTTTTTGATAAAAATTGAAAAGACAATGTAAATGCAACTCATGTAATAAACACTTTATTTCTAAATTATAAGAAGGCTGCATCATTAGACTTTAAAAGCCTTAAACCCCGTATTTTCTAAGCTTGGGGCGGGCTAAAGGCAAAGACACCAGCAGTGACTGGCTGCTACAAAAAAAAGGGGGCATCAGCGAATGCAGAGAAGTATCCTATCATTTCGTTTTTATATACTGCAACGACTTCGAAGTTGTGAGAAAAAAAAAAGGTTTAATGCTGCAAGCGGTTTCTTACTTTCAGTGCTTGTAATTGCCAGGCAATACTCATTTTAAAAAATGCGGTAAGATAAAGGCGGTAAGATCCACTATCCCAGTACCATTTTATATCAGGGCTTTCGAGCGAAACAGACTCTATGACAAAAAATTAAAGGTTTGGCCACATTTGGTAAGTTTCTATGAAAATTTTAAACACTCATAACAGTAATCCAGGACTTACTAAGACTTGCATGAGACCGAGCTCGACAATTCTCCCCGAAAACTAGAAGCTTTCTAGGTGAATGAGCTCCATTAGCTACGATTAACGTAAACCAAGCTCGGTCTATTTAAACGCGGTTACGAGAACTCAAGCGCGATAGTCATGCTTATCGAGCTCGATAACATTCTACTTGTCCCCCCCGGAAAAGTGGGAGTCCTTGCTTCACCGTCCACGACGATTCGAGCTCGGTATCGACATATCGAGTACGGTTTCCAGAGGTCAATTTGTTCATTAAGGCCGGTTGATATATCAATTTCGATAAACCCGTACTGAGCTCGGTTTCCAGAGGTCGATTTGTTCATCGAGGCCGGTTGACATATCAAGCTCGATAAACTCGTATCGAGCTCGGTTGCCCAGATAATTAAACTGATCCAACTAGTCAACAAACCCGTACCCGGTAAACAGACCATGTTAACCTACCCCTTTATCTTTTCTAGAGACTGGACCCTGCTTCAATATCGAGCCCGTCATCAATTTTAAGTTCCGTACCCGCCTAATAACCATCTCGATTTTTGATGATCCATCGGGCCCGGCTTCATTTCGTTAGTTAGTCGGACCCCGATAACTTTCGTGTTTTTAATGGTCGACCCCTACAACCCGGCCCAGGGCCCGGTTAGGATATGTATTCTTTTCTTTGGTGTTTAATTAAACCCATCCCCTCCTATCCACCCATCCACCCACTTCCTCTTAAAAAAGAGAATAAATAAATGAAGAACAAAAGATGCCCGTAAAATAAATCTATAAAGATTTTTGAATCGTTTTTTAAAAATTTTTTTCATCATTGTGGCTAAAACAAACGGCTCAAAGTTTCGTCACAGAAAGAAATGAACAGAGAAGAAAGGAGGGGCTCTTGATCGAGTACAAAGTTCGAGAACTTGTAGGTTAACAAAATCGACGAACTTTTTTTTAAATGTCCAACAAGCTCCTAAATAACACCCCCCCAAAAAAAAAAAAAAAAAAAAAAAGAAGACTGTAAATAAATGTAGAGGAACAGATGACCCAGATTATATAACCGTGTGGATTTTGGATTTTGTTTTGTTGTTTTCGTTGTCATCACTAGTGTAATTTTGGACACAACTGGCTCAAAGTTTTGTCGGGAAAAGGAAATAGATTGAGAAGAAAGGAGGGACTCTTGATTGAAGGAAAACTATTGTCGCATACCAGGTTGACAAAATTGACGATTTTTTTTGAAGGTCCAATAAGCTCATAAATGACACCACTTTCAAGGAAATAATAACGACTCGATGTTTATCACATGCTATTTTTTTGTTATTATTATTTTGGTTGCTTGTATAGCGTATAGGTAGCATTTTACAGAGGGGAAGAGCGAAAAATATAACTCTTAGTGAAAAAATAGGAGATAAAATGTATCATGTAAAGATGAAATAATCAGCATGTGTCAAGCATGGGAGAAAGAAAAAAATATAAGGCCCTGACAGGATTGGAACCTGCATGACCTTCCAAACACTGGGCAGGTGCTCTGTCCACTGAGCTACAGAGAACTAATGAGGAGCGAGGTTAATATTTGACACCTGTCCTGCATACTGCTAGGATCAACAATGTTGAGATCGTACTGTATGGTGAAAGAAATAAAGATGGTAAATTTGGAGCTTGGTGAATAAATGTGAATAAATGTGAATGAAAGTGAATGTGGATGAAATAATCCTTTGGTTGGAAAATTGTATTATAAAATGATGGAACATGGTTGATGCTGCAAAAATCTAAACCAAAAAAGATTTCCAGTGAAAAATTATTCCCAAACAATTTGATGCCGAATTTTTCAGCTATAACAAGTTTGGCTGTAGTTTATTACGTTGCTATAGCCAGGATATGCAGGCACTACCACGAATTACCATCCTAAAAAACTTTCACTTGAATGAAGCCACACCCAAAAAATTTTCGCCAAATTTTCCTACCCAAAATAAATTCTTGAATCAAATATTTCAAATGCAAAAAAAATTGTTTCATCATTTCCGTCACTTAAAATCCACAGTACCCCTCCTGGGGTTAGGCAATGTCCTCCTAGGAGAACTTAGATGGGGGTGAACAACAACAGCAACCACCTTCATTTGCAGGCCCTTACTAGTGCATACAGTATTTTGTCCCATATAAGTAAACCTGGGTTTCGGAATATGGAATCAAGAATCATGGGTTTTGGAAACTGGAATACAGCTCATGGAATCTGGAATCCCCCTCATGATTGGAATCCATAATCCAAGTTCTACTGACAAATACTGGAATCAAGTACCTGGAATCCAGAATCCGGACCCCTTTCCTTTTAACTTGAAAAATTGTTGTGAATCATACTCACCCCATAATAATCAGCCCCTGAACCCTAATTTAGTCATTTTCACATTTTTATATAATTACAGACTGTTAAATAAGGCACGTTTCAATAACATTAATTTTAGAAAAAAGCAACAAATCCAGAACAAAATTCATGTTTAAGTACTTTATTAAGACAGTTCCGTTTCTGCTAATACAAATAAGAACTGTTGCACATCTCACGAAAACAAAGTTAACAATTCTATTTTAATATGGTAATTATTTATTTTATTTCACTTGGAGGTACATACAGACCTAAACAATGGATAAAGGTACAAATAGTATAATTTATCATCACAGAATCTGCAAACATATTTGCATAAAGGTTAACACGTTATATATGAAATTTTGTGTGAATTTTATATCATCGATTACTAATTTTTTGCTTTTTCAGAAGAAATGTTTTTGGATCCGGATTTCAGATTTAACTGGCTAAAAAATATTTTCACAAATTTTTATTTTTATTTCAATACAATTTTGACCAGAAATTGGCAAGTTAGAGTACCAAATAATCTCTCCATGACCTGGAATTATAGCAACTGAAAAAATTAAGGAAAACTCTAGCTATATGTATGTGTTGATACATAAAAATAACAGTATTGACTTCAAAATCAAGAGCTGCTCCTATAAAATCAAAAATGATATTCATTTATGAAAGGATTCAAAACACATCAATTATTATATAATTCAAACATCTCAGTCAACATGTAAATGACGGAATAGAGATGATGCAGTAGTAATCTGTGCCTGCAATAATATTAATTAATTAGCTAAACTGAATGAACTCATTTCTTCAAAATATGCCATTTTCTACTCATAGTTAAATCTAAACATTACTTAGAAAACAAACCCTTTATGTTACAAAACTGCAGAAGAGGGATAATTAAGCATCACTGATCTCAATATCTTTTATCAATATAAAAAAGATCAGCACAGAGATGACCACCAACTTATTTTTATCTAGAAATGTGTTTATCATTATTTCAGGGCAAGCAGAGTTTGAGTTAGACAGAAGTGGATCCAGAAGAGCTGGTAAACTTCTGATAAAATTCAAAAGATATAATCAAAACTGCACAATAACTGTACAGCTGTAGCAATAATTATTTTTCACAAACAGTAACTGTTCATAAATAGAACACTAAAACACATACGGTGAAAGTCCTTAAGACAGTCACGAAAAGAACAGAGCTAGCAAAATATGTGTCAGCTTTATACAGGCAGAGTGGATCCCTGTATGGACACCCACTTAAGCACACACAGGAATATGTATAACACTCTCTTCTGTTTGTCGCAAGGTCATGATCAATTAAGGTACACGTAAAGTTGTGTCTGATAGCCCGGGGCTGGTGGATTTTACTATCGGCCTAGTGAATTCTGTTCTTAACTTGCCCGCCTGGCAAGTGAAATTTTTTAAGAATTCTAATCACAAAAGAACCATTATCAACCCTGCTCAACATCGGGCTAGTTAAAATGACTTTT
This sequence comes from Porites lobata, assembly GCA_942486035.1. Taxonomy (NCBI): domain Eukaryota; kingdom Metazoa; phylum Cnidaria; class Anthozoa; order Scleractinia; family Poritidae; genus Porites; species Porites lobata. The sequence continues at coordinate 122,434 of CALNXK010000096.1, forward strand.
GGTCTAGCACATGCTAACTACAGCTTGCCCAACTTATTTTGATGTTTTCCTCAATTTGCATGGTAACCAGCTCTCACTCTCTTAATTTAGCTAAATTTAAGCATTGCACTCCTGCCCATTTCTTCCCTTCCTTCTTATCTAGTCCTCATCCATATTACGATTTTTATTTCATTCGATTGTAAACTGTAAACTTTCCTTAGTTAATAGCCTTTAGCCTTTAGCCTTTATTTCTTACATTTTGCACGCATTGTCCCACCTCGAATAGCCTTGTTAGCTGCCGGCAATACTTTTGTAGATTTATTTGTTTATTAATAAAGTTTTGTTGTTGCTGTTGTTAAAATTTTTAAGGCAGAAAACTGAAGGCAGCTACATGATGAAAGGATAGACATTAATTTTGGTTTGAACGATGTTGGAAACAAAAGGCCAAGAAACAAAACAAGTGCAAATCAAAAAAGGGAAAAATGGAAAAAACACATTCTAGCCTTAATTACTAGCTGGCAGGATTAGCGTGGGAGTGCTGTTTTGGCACCAAAGCTGCAAGAAGAGTGGGTGCAAGTCAATTTGAAATCCCACCTGCCACAATTCTTGGGTATTTTGAATAGTCTGCAACCAGGCTTATGGGAGTTTCTAATTGGCTGAGAAGTGATAAAATACCAATAAAATGATAATTGATATGTCTCAAGTATCTCTACCATCTCACAAGGGAAAGTTAGCACGTTCATGTGGAAATTAAATAAAATTGAGCACTCTACAAACAGGCTCCACTCCTCAATAAGATTTGCGCTTGAAAAAATCGTAGAAAGACATTTTTTGAGGGAGGTAGATCTCTAAATTTTAGACACATCTTCTGTTATCCTTTATCAACAGAGGACTGAAACTAGCTAATCTCATTTTAAAACACGAAATTGGCTATTTAACAAAAGCGCATCAGACTATTTTTGCCACACAGTGCAAACTCCCTGGTCAATCTAAGCTCAACATCAAACAAGCACTTGGTAACTTAAAACTGATAACTTAGAACAACGAGTGGAGTATGCTGTCCAGGATTCTTTGTCTTGACTGAGCAAATATTATCTTTGCCGATTAAGGCCCGGTTTGCATTACAGAAAATTTTTGGCACGGCTTGGATAAAATTTGCAGTGTAAACAACCTGTCCAAACCAAATTTCATCCATGCAGAACCACAATTTCTACCTGCGCTGGGACCTTCAACGGCTGAGCATGGGTGAAAATGGTACGGGTGCTGAAAAACATGGCATGGTTCGGATAGAACAAGTAGTGTAAACACTTTAATTTTATAATGGGCCAAATTCGAGCCTTAATTCAAATAGGTTAGCAGTTTTCTTGCGTAAATTTCGAGATGGCTGCTTGTTTCTTCACCAAAATCACGTGGACGTTCTTGGAAAGAAAGTGATGTGAAAGAATTACTTACAATTAAGAACGGAGTGACCAAATTCTCCCATTGATGGGTGGATTTGTCAACATTTAGCCGTTTTCTTTCTTTTTCTAAGGTAGAGGATTCTTGATGGCCAGTTTTTGCCAACTTCAGTGTCCATAGTTGAGCTTTGAACTTTGTGAAATGTCTTAATTTCTTAAGAGATACAGCACAGAGGCTTTGTTGTCCATCTTTGCTTCTAATTGAACTGCGCATGTCTCCAAGAGAACTTACGTGGGCCCAAACATTTTGGCATGGTATTTTTGCTGCGATAAAAATGGTGTAGTGTAAACAAAGTTTGAGTGTTCTTTTTTGGCACCCATGCCAGTTTCACCTGAGCTGTGACAAAAATTTTCTGTAGTGTAAACAGGGCTTAAGAGGTCATTAATGAGGCTGATGTGTTTCCTGTCCATTTTAGCATTGATTTCCTCCGGTCATTGTCATGACAGAATTTTACCTCTGAAGCAGTTTAGGGAATTCTTTGACCTCTTTTGAAGCATAAAGCTTTTTATTACACCTAAATGGCTGTTTAATAAAGGTTTTAGTTTCTCACGTTTAAAGTAACTTCAGAATACCCTGCCTGGACCTTAAATAACTTGCAAAATGTAGTTGTTTTTGTCCATGACTTCATTGTTATGCTTGGCCTGCCTCGTTTGCAGGTCAGTTTCGTATTACACAACTCTTAGTGACTGGGTAATCAAATGGTTCCAACCAAGGTGACAAAAGTGGGCGGCATTCAAAAGTCATAAGAAATGTGGCAGGCAGGATTTTCCCTCGTGGCTTTGCCACTTGCTTACATGGCAACTGAGCCACCAAAAAAGCACCCCAGACACAAGAATCTGATGAGCTATGCACACTAAAATACATTCCCATTAATAAACCCATTTTAAACTGGATGCGTTTCATGTCTATCTGTTAAATGCATCATCATAATAAATATTTATGATCTACAGAACACATTTAAGTCCTCTCGGACAATTTTCACATCCCTAGCGTAAAAATATTAGCCAACACAAATTTTCCAACAATTCTTTTTCACCGACGCCGGGGTACAGATGACAGTGCATGTGCACCATGTGCATGGTAAAGTAAATTTATCAATACTCCTTAAACGTTTGCAATTATTGCTATATTCTCTAAACAAGTATTTATCATCTTTCTTAACAAATTCTGGGTCAGAAAATAGCTGGAAATATGACTGTAAGTCATTAATAGTATGTTACTTTGCAATTTTCCAACAGATCTAAAAATCAGGAAAGTACCGCGCGGTAAATATGAATTTAGTTACAACTTGATACACAATGATATATATGGGCATCTTACGAAGTCCATTTCTTTCCTATACTACTTGAAATAGCGAACGATGTGATGATAAAAATATTTAGTATTTTCTACTTAAACTGTATCAAACATTAATCTAATATACCCTGAAGAAAAAACAACTGCTCTCAACTAACATTTGAGTTTGAATAGAGGGAAGGGGGAGTGGTGCAGATTGTTTTGTTCTCTAAAGTTACTCTATTTGAGTACAATGTCTCAACAACTTTGTTGTAAAGTGTATAGGTCTTATTTATTGACCAGTCGCACTTGAAAGTGCTGAGAAAAAGATCTTGAGAACAAATCCTTCACACTCTTGAAAGCTCCTTCTTTTTACACTCATTGTTATCAATCAGAATCACCACTTCTGCTGAAAGCAATGATCAACGACAGGTTTCAATATGTTTAATCTTTATTTACTGAAGGTTTTCAGTTCAATTTGTGACCCCTACAAGCCAGTTTACTCCCTTTGAGAGCAATGGTCTCGTGTATAAGCCGCACCCCCGATTTTTGACTCAAAATTTCGGCAAAAAGGTGCGGCTTATACACGAGTTTTTACGGTATCTAGTTTTTTAAAAGATAAAAATTGTCAATTCTATTTCCTACAAGAAATTTATTCAGTTCCTGATGACGCAAATACGTGGAGTAATGAATGGGGAGGTGACATTTTCTTTTCGCATGGATCAACACACAGCCGTGGTGTTTGTATTTTAATTAACCCTTCATGCAGCTATACTGTTGAAAGTTTCAATAGGGACCAAAATGGAAGAATCATTTCAATTAACCTGAGCTCCAGCTCTGCAAATATTTCACTGTGCAACATATATGCCCCCAACGATCTACAACAACAGTTAGCCTTTTTGCGCAATCTGAATAACTTTTTGATAACAAATGTAGACATTGGAAATCTCATTGTTGGCGGCGATTGGAATGTTACCCTGGAAGCTGTTGACAAGAAAGGTGGGTCCCAGTGGAAACCCACCTCATACCGCAATCAACTCATTTCCATGATGAAAGAATTTTCACTGATTGATGTCTACAGAAATCTTAATCCAAGTAAGCTTTGTTTCACCTACGAATCCAAAGCTTTAAAACTCTCTTCTCGCATTGATTTTTTCCTCGTATCACAAGCCCTTGCAGATCGGGTTTCTGAAGAGAAGAGGTGTAGTATCTCTCCTCCCAAAAGAAGACGCCAACCTCCTAAAGCTTGCAAATTGGCGTCCGATCACGTTACTAAATGTTGACTATAAAATTGCATCAAAAGTCATAGCCACGAGATTTGAAAAGGTTTTGGATTTCTTAATAAGCCCTGACCAAACAGGCTTTCTGAAAGGTCGATACATTGGGCAAAATATTAGATTGGTCAACGATGTAGTAGAACAAACAAAAATACAAAATATTCCAGGTAATCTTGTCCAGCTTGATTTTTGTAAAGCTTTTGATACTATTGAATGGAGCTTCATCAAGAGAAGCCTTGCAGTCTTTAATTTTGGAGACAGTATACAACAATGGGTCTCGACTTTCTATAATAATTCGGAGAGCGCTGTTCTTAATAACGGATTTTGCACAAATTTCTTTAAACTGTCGAGGGGAGTGAGGCAAGGCTGCCCTTTGTCCCCTTATTTATTTATCGTAGGGGCGGAAATTTTAGTGTGCAAAATCAGACAAGACAAAACAATAAAAGGAATAACAGTCTTTCAAAAAGAGCTGAAACTAAGCCAGTTTGCCGACGATACAACTCTTTTATGCAATGATTGCAATTCGGTCAATCGAGCTATCACGGTTCTTAATTCCTTTGGAAATCTATCTGGCCTTAAGCTAAACCTGTCAAAAACCAAAGCACTTTGGTTAGGGTCATTAAGAAATCGCAAGGACGAACCCTTTAACTTTAAGTGGCCCAAAGAACCGCTTAGAGTCCTTGGAACCTATATTTCATACGACAAGAAACAAAACGAGGAATTCAATTTTAAAGGAAAGATGCAAAAACTTGACACCATTCTTGGCATATGGAATTCTAGGAACCTCACTCTTTTTGGTAAGTGTCCTTACTGCAGACAAAATGATTCAATAAATCATACTTTTTGTAAAAAGTGATTTTTTCAGAAGTAATCAAATGGTTCAACGTCAAGAATGCCACCTCCTTTGTGCCATCCTCAAGTGAATTAATTTTTGGTCTTAATAATGACAGAAAGAATCAAAGCTCCTCGGCAATTGTCAAAAAGCTCGATTTTACTCTTTTGTTTGCTAAATATTACTTGTACATAAATAAGTTAGCTCCTAAGGATTTATCTTTGGATGAATTTAAGGCTAAAATCAGTTGGAGATACGATTTCGAAAAACCCCCTCCTTCAATTAGTTAGTAAGTATCCATCTTACCGGAATAATCTGTTAATTAGCAGGTCTATCGTTATTGTGCGTATTATTACAACTGCTGTACTTTTCTTTCTCGTCTTTATGTAATTTTGATCCAATTTGTAATATCGATATATACTTTCTTTTAGTTTTAGTTTTTCTATCATTGATTTTATTAGTCAACAATATTTAGGAGAGGGATGGGGGTTGACGTAATAGAGAGTGGGGCTTATTAACGTTCTTCTCCTGAAAAGGGGGAGCTTTTTAGAGGAGGGGCGCTTAATAGAGGATTTACGATTTGTAGATTTCCTAATCGACATATCTTCAAACTTTAAGTACTCAAACAAATGTCTTGTTCCAGAAAATATTTCTACCCCTCCTATTAAATATCATTGGAAATTTCAAGGGGAATTGGGCTTCTAAGGCAGTAATTTCCAAGCAATGGGGGAAGTTCCTGGGAAACTAGTTTTCCAAATGGTGCCAATTCTTTGCAATTGTTTTACATGACTACAACCTGAAACTTCCAAAAAACTTCCAAGTTGTACCTGTTCTTGTTCACATCTTTTTCACTGACGCTCATTTTCACCTTCGTGACCGCTAGCATTTCTCATTCTCTGACGACTATAAAATTTTCATATATTTTTTGCAACGACATTGGTGAAACGTATTTTTTCTTTCTCACTCTAGCGGTTCTTTTCCAGGTTAATATTACTCAAAACAAAGACTCAGCTTTGCTGTTTTTTCTTTCTCTCTTAAAGTCCACTTGGCAATGGGATTTACTACTAAAATTAGCAGTGTGCTTGTGCTGGAAATGCAAATTTTTACCCCAGCTTACATCAATATGAAGGCGTACATACAGAAAATTTTGTCAGAACCAAAATTTCTGGATGTGTACGTAAATAAGAGGATTTTTCTACCCTTAGTGCTCTCATAACCTTTCTCTTAAATGCTTCTTAATGTCAAATTAGTAAATTCTCAAAAGTTAAAAGGGAAACTGTATCCTACTTTAAATTCCACTAAAAGCCCCCATAATAATACTTAACAATTCGTAAACAAATGCTTTTTGGATATGAGCAGGCTACAATCATTTCATATCCAACAATTGTAAGGAGTATAGTTTTTTTAATTCAAAACACCCTCAAAATAATAAGAATTCTTTTTCACTTCATGTGCATAAACAACCCATTTTTAGCTTGTTTCTAATTTTGAGCAACAGTTACCATATTTTGAAAACATTCTATATAATGCCTCATAGAACAGAGACAGTTGTGGAATTATGCTTTTGTAATGCTGTATCTCCCATGGAGGACAGGAACAGTAATGATTTGTCCAACTGGCAGGGATTTTTGGTGGAGCTGTAATGCCACCTGTCACAGAGCGGGAGTGGACCCAAGCATCAAAAACATTGTTCCAATCGTTGCTGTTCAATGTACCATGTACATGTAACCATCAACGGAATTTTGGTTGCATTTGGCCATCTTTTTAATACCTGTTGCATGGTGCATTACACAAGCAGTTAACTCTTCTCTGACCAAAAGTGTTTTTCTTATTTGTACAAACATCAATGTTACTCACTGAAGAGAGTTAAAACACACAAACAACAGTAACTGTTGCAAAGTGAAAGTAACACACGAGGGAATTGCAGGAACAAAACTAAAATTATAACTACAGTGACGTCTTCATAAAAGGAACAAATTCTCGTAGCCAGTTGAGTCACTGGTGAACTTGTTGGGGTCTGTGTTCCTCATAATTTCAGTAATTTTACCATCAGATATATGTCATCGGCAATTTTCTGCCTGCTTTAATTTGCTTATTCTGTCTGCTGAAAATGTACCCTAGCAATTTTACTTCTGATCGTAGCATTTTTTCAGCAATGGAAACAATTAATTACTATGAAAACGTGCTTATGAAGATCTTCAAGGTACACAATGGGGCCAAAGTGGTGGGGATTGTTACAGTGACATTTCCTCCGAGGGGTGGGATAAAAGTCGAAGTGTAACACTGTAGAAATGTTACATTCCCTGCTTAGTCCTGAGGGTTGACAGGCGATAGTTTCAATTGAATGGTGCATTATTTCACACAATAACATTTATTTACATTACAATAATATACAAAATTCAACTAGCAACATTTTCAAAATTCAAACCTTTCTACTTCAGTAGTGATTTTTTAATTGTTTCTTGTAACTTCTGTTCGTTATTAGTCACCAGTTCACCAATACATAACACAATCAATCATCCAATCTTCTACAACTATTTTACAGTGAAATTCATAACAATATATCGTTCCCAGTAACTTCCAACACAATGTAATTAACACACCTTACCTATAAAGCAACACTACAGAGAAAAAATAGAAGTCCTAAAAGAATAGAGCACAATCCAAAAGCATCCTTTTTATTCCTGAAACAAACAAAGTAAAACTTAACACTGAGAAAGGAGAATCCATGTCCAGTATCCTTTACACTGTGCACAGCCAGCCCCCACCCCCCTCACATACAGTAATTTCTTATAAACAGGCATCTATATGCAGGCTACTATGCCAAACAATCAACCAACTTTCATTTGTCTTAGAACAGCCATTATGAGCTGAAACAAGTGTAATATTGATGGAAAACTAAACACAAAAGTCTATCTAATTTTAAGTTTGATGAATTAAATTTTCACTCAAGGGCTGATCAGTTCTACTGATGATTTTGCACTCCCAAGATATCGGTCATTGCACCACAGGTGTTTAAGTGCTAAAAGCAGTACTTGACTCCTTACCTCAATACAACGAATTTTGGCTATCAAGTATACTGTGGTTTTTTGAACTTTGCTATTTTACACAAGCTTTAGCTTTTTTCCCGTAGTTTGGAAGGTTTATTTTGGAGATTTTGGCATTCCAACACCACTGGCGTACCCAGACATTCAAAACTCACTTTCAGGGACGGGAGGAGTTACTCAACAAATTTTCATCCGGGGAGGCTCCGCCCCTAGCTCCAACCCCTTACATATACCATTTTTTCACAGAAAAAATACCCCTCCCGTATACCTTCTATTGACAAATGGTAGCCTGCAGTGCAGGTGTATTTAGGGTGGGTGAAAGCTTATCCATGTTCGCTATTGTTGTAGCCACTATCTTTGATTTTATGACTGACGAAGATTGGAGAGAACACAGAAAGGGGTTGTTTACCATTTACAAAAATTTTCTGGGAAATCTGGTTGGAAAATAAATGGAACAAGACTCTTTGGGTTTTCCCAATGGAAAATTTCAAGGAGCAACGGGAACATCTGAAAGGTAGTCTTGTTTTTCTGGATGGAATATTCCAAACGGAAATTTGTATTCCATTCCTTCAAAGCCATCTTTGATACCAGTTTCAGGCCTTCGCGGCCGTTTTTCAGTAAATGGAACTGATTTGTACAAATGGTAAAGGCAATTGTGGGATGAAATTTATCAGTCCTCAACTTTGCGAACCACTTACCCACATCATGAACCAAATGGTTTGTGCATGTAAATGGTAAACAACCAGTAACCCTTAGGTTTCCTCTTCTCTTCGGGAGTTTCAACATGGCACTTTCGCGAGAAATAACATTCGTGCTCCTGAGGAAAACGCCTGCAGTGCGGGCTACACAAATCATACCCCTTTTGCATACCTTGTTAAGAACTTTGTATCCCTTTTAACTGCTGTAAATGCACTGTCATTTAAATAGGAATCAAACACAAAAATAGAACGTTTTCTCGACTTTATAAAACCATAAAATTCATCTTTTAGACGTATGACACATTTCCCTAGCCTTTCGTATACTTTAACTAGTGAAATCCCTACCCTTTATACCCATATACCTGAAGCCGGAAAAGGGACCCCTTTCGGGCGGATCCCACCCCCGCCCCCGAATCCTCACTGATCTTTATACTTTCTCTATTTCCAGTACATTTTCTACTAAACAATCTCTAAGCTTACCAATATTACGAAATTCAAACAGCCAAAAACTCATTTGTCTAAAACAAAATGGGTACTCTATCCACATGAAGCAAAATTTTCATTGTATTAAAGATCAGACGCATGAACCAAAGTACGTTCCCGCAAACATGCACACTTAACACGCATGGTGCCATCTAGTTCTTACGTCATGTAAACCATTTGACTTTTTAGCGGGGTGGGGGAGAAAGAATGTTTGGTTTCGTTACGAATTTTTTTTTTACACTTCTCTTTGATGCTGGAAAATAAGTGAAATAAGGATTACACCACAGAACCCAGATATGTAAAGGGTGCACAACTGTATGCTTTAAACTTTCCTCTCAACAAACCAGCTCGCCATCCAAAGAATGCTAAGGGAAAATAGCAGCATCCCAATGTAACATCTCGTGCATGGAATTGTCCAGACATAACTAACAAGCGATGACATCAATGATATCAATGAAATCAATGAGTAATCAATAGGTAATCGATAGGTAATCAGTTGATTAGTCATTGATTATTGCCGATGATCAATGAGTCGTCGATGACTAATCGATAGGCCACAAACGTTTTGGTCATCGATTGCATCGATTAGTCATTGATTGCATTGTTTAGTCATTGATTTCATCCACTACTCATCGATGTCATCTCGTGGCTGCAAACGTATTTGGCGAAGAAAAACAAAATTAAAAAAAACTTAAATGTAAACAGATGTTTCCAGGTTTATTCTTTTCAGCTTAAGTAGTATATGGAAATTAAGGGTCAGAAGGTTCTCCAGTATCTCTTTGCCGTTTGTTGTTGAACCATACCTTGACGGTTGCCCCGTCAAGGTTGTTCAGTTTGGCAAATTCTTCAATAACTCCGTGCGATGGATACTTGCTGTCTTTGTACATGGCCTCAAGGTCCTGGACTCTTTTCAGTTCGTCCAAAAAATTCCAGCAACTCACCATCTTCTGAGGGCATTCTTTTACTCGATGACAAAATTAATTCAGAAATCGAGGACCACCGGCACAGACTGGAGGTGCAACAAAAGAAATTGAAGGAAGCCCAAGAGAAAGAAAAGAATGAAAAAATAGAACGTATGAAACAGTGACCTGCCGAAAATATGACAATAGCGGTTCTAAAACAACTCTTACAAGATAAAGGAATCGCGTTTAGGACAAAGGCCAAAAAATCGGAACTTGTACAAATATTCAATACTCAAGCTGGTTATGTAACTGCTTATGACGGATGTTTCCCTAAGCTGAAGCAGTTTTACTTTGCTGACAAACACCCACAAAAACTGAAAAATCGATAACCAGGTCGTCGATTCTTGTCAGCGTACTTGTTAGTTTCATTTTCAGACTGCACTGGTTGGTTTGATCAGTTGTGTTGGTATTAAATTAAGAGTTGGGTAAAGTCAGGGGCACCCAACGACATTTTCCTCCTAATTGCATTACTTTTAGATCACTAAAAATGTATTCTAAGTGGCGCTAAAAAATGTTTATATGTTCGGTCATCCTAGGGCAACTTGAGTCTTTTAGAAATTACAAGGGCTTCAGTATTATTTTCCCGAAAATATTAGCTGCAATTTCAAGTTTTACCAAAGTGAGAATTTTTCTGATTCCTGTCTGCATCGTATTTTCGATTCAGAAAAAGTTAGGTTTCCTTTCTCTACGAAAAATAGCTTAACCTGGGAGTGAAATGCGCAAAATTAAACTTCAGAAAACCGTAGGGAATTTATTCGATAAGCTTCGAAAATTGTACATGAATGGAACGGTCATCTAGAAGTTTTTAGCTTTCTCAAGCTTGAGAAAATTCTAGGCAATTTTTGCTTCCCCGAACAGATATTTCACAGGAAACAGTCGTTGGGTGCCCCTGTAAAGTTGAGAATCATCTGTGTCTGTGATTAGCACTTTGCGTCTTGACATCATTGACAGGATCTTCAGTTACAAGTAAAAATGTGTCTGACACAGATAAAAGAATCACAAACGAAAAAAAATGGTACAAGAAAGCAAGAAAAGTGTGTTTTGTGCGCAGTATAATAGTCTATGAGTAATCGATGGGTCATCGATGAGTAATCAATTACATCAATGAGTAATCGATGGGTCATCGATGAGTAATCGATAGGCCACAAAATTCTTGGGCTTCAATTACTCATCGATCATCGCTAATGATCAATGACTAATCAACTGATTTCTTATCGATTACTCATTGATTACCAATTGATGTCATTGATCATCGATTAGTTATGTCAGGAATTGTATGACTGCGCCAAAAACTGTATCCTAGGGCCTGGTGTAGTTCCTAGTGTTCCTGTCGCCAGGTTTCTCCTCAAATATTCCAGTATCTTTGTGAACACATTTTTAAAACTTCTGCTAGTATAACATCAGAATTATGTAGCTCTGGTACATTATTTTCTATATGTATGTGGTAATGTCTGCATTTGTGATGCACTACCCAGCTATGCTAACATGAACTCGTCCATTTTTCTCCTCAGCACTGATGAATCCACCCAGGATGAGGATCATGACCTTTCGTGTCCGTTGCAGTTAATAAATAGATTCTATAACAGTATAATAATATTGTTAAAAAATCATTAATTCAAGTCAATTATCTATCACTCGATAAGGCAAAATCGTTTTCCGGATTCGTTACTTTTTTTGGGTTACTGGGTTCATTTTGTCATTTTTACGCAGATTTTTTTGTTTAGTAGTGTAAACAATTTATCCAACTTATCCGGATACTTTTCCGCATTTGATCATACGAGTTTGCAGTAAAACCAAAATGGAACAGTCACCTTCATGAATTTCGGGTGCCTTAGCAACGACAACGGTGAGGGCAACGAAAACATCCTTGGCTATCAAATGAATGCGCACTTTTTTTAAAAACTTTTTTGCGTTTATTTCCTACCGAGTCTTGGGGACCGCACCCAATTTCGGACTCAAAGAAGAAACAGAATTTGAAGCTATTGTAAGTCGGCTGGAAGAAAAACTGGAAGCTGTCGTGAAAAATGCACCTAGAGAACAGGTACAGTCTCTTTCTTCTCTCACTGGATCACACCGACTACTGAAATTCCATCGAAGGCAGATTCTTCTGCTGGTAGTTCTTACCGAGAAAGTGCCCGTTTTATGAACAATATTGCTCACCAGTTGTTGAGAGTTAATAACATTCGTTACAAATAGATGTATACATATCTTCCCTTAAGAGGGCGCACTTTCATGGGACGCTTAGGAGGCATTCTTTTACTGATTTATGCAGATGGAGGAGCAATGATTATTCACTTGATAACCGCTGCGCTATCTTTTCAGCTGGATAATACACTAAGGTCTAAAGGCATTGCTAGTTATAAGTGTTCAAAAATTTCCGAGTAAGACAACGTTTTGAGTGCCGCCGGTTTTCTGGTATTCCCTGTTTCTTCTGGTAATACAGGAAAGACTTCAGAAGAATCTCCGAATATCTGCAACAATAATGAGAGGGGCAGATCATCAGGAATAAAGCTATCTCTAGCAATTAAGTCATCGCTTAAACATCATAGTACGTTTTTAGTTAATTGCCACATTTTCTGAAATTCCTAATTAAAATAATACCTTGCAGAACCTTCAGTTTTTGAGAACTGATTTAAGCACAGGAAAGTTGTCATCAGATGGCAGTCCAACACCAGTGATAGGCATCAGAGCCAAAAAGTGCAAGGATAGGTGCGAGGAGAAAAATATTACGCCAGTAAAACCAAACGACCTGAGGACCATGATACGGGCGTATGGATTGGGTAGGTTAATTTGAAAATCATTGAATATTCATTGATAACAGACTCAGTCTGTGAATTCCGACTGTTCTCAGCAAACCTGTTGTAGTTGCACACTAAGCGAGGGATACTTTCGGGAGTTATTAGACAAAGTCTGTTCGGGTTAAATGCTAATATGGGCCTTTTATTGACCTTATTGAAAGCCAGCCATGAAGTTTACAAGTTAATCTGAGCCGGACAGAAAACTGCAGTCCTTCCGAAAAAATTCCTCTGTGCAATAGACTTTGCTCCTGGTCAAACGTTTTTTTCATTATGGCTCCAGGTCACCCAGTTATATATAAATATATACTTGAAAGTAGGGAGGTTAAGTGGGAACTGAAGATAAGGGATCCCGTCCTCGAGTTTAGACTGACATGAAAAAATTCTTGCCTTGTAGTTCCGTTGTCAATTGAAATTGAATTTGGTCCCTGTGGCTTTGACCCTTCCATTGCCGTTGTCGTGTTGGTAAAGTCCCTACAGTAATTTTTTTCCTTACCTTGTAATTATCAAATTATGCCAAGTATATTACGCTTACTTCTTTTGGTTAATTCATTACAAAATAGGTTTAAGGAAAACGGAGCAAAGATTCCTGTTCCCAAAGGAAAATCTAAAAAGAAAGGGTGAGATGAAATTAAAAAGTTGTGTGGTGGTGAAACGGGCATTGTTCCAACAATCCACCCTGGATCAGCTTGATAGAGGTAAACCGATTAATACTAAACGCACAGTTGCTTACCGGCTAAAGAAAAATGTCTTTATTCAATCCCGATATGGACCTTGTGTGACGAATGACGTGAATACCTTGTGAAGTTTATAGACCTTGTTACCACAATACACCATAACCTGTGATGACCGCCCTTCGCCATTCCACAAAGCAAGGTTTAAAATAACCTATCATTGCTACATTTTTATAATTTGTTTAAATTTTTCCTCTGGTTCCCCTTATTTCAGCAACAGAAAATCTACATGAGGACAAGGAGATGAATGATGTTAGCAGGGGGAAGGATGATTCAGCTGATTCGGGTGTGTCTTTTTATCCTATGCCCTCGAATACAGCCAATCAGAGAGCAGGAATCCTTGCATATTAAATTGTTCGGCATAAAAGGGTAACATTTTGCGAAAAAAATCTACCACGATGCTTGTGGCGTCCAGCTACATTTTAATAATTTCTTTAAACTTTCCCTCTTTGGTTCCCCTTATTTCAGCAACAGGAAATCTGCCAGAGGACAAGGAGATGAATGACGTTAGCATGGGGAAGGATGATTCAGCTGACTCAGGTGTCTTTCTATCCTACGCCCCAGAATACAGCCAATCAGAGAGCGGGAATCCGTGCATATTAAATTGTTCGGCATAAAAGGGTAACATTTTGCGAAAAAAATCCACCACGATGCTTGTGGCATCCACACGTGTTCCTGCCGTCAACTGGGCAAAATTTTTTACTCTAGAAAAACTTGGCCATTCCGCAAAACAAGGTTTAAAAGAAACCTGTCATTGCTACATTTTTATAACTTGTTTAAACTTTCCCTCTTTGGTTCCCCTTATTTCAGCAACAGGAAATCTACAGGAGGACAAGGAGATGAATGATGTTAGCATGGGGAAGGATGATTCAGCTGATTCAGGAGTGTCTTTTTATCCTATGCCCCAGAATGCAGCCAATCAAGAGCAGGAATCCTTGCATATTAAATTGTTCGGCATACAAGGGTAACATTTTGCGAAAAAATCTACCACAATGCTTGTGGCATCCACACATGTTCCCGCTGTCAACCAACCAAAATTTCTTATTCTAGAAAAATTACCAGACGGGACCGAAAAGTTGACTTTCAATTGCGCGCCCCACAGGTTGTAATGATCACAGAAGTAAAGTTTACCTGTTAATGTCTTATAACTTGTAAAGAATTACAATACAAGGAATTCTCAATATAATTCCACCACAGCAATATCTCCGTGGTTTTAACCACCTGCAGCGAGCTTTACATGCAAAGAAAATAATCCTCAAGTGTCTATGGTTCAAAATGGCACAATGGTGACTGTTAGGCAGAAGTGTGCCAAATGCATTAAGGGATATGTGTGGACCTCTCAAAGGATGATGCCTCATGGAAAATATCCAGCTGGTAATGTCCTATTGAGTCTTGCTGTTTTGATGGCTGGTGCCTCTATCAGCAAGATTCTCCTTGTGTTTCGTCACATGGGACTGGTTTGCTACTCTGCAAGGACATTTTTTAAGCACCAAGGATCGTTCCTATTTCCAGCTGTTATTCACCATTGGGAGTGCTACCAGACTGAACTTCTCAATAAGGTCAAGGACCTGAAGGATGTAGTTTGGGCTGGGGATGGCCGGTATGACTCCATGGGGCACTCAGCGAAGTATGGTGCATACACATTGCTATGTACAACCATCATGAAAATTGTACACTTTGAGCTTGTTCAGGTATGAAGGTTTTATAAGTGAAGCCCTTCAATATAAAAGACATGACATGAAAGCCACCATTTATTAAAACCAAGAGAGAGTGCAGTTAAACAAAATAAGGTGTTACTCAACCTTGAAAAATTGTATTCAGTTCTAGTGATATAGAACCCTTACAACACATCTTCTTGTCATCCAATGAAAATTTTCAGTAAAATTACCCATTTACTTTGTTATGTGAATTGACCTTTTTTTTACCTTACCATTGTAAAAATATAGTTTCAAGCATCTATTAAAAACAAGATGTCTTGGACCCGCCAATTATTAAAGATTTAATAGATCTCTTTCCCAAAAAATTTCTTACCGGCAAATGAGACTGGTAGCAGCTACCAAACAGAGCTTGAAGGAGTAAAACAGTGCTTTGGCTTTCTGCAGCAGCTTGGCGTTAAAATTGGGGTGTTTATCTCTGACCGTCATAGAGGTATAGCCAAATGGATTAGAGAAAACGGCCCTGGCACTACTCACTTCTTTGACATTTGGCATGTGGCCCGGTCAGTTACCAAAAAGCTGCTTGCTGCATGTAAAGAGAAGGGATGTGAGATCATCCAGGATTGGATGAAGGGAATTCGCCGACACCTTTATTGGAGTGCTACATCTACCAAACCTGGTTTTGGCAGCCTCATCCTGGCTAAGTGGCATTCATTCCTCCGACATGTTGCAAATAAACATACTGACCACCCTGACCCACTCTACAAGGTCTGTAATCATGGAAACCTTCCATCTAGAAAGTGGATCAAAATTGGTGAGGATGTAATTTTTATTGTATTTATAGTTAAAGGTCACAGCTGTTGGAATATTGTCTTTCATTTTAGTGTACCAAAAGTTCATGTACACCCTTTTACTTTTTATTGTAGGTACTGCTGCCTATGACAAACTTAAAAGCCTTCTCACAGGCAAAGCATTGCTGAAGGATATAAAGCAGTTGTCTCCAGATGCCCAAACAAGTTGCTTAGAGGGGTTTCATGCCACCTTGAACCACTGGCATCCAAAGATGATTGGTTTCTCTTGGCTCGGCTCCTTTTGCAGGTAGTACTAAATTTTTGTTGTCAAATACAAAAAATTATGTTACAAAAACAGTTACTGTCCAACATACATTTTTACAATTAATATTGGTTTTTCGTGACTATTGACTACACAACAGTTAGTACTTAATTGACAACCAGTGGTTTCAACATATTTTGAAGTAGGTGCCTGACCCTGGAAAAGTAGGCAGCTGTTACAATCGAGATTGTTTGTCAAGAGCTGATTGTTATGACCAGAGTAGCCGGCGACATGCAATCAAGTAGCCAGTTTAACTGCGGCGGTAACTGGCTTGTTTTGAAACCCCTGATTGACAACCCATTTCAATTCATTGCACCCTCCTCCTGCCCCTCTTGTCACAGAATGCTTTTTTGGAATTTGTTTTCAGACACATCCTTGCCAGTCTCCACTTCAATGAGAATCTTCATAGGGATATCTAGGTAACCAGGGATGGTAAAAAGTATGTTCGAATCACATAACCAAAAATTCAAACTAGGTGAGGAGGTTGTTGAGGAAGTGGCTACACCCCAACATATGGTAAGTTGATTGTAGAGTGAATCACTGTTATACTAATAATTTTTACTTTTTATCCTTTTTAGAATAGTTCTAATATTTTACAAAAAATAAAAAAGGATAAGAAAGGATGTCAAGTGAATAAAACTTGCTTTTCAGACTGCAGTGTTATCCACAACCTTTGCATGTACATTATTTCATGGCAAACTACTTTGCAGTGGCTAGAATACTGACAAACTTATAAGGATGTAAATATGATTTTACGCGTATGTACATTTAATCAGCACAGAATATTTAAAGTAAATATTTGACAATTTTGTTTTGTATAGGGTATGCTGAAGATATAAAAAAGCTGCTCTTTAATTTGTCTAAACAAGAGATGAAAGAGGTTTTTGACAGATATTCTGCCCGGACTCCAGAACCCCTCCCTGCTCAATTCAGTGGTCGTGTTGATAAGGAAACAGCAGTAAAAACACCCGAAGAGAAACAAGGACAAAGAATCAGCACTCAACTTTTCCCAGCAAGTTATTACATTTCAATTATTGAATAAATACCTATAAGGTTATTCTGAGGAGGGGAAGATAAAGTATTTGCACATGTACAGGCAAAATAAGAGTACAACCAAAACTCTGTCAATACAAGAAAGTGGCACATCATTAATTGATAGTTCACAAAACTTCAAATAAAATTTGCTTGACGTAGCATTTTTGTTTCTTCAGAGGAAGAGCAAGAAGTCCTGCAACAAGCAAGCTGCAGTTTTAACAGCCTGCCAGTGGCTCTAGGGCAGTAAGAAAGTGCTCAAAATGCAGAAGACCAGGCCACACCAGAAGAAAATGTCCTGAATAAATAATGTTGAAAAAGAAACCTTCTACAATTAACTCCTTTGAAATCCACACTGTATGGGTGCTTTTTTAGTAAACTGCATGAAAAAAGCATTTCAATCAAAAATCAATAGTAGAGTGTTACGTGTAACTTGAAGGAAACAAAAAAATGAAAAATATGAGCCCAAAAAACAGTAGTTACATTGTGGTGGGTTACCCCCTTTAAAATAATTCCCTTGCGCATGAAAATAGCATAAACAAATTAAGCAAAATCATGTTTGGCTTAATTAACATGGCTGATTATTATTGTACATTTGATAAAACTGATGATATACTATGCCAAATAAAATCTATTCTGGCAGTGTGTTTCTGTATCCTCTTGATTGCAAAGTCTGGTAACGAGACCTGATGTCATGATAAACACAGGCTGGAAGGCGCCTTGTGTTTTCCCAGCCCATATACCCACAAAGCCAGCAAATCATCCATCTTTAAGCCACTGCACGAATGAATGTGGAAAAAAAACTAACACGGCTAAGCAAGGAAGTGATCTGAGGTCGTATCTATAGATCTTGCCACGGACCGTGTTTTGGAAAGCATATACCTGCCAACTCTCACGCCTTAGGCGTGAGTCTCATGCCTGCGGGTTGAAAACTTCGATCTCACGCCGGCTCACGCTTGCGGGCCAATTTCTCACGCCTGTCTTTCTTGACACAATTTCCAAAAATATGTTAGCTCAGACCCATGTAAGGAATTAAAACCATGTGTAAAATAAATAAATGGCAATACTCTGATTTTGTGGATAAGCATTTTCTCGATAACTTCGCCGTCGGTAGACGTCGGACGTCTTCGGAAGACTTCAGACTTCTTCGAGAATCTTCGGAAATGATCGTGTCATCTTCAAAAATCCCAGCACTCCCAGGATAAAAATCTCATGCTTATATCTGAGAAAAAGTTGGCAGGTATAAAAGCATTGTGACGAGTTGGCAAACACTCAAGCTACGCAATACAGTATTCTACTGAAAAATTTTCGGAGCCCTGCCTGCGCGCCTGAATTTTCCCGGGTTGTTTGTAATTTTTCCAGGGAAATTTTGGTGGGTGAAAGCGGTTCTAGCCCAGATCAGGCCATTAAATTTTGTTGCAAAAGTCCATTACCTGGTAACTTAGATTCGCAACTCATACATTTTTGAAAACGGCCATTTAACAAAAATGATTGGACATTGGATTCTCATACAAACATTGTAATTTCTTACCCTTCAAGATGGCTTTCAAAACTGTGGCAAGGTCTAAACAATAGAACTCTTGCCCTTGTTGTCCTTCTAACTGTTACCCAAACATTTCAGCAAAAATTTCTAGTCTGCAAAAATAATAAAGCTTGCAAGGGAGAGAATAATAATATATCTGGAATTAAAATTATTTCTCACTTGTTCTCTGGAACTCCAGATGGTCGGCGGTAGCTTCGGCCATCTTTGTTTCTCAACAATGGAGCCACTTGAAGCAGAACCGTCCTGTTGCTTAGAGCTGCGTAGTCTTCATGCTGTTATACAGCTGATGCGTTTGATGGATCCATCGAAGACAAGCTTCCCCGATGAATGGAACACCTTTCTACAACAACGAAACTCCAGTGCCCCAACTAAATTCATGTCGTTGCATAGCTCACATTGGCACCTGAGAAGGCAGGGGAAAGAACGTGAACATAAAAGACGAGCTTCTCCCAGATATAAATTGCCAGGAAAGAAAAATGCCATACAAATTATTTTGAAATAGCTATACAAACCAGGAAGTAACTGGAACCGTTCTTTCATATCTGGCCTCTAACACAGTTGGTGTAAGGCCATCCGCATCAGCATCTTCGTTCTCTTCTTCCATATCTGGTTCGGCGGAAGCGTCTGCATAGGGTTGAACAAGACTAAGAACAACCTCTACATCTACATCATCATTTTCTATTTCCTCTTCTGGATCTGTTTCTTCTGAGTCCCTTTGTTCAACGCTGCGTATTTCCGAATTGCTTGACATCTCTCGACTAAGCTCTTTATGCTATCTTGTAAACATACACTCGTGGTGCAACCAAAATGACGTCACTCGACCCAGTCTCCTGTAATCCTTTGACCATATTTTGGTGCAAAATAGGTCAACTTCAATCACTTATAAAATTGGCAGTTTTTACTCAAAACATCTCAAACTTTGGAATCGAGAATTTCAAATGATAAAGATTTTAACTGAATAAAAATAATTTTCGGTTCATATGCACTTTAAATAAAAAAAAACAGGGAGGTGACATCAGGAGAAACAAAAAGGTATCAAGTGCTGGAATACAGAAGAAAGTGCTTACGAGCCCTCAGAGCTAAGCATTGAGAGAAAGCCGCCCCAAGAAGCTCCCAGCAACCTTCAAGCCAGGGGAGCCTGGAATTTCACTCTGCACATTCGCAAACCTTACCAGAATTAGACAAACATTACATCATTAATCTTAAATTACTAGGTGAAGGATTAAGGCAGTGCCAAAAGTGCCATGCTGGACCATTATCACTCGACGACAGATGAAAGACACCCATGCATATACGACTTGGTGTGGTTTTGCATGTTAAATACAAGGATTGCAAAGAAGAGAACAAGAGCAAGCCATACTGTTCTCACAGAATGGGTAGACGAGGCCCTAAAACAGTCACACTGAATTCAAGGGCAGCATTAGCAATGATTCATACTGGCTCGCACAGCCACCTGAAAGCCGATTCATCTATACTTGGGGTTGGTGAAATGACCAGTGCAACATTCAAAGCAAGGGAGGGTGAAGTTGGAGCAGTAATTGAGAGTGTTTGTCAGGAAAGTTGCCCACATTACGGGGCAAAAGAGGAGACGGAATCTGACATGGTAGACAGCAATTGGGATGCACTTATATCAGTGCTATATGATGGGGCATGGCAGAAGCACGGAAAGGCACAAGATTCGATAACAGGATTTGGGAAAGAGATTGGAGAGTCCACTGGAAAAGTTTATGACTATGGCATCAGATCTACATGTTGCCGCAAATGTGAGAATGCTGGTGAATCAAATGCCGAGTCGCATAACTGCAGAAAAGATCACAGTGGCTCTTCAAAGTCTATAGAGCCTGGAATAGCGGTGGCACTCTTCAACAATGTGACAGATCACGGCTCTAAGTATTCTTCTTACAATGGTGATGAAGATGGAACGACAGAAAGCCATGTCAAGTGTCAAGTTAATTACGAGACGGCAAAGAAAATAGACAAAAACCATGTAACTAAGTTGCGCTTAAGTTTGCTTGTGCTATTAACTTTTCTGAGTCTCACATCTTTTAATATTGTTTTCTATAGACCCTTTAAATGGATTGTCCCAGCTGTGTACCAAAAACCGGAACCGCCGAAAGATTCGCCAAAGTACTGGCAATGTAAACAAGATCTCGACGAGTTGTCCACTACAGCATGTGTCCCATGGGTGATTCAGCTAGCTACCAACCAGTTGAATGATTACTTTCATGAACTTTGAACTGACTAGCATTACATTGCACCAGTCAATGTGGTTGTCGGGAGCAAAATTGAAGTACCTGAAATTCCTGAGAGTCTTGTTTGGAAAAGTCTTAGCAACATCAAACGAACAGCCACGGGTCTTGATGGGATCCCTTTTTGGGTTTGGAAGGAACATGCTAAGATTTTAACACCAATTCTCAGTCACATTTGGAATTTGTCTCTGCACATGCACAACTGGCCTATGTCATAAAAAAGATCTAATATAAATCCGATACCCAAGGTTGACATACCTAAAGAAAAGTCTGACTACCGTGGCATAAATATCACTCCAGTTATAGCCAGGGCATTTCAGAAAGTTGTTTACAACACTTTCGTGAAGGGGGCTGTGGAGGAAAATCTAAGCACCACTCAATTTGCTTACCGTGAAAGTGGAAATTGCACTAGTGCACTGTTAACGATCCAGCACTTTATCAACAAACACTTAGATAATCCAGACTGTGAGGCAGTACGGGTATTCGCTATGGACTTCAGCGAAGCGTTCAATTCAGTCAGACACAAGCTACTATCTAATAAACTAAAGTTGCTGCCCCTGAATGCCTATATCATCAAGTGGTATCACATATAGTCCACAACAACCACCTTCACGAGTGGAAAGGAGTAAACAAGGGGACAACGCAGGGTAGTGTGAGCGGCCCCTACTTATTTTAAGGTGTTTCTGAATGACCCTCAAATCAAACTAGGTTCCACTCCCACTCTTTTCAAATACGCAGATGACTCAACCATTGTCGCACCAGTGTGGAAAGGAGGCAGTGATACATCTAGTGATTTAGTGGAGCCGTTTTTAACTTGGGCGAACTGTAATTCGATGAGCTGTAACCCTAACGAGTGTAAAGAACTTGTCATAAAGAAGAAAGGGAACTCCACATTCTATCCTGTTGTATGTAATATCCCACAACATGCCACTCTTGATTTACTAGGTTTGACCTTTCAGAATGACTGCAAATTTTCGGCACACACAAAAGCTTAACTGTGCAAGGCCAACAAATGTCTACACCTGCTGAGAGTATGTAGAAAAGAGCGCTACAGCCAGACAGAAATTGATTAATGTTCTTCAGCAATTTTTAGACAGATGCTATAAGGTACGCTTTATTTATACACAGTTAAATATTAGATCATTACTACAAAAACAAGATAAAGCGATTTTTCAAAAAGCTAAACGGCATGATAACCACCTTTTATTTTTTTTATCCTGTAACATTGGATATGTATTTTTATCTCATGAGGAATAAAGACATTTATTATTATTAGACAGGCGGCGAGAAAGCAGGTTGGTTTTCAAGATCGCAACAACGAAAATGCACCAAACCTTCCCAGCATCAAAATGTGATATTAAGCAGCGTTCGACGCTTCTGAAGATTAACTTGAATAATTTAGAACCTTTTTACTAAATAATTTATCACGGCTATTGAAAACACTAGGTACGCTTCATTTGAATTCAAACATACAGAATTTTTTATTTCTCAGGGGAGTTATTTGCTAAACACCAAACTTTAAGTTCCTAGTGTTGCATTTTTTAGTATCAGGTCTAGATTGCACAAAATTCGGTTTTTATCAATTTCTAATTTTTTTTTTATTGTTGACATAGTAATAACGATTTTAGTTACAACTACGTTTTGACAAACTTCAATCCATAATCAATCACTGGCAAAAATTTTATGGCGATCGGACAACAATAAAATCCGTTTTAAGGCGATTGAAAAATATTGGTATTGTCTGCGAAAAACTGTATCAAAACACCTTAAGCATAAAGCTTTATAATATGTTTAAAGCCGGCTTTCCGGAGTTTGCTGTTTTCAAAGATGAACTTGAGGCAAGAAAGTTGCTCAAAGCTTTCTTTCTGCAGCCAGAATTGTAACTAAATATTCTTCAGAACAGTTTTTCTTTCTACTTGCGGTGAGAAAATATTGACTAAAGGCTAGTTAAAGTTCTGTAAGCTTATGTCAAACCTCATACTAGGTCAGGTCATTGTCATAAATCTCAATACAAATGTGCATAAACTAGCCTCCTAAACTGAGCTCGGCCTCATGAAATTAGATACAAAAAACCACAAATACATTAATTACTCATGCTTAACACTCGAGATGCAGCTCCTGAAAGCTATCAAGTGAGACCAGAATCACTTGAGACTTTTCAACCCTCCTACGAATCCAGCAAGGTGAAAAACAAAAAGATGTCATCCGAAATCGGATTTCCGACTTTAACAAGCGACTCATTTCTCAACCAAAACAGCCACGAATAACAGAAGACTCTCAATAGCTGTTTTTCATTTTGTACATACAGTGGAAAGACAGTTAAAAACACCACAAGTTGACACAAAACTTGAATAATTTAGAACCTTTTTACTAAATAATTTATCACGGCTATTGAAAACACTAGGTACGCTTCATTTGAATTCAAACATACAGAATTTTTTATTTCTCAGGGGAGTTATTTGCTAAACACCAAACTTTAAGTTCCTAGTGTTGCATTTTTTAGTATCAGGTCTAGATTGCACAAAATTCGGTTTTTATCAATTTCTAATTTTTTTTTATTGTTGACATAGTAATAACGATTTTAGTTACAACTACGTTTTGACAAACTTCAATCCATAATCAATCACTGGCAAAAAATTTTATGGCGATCGGACAACAATAAAATCCGTTTTAAGGCGATTGAAAAATATTGGTATTGTTCGAAAAACTGTATCAAAACACCTTAAGCATAAAGCTTTATAATATGTTTAAAGCCGGCTTTCCGGTGTTTGCTGTTTTCAAAGATGAACTTGAGGCAAGAAAGTTGCTCAAAGCTTTCTTTCTGCAGCCAGAATTGTAACTAAATATTCTTCAGAACAGTTTTTCTTTCTACTTGCGGTGAGAAAATATTGACTAAAGGCTAGTTAAAGTTCTGTAAGCTTATGTCAAACCTCATACTAGGTCAGGTCATTGTCATAAATCTCAATACAAATGTGCATAAACTAGCCTCCTAAACTGAGCTCGGCCTCATGAAATTAGATACAAAAAACCACAAATACATTAATTACTCATGCTTAACACTCGAGATGCAGCTCCTGAAAGCTATCAAGTGAGACCAGAATCACTTGAGACTTTTCAACCCTCCTACGAATCCAGCAAGGTGAAAAACAAAAAAGATGTCATCCGAAATCGGATTTCCGACTTTAACAAGCGACTCATTTCTCAACCAAAACAGCCACGAATAACAGAAGACTCTCAATAGCTGTTTTTCATTTTGTACATACAGTGGAAAGACAGTTAAAAACACCACAAGTTGACACAAAACTTGAATAATTTAGAACCTTTTTACTAAATAATTTATCACGGCTATTGAAAACACTAGGTACGCTTCATTTGAATTCAAACATACAGAATTTTTTATTTCTCAGGGAGTTATTTGCTAAACACCAAACTTTAAGTTCCTAGTGTTGCATTTTTTTAGTATCAGGTCTAGAT
Organism: Porites lobata; assembly: GCA_942486035.1. Lineage (NCBI taxonomy): Eukaryota > Metazoa > Cnidaria > Anthozoa > Scleractinia > Poritidae > Porites > Porites lobata. The sequence goes on from CALNXK010000096.1 coordinate 147,040, forward strand.
TGCACAAAATTCGGTTTTTATCAATTTCTAATTTTTTTTTTTATTGTTGACATAGTAATAACGATTTTAGTTACAACTACGTTTTGACAAACTTCAATCCATAATCAATCACTGGCAAAAAATTTTATGGCGATCGGACAACAATAAAATCCGTTTTAAGGCGATTGAAAAATATTGGTATTGTCTGCGAAAAACTGTATCAAAACACCTTAAGCATAAAGCTTTATAATATGTTTAAAGCCGGCTTTCCGGTGTTTGCTGTTTTCAAAGATGAACTTGAGGCAAGAAAGTTGCTCAAAGCTTTCTTTCTGCAGCCAGAATTGTAACTAAATATTCTTCAGAACAGTTTTTCTTTCTACTTGCGGTGAGAAAATATTGACTAAAGGCTAGTTAAAGTTCTGTAAGCTTATGTCAAACCTCATACTAGGTCAGGTCATTGTCATAAATCTCAATACAAATGTGCATAAACTAGCCTCCTAAACTGAGCTCGGCCTCATGAAATTAGATACAAAAAACCACAAATACATTAATTACTCATGCTTAACACTCGAGATGCAGCTCCTGAAAGCTATCAAGTGAGACCAGAATCACTTGAGACTTTTCAACCCTCCTACGAATCCAGCAAGGTGAAAAACAAAAAAGATGTCATCCGAAATCGGATTTCCGACTTTAACAAGCGACTCATTTCTCAACCAAAACAGCCACGAATAACAGAAGACTCTCAATAGCTGTTTTTCATTTTGTACATACAGTGGAAAGACAGTTAAAAACACCACAAGTTGACACAAAACTTGAATAATTTAGAACCTTTTTACTAAATAATTTATCACGGCTATTGAAAACACTAGGTACGCTTCATTTGAATTCAAACATACAGAATTTTTTATTTCTCAGGGGAGTTATTTGCTAAACACCAAACTTTAAGTTCCTAGTGTTGCATTTTTTAGTATCAGGTCTAGATTGCACAAAATTCGGTTTTTATCAATTTCTAATTTTTTTTTTATTGTTGACATAGTAATAACGATTTTAGTTACAACTACGTTTTGACAAACTTCAATCCATAATCAATCACTGGCAAAAATTTTATGGCGATCGGACAACAATAAAATCCGTTTTAAGGCGATTGATAAATATTGGTACTGTCTGCGAAAAACTGTATCAAAACACCTTAAGCATAAAGCTTTATAATATGTTTAAAGCCGGCTTTCCGGTGTTTGCTGTTTTCAAAGATGAACTTGAGGCAAGAAAGTTGCTCAAAGCTTTCTTTCTGCAGCCAAAATTGTAACTAAATATTCTTCAGAACAGTTTTTCTTTCTACTTGCGGTGAGAAAATATTGACTAAAGGCTAGTTAAAGTTCTGTAAGCTTATGTCAAACCTCATACTAAGTCAGGTCATTGTCTCAAATCTCAATACAAACGTGCATAAACTAACCTCCTAAACTGCCCTTCGGCCTCATGAAATTAGATACAAAAACCACAAATACAACAATTACTCATGCTTAACACTCTATATGCAGCTCCTGAAAGCTATAAAGTGAGACCAGAATCACTTGAAACTTTTCAACCCTCCTACAAATCCAGCAAGGTGAAAAACAAAAAAGATGTCATCCGAAATCGGATTTCCAACTTTAACAAGCGACTCATTTCTCAACCAAAACAGCCATGAATAACAGAAGACTCTCGATAGCTGTTTTTCATTTTGTACATACAGTGGAAAGACAGTTAAAAACACCACAAGTTGACACAAAACTTGAATAATTTAGAACCTTTTTACTAAATAATTTATCACGGCTATTGAAAACACTAGGTACGCTTCATTTGAATTCAAACATACAGAATTTTTTATTTCTCAGGGGAGTTATTTGCTAAACACCAAACTTTAAGTTCCTAGTGTTGCATTTTTTAGTATCAGGTCTAGATTGCACAAAATTCGGTTTTTATCAATTTCTAATTTTTTTTTATTGTTGACATAGTAATAACGATTTTAGTTACAACTACGTTTTGACAAACTTCAATCCATAATCAATCACTGGCAAAAATTTTATGGCGATCGGACAACAATAAAATCCGTTTTAAGGCGATTGAAAAATATTGGTATTGTTGCGAAAAACTGTATCAAAACACCTTAAGCATAAAGCTTTATAATATGTTTAAAGCCGGCTTTCCGGAGTTTGCTGTTTTCAAAGATGAACTTGAGGCAAGAAAGTTGCTCAAAGCTTTCTTTCTGCAGCCAGAATTGTAACTAAATATTCTTCAGAACAGTTTTTCTTTCTACTTGCGGTGAGAAAATATTGACTAAAGGCTAGTTAAAGTTCTGTAAGCTTATGTCAAACCTCATACTAGGTCAGGTCATTGTCATAAATCTCAATACAAATGTGCATAAACTAGCCTCCTAAACTGAGCTCGGCCTCATGAAATTAGATACAAAAAACCACAAATACATTAATTACTCATGCTTAACACTCGAGATGCAGCTCCTGAAAGCTATCAAGTGAGACCAGAATCACTTGAGACTTTTCAACCCTCCTACGAATCCAGCAAGGTGAAAAACAAAAAAGATGTCATCCGAAATCGGATTTCCGACTTTAACAAGCGACTCATTTCTCAACCAAAACAGCCCACGAATAACAGAAGACTCTCAATAGCTGTTTTTCATTTTGTACATACAGTGGAAAGACAGTTAAAAACACCACAAGTTGACACAAAACTTGAATAATTTAGAACCTTTTTACTAAATAATTTATCACGGCTATTGAAAACACTAGGTACGCTTCATTTGAATTCAAACATACAGAATTTTTTATTTCTCAGGGGAGTTATTTGCTAAACACCAAACTTTAAGTTCCTAGTGTTGCATTTTTTAGTATCAGGTCTAGATTGCACAAAATTCGGTTTTTATCAATTTCTAATTTTTTTTTTATTGTTGACATAGTAATAACGATTTTAGTTACAACTACGTTTTGACAAACTTCAATCCATAATCAATCACTGGCAAAAATTTTATGGCGATCGGACAACAATAAAATCCGTTTTAAGGCGATTGAAAAATATTGGTATTGTCTGCGAAAAACTGTATCAAAACACCTTAAGCATAAAGCTTTATAATATGTTTAAAGCCGGCTTTCCGGTGTTTGCTGTTTTCAAAGATGAACTTGAGGCAAGAAAGTTGCTCAAAGCTTTCTTTCTGCAGCCAGAATTGTAACTAAATATTCTTCAGAACAGTTTTTCTTTCTACTTGCGGTGAGAAAATATTGACTAAAGGCTAGTTAAAGTTCTGTAAGCTTATGTCAAACCTCATACTAGGTCAGGTCATTGTCATAAATCTCAATACAAATGTGCATAAACTAGCCTCCTAAACTGAGCTCGGCCTCATGAAATTAGATACAAAAAACCACAAATACATTAATTACTCATGCTTAACACTCGAGATGCAGCTCCTGAAAGCTATCAAGTGAGACCAGAATCACTTGAGACTTTTCAACCCTCCTACGAATCCAGCAAGGTGAAAATCAAAAAAGATGTCATCCGAAATCGGATTTCCGACTTTAACAAGCGACTCATTTCTCAACCAAAACAGCCACGAATAACAGAAGACTCTCAATAGCTGTTTTTCATTTTGTACATACAGTGGAAAGACAGTTAAAAACACCACAAGTTGACACAAAACTTTGTTAGCTTCAGCTGTCAAAGTAAACAAGTTTCAAGATGCTGTATAAATTTTCCGCTTGAACTCACCTGGCAAATTTTGACCAATCAGAGCATAAAAATTGGGCAAAGAGCATGATTAACACGTGACTATGGTGAGAAAAGTGTAAAGCATCTGTCTTCCATGCCTGTGTTTTTAAATATCTGGCTGACTCAATCGTTTGAAGAAAATATTGCCTTTTGAATTGAAGATAGATATATATCATGCTTTCATTGCACAGCATTTCAATTACTGCTCAAACTTGAAAAAATCAATGAACGAGCCCTTCGCTTTATGATCCGTGACAAGTCCACCACGTATGAGACGTTGCTAAAACAACTAAACCTGCTGTCCCCACTTAATCAAAAGAATTGTTAAAATGGGTGGGTATGTGCCGCCCAGGACTCCAAATTGGCACCCCGTTCCAATACAATTTCGCCTAAAATTGATACCCCGTTCTTCTTTTTATACTCTGTTCTAGCACATTTGTAAATTGAAATAGCCCTTTTTTTTATAAACGTATTTCTTTATTTGTTCGACTGATACATCAAATAAATGCTTCTTCATTATCAGCAACAATTTTAAGCAGAACATAAAGCAGTGATCAACAATTTGTTATACTCCATTCTAGAAAACGCCTCTGAAATGGATACCCCGTTGTAAATCAGGAGCTTCAAAATCACGACCCCGTTGGGCGGCACATACACATATAGGTAATGTATGGGAGTACCACACCCCCGGGATCAGGCCCTAAACATTGAGCAAACCTTAAGGTTAGATTAATGCTGCAATAACAAACAAAATTGGCATTATTTATTCTGTGACAGAAGTAAGAAACGCTGGTGCCAAGTTTTAGGTCATTTTTCAAACAAAGAATAGTGAAATATTTTTCTACTGATTCAATTACACAACTAAATGCTCTGAAACTGATTTTTAAAGCTTTAAATCGCTATCTTTGTTTCAAATAACCATACTTACCAGCCATGCTTGACCAACACTACAGCAAAACATCTACTCATGCGTTAGGTTGAGCATTTCTGGTCACTTTTTCAGTCACACTTTCCAATCAGATCAAAGCCTCCCGCATGCACTCAGCTACATTCTGTGTCCAGCTTGTGGTTCAGTTGTTCTGCTTCATGCTGCCCGTGTTTTTTACTATTTTGTTGTTATTGAAATTGCTTTTATGGATACGCAGGCACAGATAACTGAAACAATTAGTAGATTAGATTCAAAAAAGGTGAGTTGAAAATAACCTGTGTAATTTTGGCTAATTTGAGCGTCTGGTGAACTGTTTTCTTTTTTTTTTCACGAAAACAATTAAAGTTTTTGACTACCATTTTCCACTTAACCTGGCTGAAACTACGACATAAAAGGTTATCATTAGCAAGCTTGTGTATTGCAATTCTAATTTTCGCTTCTTCAGTTTCTCAGTGTTAATGTCTCAAAACTGCTTCGAGCTTTATTTGGAAAATGACCACCCATAATCGCTTTGTAGGTTTTTCCAGTGAATTCGTGTTTTGAAATGAAGCGATGAAATTGTCATTGATTGCCATGAAACACCTTAAGCTTAATTTATACCATTGAGGATGGCAGCAAGTTGACATGTCTATTTATTTATTTGATTTTTTTCATTCTCAGAATCAGAGAGCAAAAGCTGGTTTGGTGGCTGTTAGAAGTTGAAATTTTCATGCCATGTATTTAGCAGCTGGAATTTTCATGTTCACAGGAGATGCAGCCGAGCCACACAGTTTGAGATCATTGAAGTCTTCAACCAAAGAACAAACATGTAAAAGAATTAATAAGAAATAAAACAGACATTTTCTTGAATGAAAGAACGTTTTTAGGCATGTTTACTTTCCCTGCCAAGATCATTCAATAGACTGAACGTTTTGGGTATTCATGACTGCAATCATCAAAGTCGAGGTTGTTTTTAAATCCCGCCCATCTTTTGTTTTGAATTCTTGTTTTCTCTGATATTTAAAAAATTATTGAACAGAGTAAACTTTTATTTCTTGGCTCTAGTGTTAATGACGTCTTTGTCTTGTTTTCTTTCAAAAACTTAGTTATCTTAGTTATCACCTTCTCCAAAATTAACTTATGCCAGAAAGCCAGTAAAAACAAATTCGTCTTGTCGATCGCTAGCGACCTACAAACTTCAAACATTTTCAACGTTGGTGCAAGCAGATAACGATATGGTGCAAAAGTTTGACACTAGAAAAATATATCAGCTATCGAATGAAGTGATCTTTTTCGCCCCCTTTTTTGTCTGTTTCTCCCTTTTGCTTTTAAACTTGGAGGGACGGCGATGTTATGCTTACCCAATTGGTTTACTTACTAGACAGGAAATAAGAAGTTAAATGTTGTGCTCATGCACAGTGTGTTTTGCCGCGGTGTCATTGTTTGCTTGACCTTGCTGAATTTTGCATTGTTCAAGTGACTAGAACCCAGTCACTCTCTTATAATCAGTAGATCTCGTAAAATTAGGATTATCATAAATTTGATTGCAAATAATATTTTACAATAATCGTAATTCTAGTCTTGAAATCATGTTGATATTTGATGGTTACATAACAGTAACAACACTCAGCGGGTCAGCGGTCAGCAAGCATGATGGCCGCGTTTTTTGTTGGCTCTGCTAACTTGACATAATTTCTTACATAAATCTTACTTTTTCTTTTACAAACTTAACTAACATGTAGCAAACAATGTCTTTAAAAAGAGGAAAGCAAAAGGAAGCGGTGGAAGAGGATTTTGAGGCGTTTGTACGCCATCGGTTGAGTTCAATAAGTGACGACCAAAAAGAAATGAGAGGAACTCAAGTCAAGATTCAAAGAGACATTGAATTTCTTCAGGTCAAATCAAGAAAATGAAAGCTCGATTTCAAAACTGAAGGAATCTTTGGATACAAAGCTGGAGGTATTAACAGGACAACTGCATGAAGCTAACACAGGAATCGACCAAATCGAGAACGATATCACCAAGTACGCAAAAGAGATTGATGACACCTATGAGAGATTGTTGTCCCTGGAGAGATATTCTAGGGACTACAATCTGAGATTTTACAACATCCCAGAATCAACACGCGAAGATTGTATTGCAAAGCTCCGTGATATCATAGAAAATGATCTCCAATTGCAATCAAACATCGAGAACGCTCACAGGATCGGGCCCTTCAAGGATGATGGCAGTCCCAGACCAATTTTGGCTAAGTTTTTGTATCGTCGGGAATGGTTTAGAGTTATTAAAAAGAAGAGGGATCTAGGTGATGGTGTGCGCGTTTCAGATGATTTGATATGGGAAGACCGTCAAAAGAAGAAACAATTGAGATCTGTTATGAAAGAAGCATTCGAAGCTGGGAAAAGACCTAGATTTCATCATGGCAAGCTTTATATCGACGGTGAGCTACATCGGGCTTGAGATGTTTGAACAGTATACACTTTTGTTTATGTGTAAGTCCCATCTTAAATGTCTACATAGCTTTATAATTATCATTTATCTTAAATTGTTTACTTAAATTTCGTCAAGCTAAAACTTTATGCAAATGACCCAAGAGTCCTCTGACCCTGATTTAAATTTACAATTGCTAAATGATCATGGGATTTACACAGTTGAGGAAATTAACGAGTTGTCTCGTACTGTCAAACCTGAATACTCTGTTATTCACTTAAATACAAGAAGTTTAAAACAACATTTCGAACAAATGTGCAATCTTCTGGATTCGATTTCATGTAAGTTTGATTTTATCGGTTGCTCCGAGACATGGTTCACCTCTGAAACTGATTATACACGTTTTCAAATCCCAGTACACTTTGGGGAAATAATTATAACGCTCCATTGTCTCAAATCGTAAAGTTACAAAACAAAGCGGTTCGTGTTATAAATGATGTTCCTTTAATGGAATCAATAACTCCACACTACTCATCCTTAGTCCTTCTGAAATTTCCTGATATTGTTAAACTGAACACATGTATGCTTTTTTATGATTATTTCCACCACGAAAAGTTTCCTAATATACCTATTTCATTAGTATCTGAACTACATAATTACAGTACCCGCAGTGCATCATCCAATCAAGTTGCAATACCTTTATTTCGAACTAATCTTAGGAGATTTTGCCCCAGCATTATTGGAAGTTTCTTTTGGAATGATATTCCGTAATCCATTAGAGACAAGCCATCCAAACAAATGTTTAAAAAAGCACTTTGACACTGGTACCTGGCTCAATACTAATGAATCAATATCCCTTTTATAACTTTCTGAGCTATTTTGTCATTTATTCTTTACTTTTTTTAGTAATAATATTAAGTCCTTTGTTATACATAACTTTAAGGGGCACAATATTAGTTTACCTAGATGTGACCCTCTCCTCTCCTTCCAATATACAATGTAATTCAATTTAAGTGTTGCAATTTCTATTTTACGCGTTTTTTTTCCTTTGTAAATCTTTATCTGTAACTATGTTCCTTTCAGTTATATTTACATAACTATGTATCAGCTAGGAATTGGAGGAATAAATAAATAATAATAACAACACTCAGATTTCGAGCGTGGGTTATCTGTGGTTTAAAGAAAAGCAAAAGTAAACTGGTGACGAATAATAGGTTGTTGCCTGGTCATTGACACAAGCTCTTTGCATTTGAGAGATTTTATAACTGGGAAAAACTTAAATTGATCTGATGCTATGAAACCCTACTGTAACTAAGATTATCAAAAAGTAAGCTGTATAATTATATATTACTTTTCTCCCTAGAATTCGAAGCTACAAATCAAAAAGGAGGGGGCACGACATGGAAAAGATATTAACTGGCAGAGTGCTGGGTGGCAGGCTGGTTTGTAGGATCTTTGCTCAATCCTGGAGTAAAAAGTTATATTTTCGATTCAGACAAACTTCTACTAATGAGTACATCTTTTTATGTAATTAACTTGATAAATAAATTGATAAAAAGTCATAATGCACCTACCATCAATGTAAATGAAGTCAGCTGTGTAGTGAAATGGGCAGGTGCACTGATAGAAATTTTACGATAAATTTTATATTCAAATATGCAATGACGAAATTTAAATTTTGCAGTTTTCACAGTGCCACTAGGTGAAGCGGTCCTGTATTTCTTTGCTTATGTGTTTATTAATCTTGGGGCTTGGTGAATTTGAAATTCTATTGCAATCATTTCTCCTCCCTCTCATCCCCTATCATCTTTTGTCCCAAATTCTATCGGGAAAGGTATGAGAGAACTTTGTATGTTTTCAGGGATTAATCCGATGCAGCTTTCATTGATGCTCGTATTCTAGGTGGTCTCTTCAAGAAAAAAACTTTTGAGCTGTATGAGTTGAAATGTTTAGTCTTAATGTTATTATCATTTGTCTTAAATTCATTTATTAAATTCTTGACAGAAGTGAATGGCTACTTAATGAGAGAATGGAACAAACTTTTGCTTGATTGGCCATCAGAATCACTTAAATATGACTGGTTTCTTTCTGCATAAATTATAATAATATTAATAATTTTTGATTTTTAATGGTTTTATTTCAGGCACTTTAACATCAAAGTCAGGTGTTGTTTCTATTGCAAGGGCCAGTACAACGTATGCTGCTACAGCTTCATCAGCTCCTCCCAATGTCCCACTGTCTATTGTTGTTTCATCAATCATGCGATTACTGTTGTACCACCTGTTTCCTCCACTTTTATTCCCTCTGTTGTCACTACTTGTGCTCCACCAATCATTGCCCAATCTGTTGCCACCAGTGTAAGTACGCACGTCTTTGTCAACTACACTTTTGTAACCAGTGCATTGTTACCTCTCCTAAGTGTTGCTACATGTACGTCCATTCCAAAAAGTGTTGTCCTGTCTGTCTCTAGTACCAATGTTGTGTTATCTCTGTCGTGTATTTCAAATATCTTACCAGTTATTGCAGGTAAATGTTGGAAAATACAAAATGTATTAGCTATTTAAGGTTCATATTATTGGAATATGAACTGCTATGAAAAATGTGGTCAGGTTAGTTATACAATAGACTCTGGTAGTTAATTGTGAAGTACAAGTACACAATTTACTAGACATTCCTCATAATGAGCATAAAGGTTTCATTATCCCTAGTGGGTTCTATTTTTATGTGAAGGGATAAATTAATGCAGGGCGGTTTCAGGTCTTGCAGTGCTTGCTGGCCTGAAAGCAAACAGCTCTCTTGCTGGTCTGTTACCCCATTAATTCTTGCCTTTAAGAAACTTGAAGACATCATTTTTTTTATACACTTTATATTAATTTTGTTTTTTTCCTTTTTATAATCTTATGCTCTACACCCAGAATTTCACAGGGAGGAGAACACCAGGCTCCTATCACTTCCTCTTAGAACACTTTTTAAATAAGCCACATTATAAAACTTAGTCAGGAGCTATTACTAAAATAAGTTATTTAACAGAGAGACATTTTTGGGCAAATGGGACCGTTCTTATGACACCATAAAAGTGTAGCTGCATGCAGTGAAGCTGTCTTATCACAGGCAGCCCAAGCTCACGTCACGTGAAAGGATTAGATTAATTATTAGCGGTGTGCGAGCCGGGATGTGACTGTTCAACGAAAGCGGTATTGGGTTACATGGCGGCCATGAATTTATAAAGGATTTGTATGGGAATCCACGTTATAGATTTAGGAAGATAAATACTCGTAGAAATTCTCAATAAAAAACGTCTTACCTTATTTACATGGTGTGTTCTTGCTTGCTGTGTGGTTATTTTCCCGATCCGGTGCGATTTTAGCGATTTTTTTCATTTCTGAGTTTCCACTACTAAAGAGAGAGCAAGGCCGAACACTTCCAATCTGGACAGCCCGCCGAACGAAGCCAAAAATTCCAGGTTAAAATATCCCCACGGCCAAAATTCCACCGCAGAATCCAACTACAAAGGTAAAACTTTCATTTCAACTTTCTAGCCGCGCAATCGCATCCCTGCGAGCGACGCCAGGCGGCAGTTTGTTTCCCCGATGAAACAGTAAATCGTTGGGCCAGAACCGCGTACAAATCCACCACGACACAACGACCGTTGAAATCAGCTTGGTAACCTCGTCACGTTGACAAACAAAGACTCACGGGGTACACTAACGTAAATTGTCAACGTGAATTTCTGTTCTCATCCTGGGTCCCCTCGGGTCGAATTGACAATACCGCATTGTCTCAATCGACCAATCAAAATTGCGCCGTGTCGTGTTTACAACACGGAAGTTTATGTAAACTCAGAGGAAACCCAGGGAGAAAAATACGTGGAGCTGGAGATTTTATTCTTATTACGTGGAGATTTGTTTCTTATTACGATGTGATCATCTGGAAATTCAGGACAGATTTCTTTACCGTTCAGTCATGTAAGTCTAATGTTTATTTCGTTTGTTTTTTATTCAAGCGTTTAAATCTTCAAGTTCAGGAATGATATTTTGGCACCTCGTTGTCTTTGTAATCTACGAGCTAGCGATGGAAGTGACATTCATCCACTCTTAATTTTCCAACTTTAGGGTGAAGCTCAACGAGGACCAGAATACTATAGTAAAGTTTGCCTCCGAAGGCCATAATTTATTAATTACTGGCCAGGCTGGAGTCGGGAAAAGCGAGGTGGTGAAAACGATAATCGGAACAGCGAAAGCACGTGGGAAAAAGGTAGCTGTCATATGTTCTAGCGGCATTGCTTGCCAAGTATATGATCGTGGCGAAGCGTCAACAGTGCACTCATACTACGGCCTTTCAACTGCGGAGTTGCCTTGGCGGCAAGTTATTGATCGATCTTGCGAGAACTCTTTAATACGAGACAGAATAAAGGCCATCGATGTAATCATCTGGGACGAGGCGAGCATGTCCTCTCAGAGGATGTTTGAACTTGTCAATTTTCTGCATCACGAATTAGCGACAGATGATTGCAAGAATCTCCCTTTTGCAGGAAAGCAAATCATACTTATTGGCGAATTCCTTCAGCGGCAACCTGTACCAAATCTCTTTGATGAAGGCCACTTCATGTTTTTTTCCCCGTTGTTTGACTTTGCTGTGGCTCATCGTTTCGGTTTAACGGTGGTTATGCGACAGCAAGACCCAGCATTTTTGTCCGGTGTATCAGAAATCAGAGAAGGAAATTGTTCGTTGGCCACAGAACATTTTATCACCTCTTTGCAAAGGGAATTACCCTGGCAACTCCTTCAAAATGCTACACATATTTATTTCAGGAAGGTTCCTGTGCAGCTAGAAAACCGATGCCAGCTGGATGCAATCAATGAAGAAATGATCACTTTTCAAGCAGACTTTGAAAATGACAGGTCGAGGAGCATGAGCTGGCCAGGAGCTTCCATTTTGCAATTGAAACGTGGCTGCAAAGTGATGCTGGTTTGGAACAAGTCGGATGACTTGAAAAACGATACCCTTGGTATCTTCACTGGTGTAAAGGGCAATGACCTGTTGGTCAATTTTAAAGAAGTAGGGATAGTCGAAATAGGGCGGGAAACGTGGATAAAGAGGGATAGGAATGGTCAAAAGATTGGAAGTGTGACGCAGTTTCCTATCGTGCTCACTTATGCGTGCACTTGCCACAAGTCACAAGGGCTCACTTTGCCATCTGCAGTCGTCCACTGCTCTAGAGAGTATGTACCGGGGCTCATTTATGTGGCGATTTCAAGAGTCAAGTCTCCCGAACACATACAGGTGTTAAATTTCAATAGTCGACAGCTTTTGAAGCCGCAGAAAAAGGCTCTTGATATCTGCTCTTCAAAACACGTTTGCCAGCCTGTTGCTGACCTCTCCTGCTATCGCAACAAGACCATCAACCAAGCTAATATGCTCTGTGTAAGAGACCGCTACCAGGATATCAACCAGGAAAACGAAGAGCCCTATACATTTCCATGTGACGTGCTCGATGGGCCAGTACGAGCGTGCTTTGAAGATGATGAGGTTGCTACCCCACTGGAGCTACTGGACATTTTTGAAAGGCTGACCAGGCATGAATCAACGCTGTCAAGTCCCCCCGACGAATTTTTCATCAATTCTCTTTTCGCCTACTGTCCATGAAAACAGAATTAGTTGTGTCTCCCTTTCAAGAACAAAAGAACAGTATGATTGACTTAATGGTAAATGATGCTTGTTGGATATCAAAGGTTCAACCTTTTTTAAAACTGATTTGGTTTCATGTATTCCTGCTGATCGAAAACCACATCGTCGAAAACCACGAGGAAATTGTCATTGACATCGGACGGCAAGGATTCACTGAGGTGACTGGTGCGTTGCATCAGTTTTTCAATGGGAACGATTTTTCAAGGTATGTCTGCGTTGTTTTTGGCGTGAACGAAAGTACCCCTCCTCAACGGGCTGTCGCAATACAGCTGGCTACTTTCGTCTACTATGGATTTCTGGGACACTTGAATTGTATTGTGAGAGAGGAAGCAACCAGTGAGCCTGTTATCTTTGATGTCGGAGAAATGACGGAGGTGGGGCGCTCAAAGGTACGTCACGTTGGTGGTTGGGCGGTGAGGAAAGTCTTATCTCAGGCACGGAAGTACGTCCAAAGAAATGTACACACAAATTCCAGTTCCACTTTGGCCATTGTTGAAAGTCAGCAAAGAGCTTGTGAACTATTGGAGGAGAACATTATTCAACCCTTCGATCAACTAGAGGAAAGTTCCAAGTTTCCCGAATCCTTACAAGTTACAGAAGAGAGTCAGTATCGTCAACGGGGCCTACTTCACATCTCTGATGACGCGTATGTCTTCTTTCTAAGTCTTGAACAGAGAAGGGTGGACTTGCTTAACTTTCAAGTTCTGAAGAAAGCGCGTGAAGATATGGTGGAAGCAGCCCTTGATAGCCTTTCCAGCGAAGAAACGTTAAAGGAGAGATGGAGAAAGTGTTTTCCAGAGGAGGATGCAAACAAGAGCAAGGTAATGAACATAGCAAGATAACGGCCTATAATACGCATATACCGTAGTCAAATTGCAAAAGGCGCTTCCTCTGTGTTGTAGGTCAATTTTATCCCAGGCTTAATTTTAATTTTCCATTGTCTTTTTTCTATGTTAATATATGATAATGAATATAAAACAAAGGAAAATCAAAATTGAACCAAGGACAAAACTGAACTACAGCATTAGCGTGAGAAATATTTACAGTTAACAGCAATAGTTAATTTGTGCCAGCGGCCGCTGCCTTTAGTTACTTGCGTGTGACCTCCCCTACATTGTCCATGACGAGTGGCACATAAGCGATGGCGGGGGTGTCAAACAAAAATGGTGGCCAGCGTAGCGTTACATTCATTGTATTCTCTCTTTACACAGGAACTGATTGAAAAACTATTTCATGGTATATTGATGTACTACATCAACATGGGTGCTGCCCAATTTCTTCGGGATTACAGGAGAGCATCTTTGGTCAAGAAGAGCGCGGAATTGCGGAAAAGAGTGTTACAAAGGAACAAAAAGACCAAAGAGAAGACGGATTGTGTACCATACAAGGTAAAAAAAAGCGTTTTAATGCACTAGAAATATGCCTGAAAGTTTACAACAATGCTGAATTAGTTAGAATTGATAAATGTCATACTTGACTTACAAGGTAACATTAATAAATCTTATATAAATTTTCTACATGGTTATAATAATAAAATTGTAATAGTCTGAAAAAAAAGGCACTCGTTCTCTGTTTGTTTTAAACTATTATCGCATTTTCATTTGACTTTTAACAGGAAATTCTGAAAGACAGAAGTCAAAACAAGACGGTTTCACATAGTCGTCTGGTTGCCTTCATTCATCAGCATCAAGGCAGTGGCCCACTGAGTAGGGTATATCTCAAATCTGAATTGACAGCACTGTGTCAAGCATATGGTCTCAGAGTGTCTTCAAGATCATTAAAGCCAGCTCTAGCAGAAGAACTACTAGGTGCTATTTCTCAGAACAACTGCATTCCAAACACAGACCTTGTGGACGACAGACAATTCAGGATTGTAGAGAACTCAGCTGACGTAGATGGTCACATCAGGATACGGTTGTCAAGAGGTATTTCTAATAATAATGATAATAATCAGGCGCAGATCCAGGGGAGGTGAAATGGGTGAATTTTCACCCCCCCCCCCTTTTTTCTGAGCCCTCTTCTTTCTTTCCCTTATGCACAGATCTCAAACACCTCAACCTGAGGCTTTGCATGGTTCTATTACATTATTACAAAAATTCACCCCCCCATTTCAAAATCCTGGATCCGTGCCTGATAGTACTATACCTAACTTATATATACAAGTGTCAAAATTCCAATAGCAGTTATACATTTCTACAAATATTTAAAAGAGGAACAAATGTCCTGGATGTTGAGTCATTTAATGGCCAGGCTATAGGTTAGAGGAATAATATTTACAAGAGAAAAAAATTCTCAGAAAGCTTATTAATATATTTAAGCCACAGCCAAGGACTAAAAAATCTATTTGCAACCATTTAAAGACTAGAAGAAAATTAATGAGCTTATCACCCTTTAGTTGCAGTGTAGCTGCAGCTGAAGTAAGATCTGAAGGAGTGCATGGAATAGGCCTTAAGTGACTCCTGATTTAATTAACACAGTCTTCCCCAATTCATTTCACATGAATTTATCTAAGGAAAATTGATGGGAGAATCTGGCGCTTTATCAGAAGTCACTTGGTGCTTTATTACAGGTACCCCCTCAATTATTGAAGAGGTGGGTGTAAAAGAGACTCTAAGTGACTATTATTCTGATAAACTGCTAGATTCTCCTTTCAAATTGAATTTTCTTGTAAAACAAAACCATAAACTGTAATTTGACATCACATCAACAGTCACTTGGGGCCTTATTCTATGCACCCTTTACATTAATCTGGTAATCTTACTTGAGAGAGCCTTCATTAGTTCATGGCCTTTTCCAAGGT
This sequence comes from Porites lobata, assembly GCA_942486035.1. Taxonomy (NCBI): domain Eukaryota; kingdom Metazoa; phylum Cnidaria; class Anthozoa; order Scleractinia; family Poritidae; genus Porites; species Porites lobata. The sequence continues at coordinate 162,600 of CALNXK010000096.1, forward strand.
CCACAAAACCAACAAGCTTGTGTTTCCCATCAACATTGGCCATCTCTAAATTCTCCTGAAAATTTTGACCAAAGCCAATGTATGAGATTTATAATGAACAAGAGTTTAAGAACAGTTTGAATTAAACTGCACTATAACAGTATTATGTTGGATAGTGCATCATCTCCGCTTGATGTTTATATTTTTTAAGTATTACCAGTCTCTTTGGTATTGTTGTTTTATCTTCAGTAAAACATAATTGTTATGGAATATTTCCAAAATATATTCTATGCAGATTTGAATTAAGGGTACCTGGATCTTCATTTCGTCAATCACAAAACCACCCATGTAGTCTGCTGCTTTCAATCCACTTTCCTTGGCAGCCTCCAGGCACCATCTCAATACTTCAGGGTTCCATCCAATTGTTTCTTTGACTTTGTTTTTGTAGAGCCTTTAAATATCAGTAAACATGGAGCAGATTGATAGGGTTTCAATATACTAAAATGTATTGGATTTCAGATTTTGCATGTAAATATTACTATATATAGGACATAGGCATTAATGGTAGTGGGAATGAATTGCATCTTTACAGCATCCACCTAGCTAGATTGTTCATGCTTAAAAAAGACAAATCATGTAAATGGTCTTGGTCAAAGGACACTCAAGAGGAAACTGTTCTTCAGAAAAAAAGAGATTGCATGAGACCAAAGAATTTGTATAAATACCTTAGGACAAACTGTGTGCACAGTTTAATTGTAATCATAATCATAAATATCTATAATCATGTGAAACAAGGATGCTTAAATTACTCACCTTATAGTTTTGTTGCTTGGAAGAATTAAAAATTGTCGGAGGGGATCCAAAACGTGGGGGTTTTTACAATACAAGTCCAGGCACAGTCTCATAACTCTGTATTTGAGAAAAAAATAGGCTTTCAGGAACTTACTGTATTGTTTTGCAGTTGTTGTAATTTCATGTACATACTGTATTTTTTGTCAGCAATATGTTGAAGTAAATTATGCTGATAGGAGTTTTGTTAGTTAAATAGTATGTTAATTACATGGCAAATAAATTTTGAGACACTTTGGTTTTAGGTTGTTGATCATCATCTTAAGTGTTGCAGCAGGTCCATTCTAATCCCCTTTACCCAGGGAGATTTATTTTATGTAGCACCTGGATGAAGGGGAGATCCATAAGAGTCACAAGAAAACAGAACAATACATTCTGAGGGAATCCGATCGAGGTTACTCAATCATCCTTTCAATTCAAACAGTCAAAATCTAGTAACGTAAAAGTCTCCCTCCCTGTGGAGAACGTCCCTCTTGGTCAATTTCCCAGAATAAATCCAGCCACACCCATGGTTAAAAAAATTCAAGAAATTTGTGTTTTAAGTTGTAGCTTGATCTTACATGTATGACTAAGAGTTGCTTACTTACTTTGGATGCCACCAATAACCGTTTTTGGTTTTGCATTCCAACAGGTTTTTCTGTTGTTGCCACAGACAGGCCATCTCTGCAGGAACATTCTGTTTTGCTATGTTTAAAAAAATTTGGGACAAATCTTCGTCATCTTCCCGATCCATTTCAATGCACTGGGACTTAAACTTTTCTTTCCAGTAGTGCTCCCTTTTCTCGGCGTTATAACGTGCTTGCCTTTCTTCGGCAAGTTGCTGCACGACTTCACTTTTAGAGAGATACCTTTTATTGGTACAAGGATGAATGGTGTCTCTTGCCTCCTTTCGTCGCTTAGCTCTGGCACCTATAACTTTGATTTTCATGCAGTTCGCACAGCAAATGCCTTCTCGGATACGAACAATACTGCAGTTGCCAGAGAAAGCCCTTATTTCCATTACGTTGGTAGCTCCTTCCGTGAAATCCACATAGTTTCCCGTGTTATGGGAAAGGGTAGTGGTTTCACCATTTACCATTGGTGCTCCTCTACAAAGTTGGCCATTATCAATAAATGCCAGAAACAGGATGGCTCTCTGACTCAACGGATATCGCTCTATGCTTGCTACATCCACTAGGTTCGTGATGTCACTTTCGCAACCATGAGAAATCAGGGTGTAACGAATTTTTGAAGAAGGAAGTTGAGTTACCTTGAATTCAATAGAAACTCGCTGATTATTGAATGACCAGGACTCGTAACGAATAAATGACACAAAGCTCGGGTGGTCGCTTATCGTGTTCCATCCACCAACAAGTTCCATGCTACTTTCCCTAAATTGCTGGAAAGTCTCCTGTGGTACTTCGGATTTTTTAGGATCTTTAGGTCTTAGGTCGAGGTAACGGAATCCAGTGGTTTCGCCCCGTAACGAGTTCGCCCCGTTATAGTTCGCCCCTCAAGGAACCTGGTTCGCCCCCCAAAACGATCGAGTTCGCCTCATGTTTATCTACTAGTGTCAATACGCTAACCTTTTTTTGTTTGTGTCTCCTTGAAGTTTAGAGTTCAACATCGACTTGATGCGTGTGCTACATAGAAGGAAACTCGCTCACGGTAGAATTCGATTTTGTGTCGCACATTATATTAGTGCGTTACAATAAACATTTTTAATAAAGTCTGCAAGTCCTTTACTTTTCCGTTCGACAAGATAAAAAAAATCTTGTGTTTGTTATGTTTGGCCGTCGTCCTGCATTTAACTTCGAAGCGAGTTTGAGTTAATCTCTCGTAAAATTGGCGTTGTTTTTTTACGCGATGGAACTTGATACACGTGAACTTTTTCGTTACCTAGCACGTGACTGCAACTACCGTGATGAAAAATTGTGCGATGTTTCCCGACCGATCCTAAAGACATGGAGTTCCAGTTGGACCACGACCACATTCCAGACGACTTCCTCCGAAAGGATATCACGGTTAGAGCTTTTTTTTAAAAATCGGATTTAGTTTCAAATAGCTTGCAAAAAAAAAACTAGATAATTACAAAGGCACGTTAGGTCAAATACTTTGTATAGAACTCCACTAAAGCACTAAAACATTGTGATTATACAAACGTTTGTAATTTTTTTTCAACCAAACTGATAGTATATGTGTAGCAGACTGACTTGGCGCAGTAGGCTTTTGGCTGTGACGGGGACCGTACTTATGATCCTTTCTCATTGCATTACAGGTTCGTGGTCGCCATTCCCGCCGTCACCTCATATTTGCCACCGATCAGCAGCTTGATGTGCTTTCCAGATCCAAGAGTTGGTATATAGACGGTACCTTTAAGCTCTGTCGCCATCCGTTTACACAACTGGTCTCCATCAACGCTTTCGTGAGAACCGAAGATCACCCCAAGCAGGTTCCATTGGTGTTTGCCCTGATGTCCGGCAAAAAGAAAAAGGACTACAAGGCGGTGTTTAAAGCAGTCATCGAGATGTTGCCTGTTCAACCCACTGTAAAGGGCATCGTTATCGACTACGAAATGGCTGTCTGGTCTGCGTTGCGGGAGGTGCTTCCTAGCGTGAAGATTACGGGTTGTGTGTTTCACTGGACCCAAGCTGTTTGGAGAAAGGTATGTTATGTTAGTAATCGTTGTTACATGTATGGGCAAATTGGCGACCCGGGAACTGCGACCTATATTATGAAGATAAGCGAAAAAAAACAAGTTTTCCGCGTAAATCCCAATTTAAATTTGATCGATCGATTAGCAACTAAAATGTTTCTGATATTTATTTGTAGGTGCAAGAATGCGGGCTTCAAGCTGCCTACACGGAAGACCAAGGAACTTACTCACTCCTGAGGAAGGTAATGGCTTTGCCATTTTTACCCGAAGCAGAAATCGTGCCAATCTTCGAGCGCCTTCAACGTCAAGCGACAACTGAACGCCTGTCGGATTTCATGGAATACGTCAGCCGCACCTGGGCGCACCGCAACGCGTCATGGCCGCCGTCATGTTGGAGCGTTTACCTTCGCTCGGTAAGAACCAATAACGACGTGGAAGGGTGGCACCACGGCCTGAACAGACGTTGCCACGGAAAGATGCAGCTGCCCTTCTACGTGCTAATCCAGCTGCTGCACGAAGAAGCGAAACTCGTCTCGCTGCAGATCCGCTTAGTTTCAGAGAGGAAATTGAAGAGAATGCAGCGTAGCGTCTACCGCCAACTACAATCAAGAATCTTTACCCTGTGGGAGGAATACAAGTCAGGCGAGAGGACGAGCAAGCAGCTCTTACGGGCCTGCGCACGCCTGTATGGTCCACGCGACATATAATTCCTGTAGGTCTAACCGTGGTGTTAGACGTTGCACTCGTACAGGACCAAACGGCTCCTTTAGGAGCCACCAAATGAATAAAAGCAATGACCACACGATCAAATAATATTAGATATATTGGGGGCGAACTCGATTAAATAAGGAGGCGTACTCGATTGGAACGGGGTGAACTTGTAGGGGGCGAATTTGCAAGGGGGCGAAACCACTTCCATTCGAGGTAACAGCTTCGCCGATCTTTGCGTGGTCCACGCCTCACTAATTTGACTTTCTCTCCCCATATTTCACTAACAATGTTTCCAAGTAGAACGGAATTCAAGTTGGAGGAGAAATTTTCTTTCTGTTGAGATCCTGCCAATAAAATATCTTTAGCCTCCGTGAGACTATCTGCACTTTCTTCGTAGTTACACATCACCCTATGAAGAACAACGCTTTTTCTTACATCAATACAAGCAAGCGAATATTATGAGAAGCTTACAAAATCCGCGTTAAGGCGAATACTTACCATGACTTCCACTTGAGCAATGCCTTAATCTCCTCGTTTTCTCCTGAGCTTTCACTCTCGATCGGACGTTTTCTCGGCCTTGCAGCCATTTCAGAGAAATGTGTGTAGTGTACAACAGAACGGTTTTCAAAATTTGTAAACCCGACACGGCGCGATTTTGATTGGTCGATTGAGACAATGTGGTATTGTCGATTCGACCCGAGGGGACCCAGGATGAGAACAGAAATTCATGTTGACAATTTGCGTTAGTGTACCCTTAGTGTACCCTTAGTCTTTGTTTGTCAACGTGACGAGGTTACCAAGCCGATTTCAACGGTCGTTGTGTCGTGGTGGATTTGTGCACGGTTCTGGCCCAACGTTTTACTGTTTCATCGGGGAAACAAACTGCCGCCTGGCGTCGCTCGCAGGGATGCGATTGCGTGGCTAGAAAGTTGAAATGAAAGTTTAACCTTTGTAGTTGGATTCTGCGGTGGAATTTTGGCCGTGGGGATATTTTAACGTGGAATTTTTGGCTTCGTTCGGCGGGCTGTCCAGATTGGAAGTGTTCGGCCTTGCTCTCTCTTTAGTAGTGGAAACTCAGAAATGAAAAAAATCGCTAAAATCGCACCGGATCGGGAAAATAACCACACAGCAAGCAAGAACACACCATGTAAATAAGGTAAGACGTTTTTTTATTGAGAATTTCTACGAGTATTTATCTTCCTAAATCTATAACGTGGATTCCCATACAAATCCTTCATAAATTCACAGCCGCCATGTAACCCAATACTATGGTGGCCCATATCTGCAAACACAACAAAGACTTTTTCAAACACAACATAGTATTATCTGAACACAACAAACTATTATTGAAACACAACACAGTATTATCGAAGCACATCACAATATTATCGAAACACAACACAATGTCATCGAAACACAACAAAGTATTATCGAAACACAACACAATGTCATCGAAATACAAGACGGTGTTATCGAAACACAACACAATATATCGAAACACAACTCAGTGTTTGCAAAACACAACGCAAATCTCCCAAAACACGACACAATATTTGCGAAACACAACACAAAATTTTCCCGATTACGTAATGCAGTATTACTATATAAGGTATAAACCCATCATTGCTCAACCGCTGACATGCTTTGCAATTTCCTGGCATTTTTGTTCGCCATTTTACTTGGAAAAATGTTTTGTGCGAGCTGTGGAGCTGGTTTGAAATCTTTTTCAAAATTTTGCCCTTTTTGTGGACAAAAGGTAGAAAACGACTCTAGTGCAAGTGAAACAGATAAAGGTGCAACAAAATGCTTGAGCTTCAAAAACTATGCTGCAAAGAAAAGCGAAGAGAGGTCGACTCATTTTCGATCAAGTGGCTCCAAGAGAAGAGGGCAGAAGAGGAAAGAAGAAGATCCCTTAGCGTTAATTAATATACGCGTGATGCGGTTTGTTGGCCCAGATGTGACAGCTCCGATCCGTGGAAAGACATTGGCCTTGAAAGTAAGAAAGGATTGTGGATATGCAGAAGTCTTTACAGAGGCCTTGGTGAAACGCCAAGCTCATGACCAGGCATTTGACTCGAAGACAAGCTGGAAACTGGTTTACCCAGATGGACAACTGGCCATGAATCTTCCAGGTCAGCAAGAAGAAGAATTCACTCTGCGAAACTACAAGGAAGATTTAGGTAAACCTTACAACAGAATTACTTTGTACCTGTGCCCAGAGGAACCGGAAGACGAGTTTATACTGGATAGTGAAACTGAGACGGAGCCTGATACTCAGGGTGTTAGGTAAGATATTAAGTCACTCTCATCTATTTATGCCCCTGGGTTTTTTGGGCCCTAAGAACAAGAAGAGGAGGAAGAGGAAATTATACGAGAGGGGAAATTAAATTAGCTTTTATTTGGACACTTCACTCTTTTTGGAACGTCAAAAGCTATATCCTTTTTCAATATATTTTTCAGAAGCTTAAGCTTACATTATTTCAGTTTAACATACTCTTATCTTCATCATGAATATTTAGTGGGATGCTATACTAGATAATTACTATTAGGTGTGTTTATTGACAAAATCTGACTTAACTTTCATTTAGAAAAACTTAAGAGTTTGGTTTACCGTAGTTGCATAATACAGAAGGAAAACCCCAGATTGTATATCAGAGGCCTTACAATCAATTTAAAAATACAAATTAATGAAATTTCGAATTTGCTGTTTATCAGGAAAAAATTCCGATCAGAAGAGTGCAAAACTACACCTGACCATCAACTTCCATTTCAGCAAAGGTAGGCATTAGGCTAAACAAGAAACTGACTTGCCTTATTCTACTGTTGACCTGTAGTTTTAGAAGAAATCATCTTTCGTTTAAAAGTGAACTGGATGTAAAACATCCACCACAGTTCAATTTGTAATAATACTCATTGCCTTTAAATTCTTTTGTAGTGCATTTCCAAAAACACAAACACACCCTGCAACATCTGATGTTGATGTTAGTTTCAGTAGTGATGCAGATCATCTTACCACTCAACAAAGGTAAACATTACACTGAACAAGAAAACATTAACCTGGCTTTCACCAAAGTTAAACCTTAGGCAAAATTAGGGAGTGCTGGAGACTGTCATTTCACTTCAGTTTTAGCCATGGTATTAAGATAGTTAATGTGATGTTTGAAACTGAATTAGCAGTAAAACACACACCACAAGATGGTACAAGAATTCACATAGCGTGTTATCTTTTTACAGTACAGGTAATGCCTCATCTGTTCGTGTTCCTCACACATATGCACATTCTGTAACATGTGATGATGGTCCTAGTTCCACCAGTGATGCAGATCTGCTTTATGCCTCCTTAATCCCTGGCACTTTGCTATACAGTAGTGATTCTGAAGGAGAAAATGTCGCTGTGGCAGTAGATGATCCTCAAGAGTTTCAAACAAAGACGAGCTGGTCATTACAAGAGATACTAGAACAACTAGCTCTTAAGATTAATGAAGATAAGATATCAAAATTTAATATAAGTCGTAGTCATCTTTGGGAACGAGCTTTAAAGGGGCTTAGAAGAAAATCTTTTTCTCCAGATAACAAGGTTTCAGTTAAGTTTACTGATGATTCTGGAACTTCTGAGGGTGCAATTGACTTAGGGGGACCAAAAAGAGAATTTTTTACCCTGGTCCTGGATTGGATTGTTAACTCACAGTTATTTTGTGGTCCAGAAAAAAAAAAATTTTTGTCATGCAATGCTAACTATTTGGGAAATGATTACTTTTTTTATGCTGGTGAGTTCATTGCTATGTCCATAGTTCATGGTGGTCCTGGACCAAGATGCTTTGGTCCTCCCTTGTATGATGCATTGACAAAAGGAGTTACACAAGCAAACGTCTGTCTTGACGATCTTTATGATTTTGACCTCAGAAATTCTCTGCAGGCTCTAAAGAATACCACATCTGTTCAAGAGGCTCAAAAGCTAATGTCAGATCATAATCTAGAAACAGTCTTAGAGCTTGCAGGTACCCTCCAGATATTAAGAAAACAGGAAGACATTTTAAATCTTGTTGACAAGACTGCTCATTGGTTTGTAATTAAGAGGGTCCATGCAGCATTTGAGCAATTTAAAGGAGGGCTTTCCCAACTAGGTGTCCTTGAAGCTATGACAGAAAATTACGAGAAATTTAAAGAGGTTTTCTGTTATTCTGAAGTAACACTAACTGCAGAATTATTTGGCTGTCTTTTTTCTGTCCATTATAGTGAAACTGGTTCAAATAATCGCCAACTTGAAGGGCTAGTGTTGTCCCGGTGGAATGATTTTTTACAAGATGTTGAAGAAAAAAACAGTAGAATTGACTTTTAGAGATATTCTTTTTTTTGTCAGTGGAGTTAGGGAAGTTCCCCCAGGTGGTATAGAACTGCACATTGAATTCCTTCATGCACCTGAGCAATGTGGTGAAAAATCCAAGTTCCCAAAAGCAAATGCATGTTCCTGCCAGTTGCTATTACCAGTGGTGCATGACACATATGATGGCTTTAAAAAAGATGTCACCTTTGCATTTACAAATACCAGGGGATATGGATATGCATAATGTTTTAAAACTCTTCCCCAGTCTTTTGACATTAACTGAGGTCCTAATACTGTTCTTGTTCATGTTTAATTGAAAGGGTAAATGCAAATGAATAAGAATGTCACCTTTGCATTATTTTATAAATACTAGGGGATAGTAAATAATGCTTTAAAACACTTTCCTCAGTCTTTTGAAAACTAAGGTTGCGATATCGTTCTTGTTCATGTTTAAGTGAAGTAATTGGATATGAATAAAGTTTCACTTTACCATATTGTATCTCATTTCTAAATGTGAAAGAGTAGAGGTTCTGTTGAGAAAGACAAATGCCCCATCAAAGTAATCACAAGTTGTACTTTTGTGTACAACCAATTTTCCAATCTTGTTTGCACTTAAAGTACTGAATAGGATATATTACATTTCATCTGAAAAATTGGTGGAAGTCATTTCAATCTGCTGCTTTTCCCTAGTACCATTGGACTGTACTAAACTGTCCTAGAATGACCTATTGTGATACTTGCATTAAACGTTGGAAAAGTATTAATGCCTCCCTCCAGTTTGTCGGACGGTGCAAATTTAAACTCTCCAGTGCATAATTAAAATACTCGAGAAAAATGTTTTCTTCTTCGTCTGTTGTACAGTACACAGCCATATCATCAAGTTGTTGTTCTGTGATGGGACATCTGAAATCTTCAAACCCACTGTTCTCTGGAAGGTAGAAAAGCTCATCAGGCCTACCAGGGACTGTATCGTGACGTGATTTTTGAATGTAATGGGTGTTCCAGTGATCCCTTACATGATCTAGGTCCGCCTGCAAGATATCTTTAAAACAGAACCACAAACAGGACATACTTAATTCACTTGCATTATCAACAATATTTGTTTCAACTAAGTCTTTAAAAAAATTAATCCACCACGTTGATCTTTCATGCCGATAAAATGACCACCATCCTTCTATGCGCTGGTTTGTTGGGGACGATCCGTACCTATGTGCATTTAATCCAGCTTGGTCGTCATTACCGTTTCCCCGAAAATAACACTGCATGGCCGCCATGGTCACATTTTCAGTCCCACAGTCTGTTCGAAGAACTCTTGGGCAACCTCTGTTTGATTTAACACAATTGTAAAACAATGAAGCTACGTGGCATGGGTCATTATTCAAGGGGCAAATTTTCAACCACATGACTCGATGACTGAAACCGTCCACCGCACCATGAATAGGAAAGCCGTATGGCTTTAACTTATCGTAGCCGTCAACATGCCAAGCAAAATTCGGGCCTGGGTTAGTGTACGACCTTCTCCTTAGTGCATGCGCCTTTCGCAAGGCTGTTCCTTCAGGGTCAACTTGTTGTAAAATCCCTTCCACCTTTCTTCTTGGTGCTTGTATTCCATAATCCAAACGAAGGGTGTGCCACATAGCTCAATAACCCCTCATGCAGCCTGGCCCGTCCAATTCTTGTTGAATGGCCTGGTAAATTTCGGCATCGTCACTGTTTACATTCCTTCTTCTTAATCCGTACTCGCGAAGTCTATTGTGCAACGTACGCATAGACATTTCTGTTGCATGGTACTTTTCTAAAAAGAGTAATATAACCAAGTAATCAAACCCACGCTGAAAATAATAACGAATGAGAACCTCCTCTTTGTCCACGGCTGCTCCACAACTAGAGCAGTATTAGTAAGTTTCCTCGAGCTCTTCTGAGCAGTTCAAGCACTTAAAAAACACATCCATTCTCGCGACAGATCGCCACACGCGAAGATAACAAACAAAATAGCGGGAATGATTCAGGCGCATAACGTGTCAGCGGTTGAGTAATGATGGCTGATGGATACGATGGATACATGCTTTGTATCCTTTGTATGACGCTTTGTATAGTGACAAATCTAGACCGGAAATGCGTCTGCTGTTGGCGGGAATGCGTTTCGCAAATATTGTGTTGTGTTTTCTAATTCGTGTTGTGTTTTGGTAAAATTGTGTCGTGTTTTGCAAATACTGTGTTGTGTTTCGATAATACTGTGTTGTGTTTCGATAATACTGTGTTGTGTTTCGATAATAATGTGCTGTGTTTCGATAATAATGTGTTGTGTTTCGATAACAGTTTTTTGTGTTCAGATAATACTGTGTTGTGGTTAGAAAAGTGTTTGTTGTGTTTCAAGAACTTTTTTTTTGTGTTTGCAGATATGGGTCACCGTACAATACCGCTTTCGTTGAACAGTCACGTCCCGGCTCGCACACCGCTAATAATTAAGCTAATCCTTTCACGTGACGTGAGCTTGGGCTGCCTGTGGTCTTATAAGTACCAAAACCACTGCCTTAATGACCATCTACAGATTACACCTAGCATTACAATCCTAGAAGAAAAAGGTAGCCGCTGTTCGAAAATTATTTGTTATAAGTGTGTACATAAAATTGTATGTTATATATTTGGTGTTTTACAAAATGTATTTTTACAATTGATCTCATACAGTAGTGATGTCAGCTGACCCATCCCGTGAAGAAGAGTGGGAACAGGTACATGTATCTTTTGTTACCCCCCCCAAACTGGTAAGGAAGTTAAAGAGGTGAAGGTAAAGACTGTTTACAACAGTTGATTGCATTTAAATACACTTGTTCAAGATCAAGATAACTTGATGCACACAGTGTGTTAAAGGTAGTCAAAGTGGTAAAATCTACTAATTCTTGCATCATTGTTCATTCAAACTAATTAGTTCAGATTTACTATTCATGCCTATCACTAAAATTTCAATAGGAGGGGTTGATTCAACAACTAGAAAGATGTCACTTTGATCTACGTTATACAACTCAATTTCCTACATTGATCGTCCTTTGCTTCTAATATGAAGATATACGTACGTCTTTGTGAAGGTCATACATAGCCACTGCCCTAAGCCCCCAGCCCCATAATCATTTCTTAAAACCTAGGAAAAATTGCACATTAGGTTAAAAAATCTACCTTTTTTGAAAATGCCCAACACCCTCTAAAATCTTAAACGTGTGATCAGGCCCTAAACATTGAGCAGACCTTAAGGTTAGATTAACGACACGATAACAAACAAAACAGGCATTATTTACCTACCTTTAACTCTTAAGATTATAGCGCAGCAATGATCCTGCATACCAAGGTAATGTTTTGACGTTGCATTATATTTTCACTAAGCCAAGTAAAAAAATGTTTTTTCTTCTTTGCTGTCTTCCCTTCCAAACCACCTTTCCTTAATATTATTAGTCACTAAACAATTTTATTCTAAGAATGCAAAAAATCAATAAGCATTTTTGATGGCTTCTATCAGGCAGGTACAACCTTTACGTGATGTATCTCGGTTTCAATAAAGAGTAGATGATAATTCAGCCTCAGCAGTTGCTTGCAAAGTTTTCCTGCTCGCAGTTGATGAAATGGATTCCAAGGTAATATTAATCAAGGATGCTTTAGTCTACCGTTTCTTTGCCTAATGCGCAATATTCCTTGTCACTTGATCCTTGTTTGGGCCCTGAACGTGTTAGTAATATGATGAAGGACAAAGATAAAATGGTCTACCCAGTTCAGCTTTGTATTCTTGTAAGCTGAATGCTTAGTCGGATTCTCTGAGTTTATTTACTTCTATCCCATCTGTACGGTGTCCAGTAAGGGACATGAGATGCAAAATATATTTGTAACAAGCATTGCCACTTTTACCTCCAACAATGCCACTTATTTATCTGGCACTGATACTTAATAACTACCACTGCCACTTATTTATCTGGCAATGCCACTTGATATCTGGCACTGCTACTTAATAACTGCCACTGCCACTTTTTATTCGGCACTGCTCCTTAATAACTAACACTGACACTTAATTATCTAGCATTGCCATTTAGTAAGTGGCTTTGTAGCTGCCCGTTACGATGGTATGTGCTTTTTAGTCAAAACGGCGGGCAAGCTGATGTTCTTCACAGACTGTTCTTCTTCTCTTTTTCACAGTGTTTGTTGCTTCATCTTTATGGTAATCAGTAAAGGGTAAATCCGTATTACATTGAGTTTAAAGAGGCATAAATAAATAACCCCAAACATTTAGTATGCATGCAGCTATGCCATATTATTTCACATAACAAGTTAACCAAAATAGAGTCGAAACATGCATGCATGAAAATCTTAGGTCCAGTTCATCAAATTTAACATGCGTGAATCAATAAACTCGAGACAAATGTAAAATGTTAAGTAACGCTCCGTCTGAGAACGATAGCAGCAACGGCAACGGAATGCATGGAATCCTTTTACCCAACCACAGATAATTGGCTTAACTAATTAAAATGCAGAATTCTGATTGGCTAAAACCCTTAAAAAAGCGATTTTTCCCCGATTTTGCCGTCGGAAATGCCAAAAGTAGGAAAAATAGGCCCCGACCTATTGTCTTGCAATTTCGTACAAAATTAGTATGTGGGGAACACGACGATTTCTGCCCACGAAGGTTCAGATCACCGAAGTGTCATATTACACAAAGAGTGAAAGCCATTTCATGAGCGCAAATTGACGGGTTTTTTTCCCCTTGATTCAGTCTAAAACGTACGAATATCTGTAAATATCACATCTCAGTTGTAAATAGTTGTATATAGTTCTTTTTTATGTGATATTCGAGTGTTTCTCCATGCCGAATTCGGCTTCGTGTTGTTGTTCACGCCATAACGAGTACCAGCAAGGCGAGGTCGATTCAAAGAAGCTGCGACTCTGCACTCCTGAGGAATATTCTATGTCTGTTCCAGACCAAAGATGGAAAAACCGCAAGAGGAAGATTTGTATATATTGTCGGTCAAGGTTGGAAATGGAAGCGAAGTGCAGTAGGCTTGAGGAAAAGTTGAATTTTGTCCACTTTCAAACATTACAATGCCTAATGTGATATTTCAGAAAGAAACCGACTGATTCATGTTTCGCCGTATTTGTCCAATTTCTGTTCGCCCAGTCATCTGTGTTCTAAATAACCGTTTCCCAAAATAAAAGTATGAAAAGTAATCATCAAACTCATTCAGTCATTGTACGACACGATGTCCCTTGTTGTAAATGTTGGCTTAGCCCATTTTAAATTTACCATAACATTTTGTTTCATTGAGACGTATACTCAATTTTGCAGTTTTTAAAAGTCAATATTTTACAGCTAGGCAAATTGTTTGATGTTATCAAGGTGCAACTTCCCACGGTTCACTGCTACGCTGATGACACGCAGTTGTATGTGCCTTCAGATCAAACATAAGCACCGGGCAACTTGAGGCTGTCACTGCTATACAGCACTGTGTGGATGATATACGTAATTGGATGACCAATGATAAACTTCTTCCCAATGACGATAAAACAGAATTCCTAATGATTGGTACCAAGCAACAACTAGCCAAAGTTAATATTGATCATATTTTAATTCGAGACTGTGTAATTAGAGCAAAAGGGGTAGTTAAGAACTTAGGGACAAGGTTAGACTCGACTCTTTCAATGAATTCTTATGTAAATAACACTTGTTCCAGTGCTTTTTATTACTTGTATAATATAAGAAGAATTAGGAAACATCTTCCTAGGTGGTCCACTGAGATGCTCATTCACGCATTTGTCTCAAGTCGTGTCGACTATTGTAACAGCTTGCTCTATGGCCTGCCAGCTTACCAGCTTAATAAGCTACAGAGGGTCCAAAATGCTGCCGCTAGGTTAATTTTCCTGGAATCTAAATACTGCCATGTAAGACCGTTGCTGTATAATCTGCACTGGCTGCCGGTTAAATTCTGAATTGACTTTAAGATATTATTGTTAACATATAAGGCTATCAATGGCTTAGCGCCTTTTTATCTCCGGGAACTTATTAGTCTTAAAGAAGCATGTAAATACAAGTTACGCTTCGATTGTGATGGACTGCTACTAAACCTTTTGAAATTCAAGACTTTAACAATGTTAGGAGATCGATCTTTTACTGCTGCTGCTCCTCAGCTATGGAATTCATTGCCCTATTCAATTAGGAGTAGCCCCTCAGTAGCATCTTTTAAAAAGACACTCAAGACATTTTTATTTCAGAAAGCTTTTTCGTGATTTTATCTGCTTTTTAATCTCGTTTTTAGTAGGTTCTTTGCAGTTTTTTATGATTTATGTAGTCTAGGTAATTTTTATAGTTTTAGTGTTGACATAATTGTTTTACTCTTTTTGGTAGGTTCATGCACTTTTTGTATGTATACTTTATGCAGTGTCAGTATTTTTTTTCTATTTTTTTTTGATATTTTTATTTTTAAGCGCTGATGAAAATAGCTATATATATATAGATATCAGCACTATATAAGTATTATTATTATTATTATTATTATTATGATTGCTCCTTACGTCCTCAAAAGGGGAAATATTACTGAAGAAGGGTGTTATCATAATTTTCCTTTTTGTTTGAGTATTTTATATTTCAAGAATTGATTTTTGGAGACTGTATATACAACCTATTTTTATCTTGTCGTTGTCATTGTTCAGTTTTACAACTTGAGTTGGATTGTAGAGATTATATTAACTGAATAGACTTGTTTATATATCCCCAATAAAATTGTTGGGAAATTTTATAATGAACTGATTTGCTGTTGAGACGGAAATGTGGCATTACATTGCCAGCTAGTTTAAAAAAAATACATACTAGTGAGAGTTGTGAAGCAACAGAGCCCAATACAGAACACATTTTTCTTAGGATCAACATCTTTGGTATGGTCTCGCTGTAGCTATGGGTTAGTTTTTCATACCTTTTTGAAATTTATTCCTTTTAAGGATATTTTTTTGACCTGTTTCTATTTGATATTTTGTTTTTTGCCCAGGATGTTTGCTCCAGACTTGAGGAAGATAGTGTATTGCCAGTTGCAGAAGAAATTGATGGTGCTCAGCAATTTGTACCCTTAGTACCTGCATCAGCGCCCACTTCCACACATGGAAAGCATGATCAAGGTACACAATGACCTGTTGTTCCTCTGTTTGCTTATAAAGACCAAACTGATCGTGGAAAAAGAGAGATGAGAGCTGAACTAATTTCCAACATAAAACACATGGCACTTCCAAGCGTGCTATTTGAAGAGAGTAACATGATGCAATTTATCACTGACGTGGGAAACAGCAAAAAGTGGGCCGCAACATTTGGTGTTGAATTGACTGATGCTAGAGAAAGCTGCAATCCAATCCTGCAGTCACTTGTTAAAGACTATAAGGATTGCATGTCTAAGGAAAAGGCAAAAGAGGTTCAGAAGAAGGCAGCTGCTCAAAAGGCTAAGATTTTAATTGGGTCCTCTCTAAAAGACAGCAGACTGACTTTGTTGGGTGACAAACCTCCAGAAGAGTTTAAAAACCCCGTTACTGTCGCTAACTCGGTTCGAAGGATGACATATTTTGCCGATGAAAGGAGAAGGTTGCTATCCATTGTTGCAATGGATTACCCTTACCGATTCCTGCAAGAGCAGTTTGGTTGCTCCCCGAACACTGTTACTGCTGCAAGGGTTCACAGCATCCTCTTTGGTCGTGGTGGCACACCACCACCAAAGTTCAAGTTCCATCGCTCATGTGTCAGCCCCTCTGTTCTGGAGGAACTGTCAGATTTCTTCATGAGGGATGATGTGTCCAGGCCGTCTTCCTGCAGAAGCATAGTTGTTGATGGGGAAGAAACTCCCGTGAGATACTGTACAGACAGTATCAAGAATCTGGTTAACCAATATCTACTATAGTTCACTTCTGGTGTAAAGCGAACATACATCTATAGCCACCTACCACCCAGTTTTAGATCTGACTAAATGTTGGCAGGACTGTGTAATATTTGTGATGAATATGGTCATTCCAATTATGACAAGCTGCTGTCCGTACTGAGTGAAATTGAACAAAAAGTGGGTGCTTCGTTGAAAGAAGAGAAAACAAAGGTGTTGAAACATCAGAGATTTTTTAAAAACCAGTTCAGCAAAGTTGCTGAGAAGCACTCTTCTTGCCTTGAACTTTGTATCACCCATGCCTTTGGATCTTGCCGAGAGTCTCATCCCAACTGTTGTAGTGATGTTGTTGCCTTGGCTAAAGTAGACAAGGCTGCCCAAGACACCATAAACAGGTTGGCTAACACTGCTACAAAGCAAAAGGAAGTAATGAACAGCCATGCATTGTATGCAAGCCACCTGTGAAGGACAAAACATCAGGCAGACTGTCACAAGTTCATCCTCAACAGTCTTCAGCCAGGTGATGCTGTCATCATTATTGACTATAAGATGAACCTCGAACTTGGTGTCCATTTACGTGAATGTCAGCGGGGTTGGTATGGCAAGAGAGGCATATCGCTCTATGGCCTTCTTGTCATAGCCCAAGTAGGTGCAACCACAAAGGTCAGCAAGGTGTTAGATTTATGGAGCGAGGACATGAAGCAGGATTCCTGGTTCAGCCAGAGTGCAATGGATGTGAGGTGCGGATGGCTGGAAAAAACCTTCCCTGGCTTCAGTGTATATTTGTTTTCAGGTAAGCTGAGTGTGTAAGTAGTTAAATGCAGCTTCATAATGTACTAAACAGTTACTTAATAGGGCAAAATGTTTAAAACTTTGACACCACCAGGTACCCATCATGTACACAGTAGCCTTGCTGCGGTTGCATAAGCAGCAAAACAAGTCTAAAATGAACATGTTGAAATGAATATTCTCCCCAACGTATCAGTCACCTTAATGATACCATGATATTATTTAGCTGTCCAACACGTGCCAACCTCACCCTCAAGAATTATTGCTGCATTTGCTAGAGGGGAAAATGTAATTTAAACACATTGCTATAGCAACCTAGGCTTACGTGGGAAAATCAGTTATCTTGTACAAGTAAGACCACCACTTGACAACTTTTGGTTAAAACCCATTTTAGCTGACAAAATATTCAAGTTTACCATGCAGTCCTTAAAGGTAATAGTTGTCTCAAGTACATGTACTTAAGTTTATATTCTCAGTACTTTGGATGTTTTGTTTTGTCTATATAGATGATGGCCCTCATTATCACAACTCTGGCTTCCTACTTTATCTTGCCGAAGTGAATGCAGCATTCAACCTCCACTTGATAGAGTACAACAATTTTGAAGCTGGGGAAGGAAAATCAAAGCTGGATACCCACTTCGCTCACATTAGTCACAAAATAGTGCGTTGGGTGAGAGTGGGGAACAGCTTGGAGTCTGGAAGCCAGCTTGGGGAATTAATTGGGGTTGCAAATTGCTTTTATTTTTTTTTTAAATGTTGCTATCCTTTTAAATCACTAGATTTTTGTCTTGATTAAAAGAGAAGCAGGTAAAACTAGAAGTGTAATTCATTTCCAGATTTTAATTGATGTGCGAGTGGTTTTGTTGGGGAAGGAGGTGCTTTTTGCCATAGAAATTAGTTAACATGTACATAGGCAAGGTCCACATTCTGTTCAGGTTAGAATTTTTTAACCTAGGTTGATTCTCAATTTTCTTCGTCTCCTATTCCTACTTCATGGATAATTAGGATGAGGAGACAAAGGAAGTTATTTTTTTAAACTAGGTTAAAAAAACTTAACCTGAATTTTATTTTGACCAGCTGTAACATATACACAGCTGTTGTGGCAGATATTTTATGGTTCGGAACAGAACAAATGATTCTCTGTTTTGTATTTCTTTTGTCTTGGGAATGAAATACTGTAAATAATTTCTCAAGGTTACTGCTTTGGTAGAAAATAACCTTAATCACCTTAACCTGTTATGGAAAAATGGTAACAAGTGAGGAGATCTTCTTTCATTCTTCTAAGTTTTTTTGGAATTTATGTAATAATTTTTTTGTTTTTGGAGTCAATCAAGAATGTCAAGTGTAGAAAGTTGTTGATTGACAGAAGCAAGGCTCCTGATAAAGTTGGAACGTTGAAAGACATTTCACTATATGGAAACTTTTAATTTCCCACATCTGGGCCAAACAGTGGAGGTCTCATAGCCAGATCCCTTGCTGGAATGGGGAAGGAAATGACGAAAACAAAAGTTCAGATCCAAGGCCTTTCCAACCGCACCCATCCCATTGCAGGGGCAAACGGTGCGAGTACCTCAGAAGAGAGTTGCTGTGAAGCAGCTTCAGCAACCCCACATAAGATAACATCTGAAGAGCCTTACAGTGTTCGGTTTGTGCAACATGCAGCTGCTGAGCAGGTACTCCCAGTGACTGTGGTACCTGTGGAGGAAGAGGGCATTGTCACTTATGCTGTAAACCCTGGTTATGCCCTGAGAGGTGGTGGAGCAAAGAGAGTGCTGTTTACATTAGAGCAAAAGGAAGTAATGATTGAGTTCTGCAGTCGTCAAGCACAGTATGGGATTCGAGCGGATGCTGATGACTGTATTGCAGAGATGAAAGCAAGAGGGTTAAATCCCTTACAAAAAACCCAAATAACAAGCTGGTGGAGCAGTTATCATCAGAAGAGAAGGAGAGGAACTGAACGTGTAGCTGCAGACCTTCAACAAACACCTGCAACCACTGCACCCACTACTGGTTCAACTGCTTCCTCAACTATTACAGCAACTGTCAGTTCAGCTGTTAGCCCAATGCCAGCTACCACGAGTGTTATTGCAAGTACAATACCTTCTGCCACTGTGATGGTCAGTTCATCCGCAAGTACTCACCCAGCAGCTACTGAGAGTGTAAGTTCAACTGTGGACATTTTCCCAGTCTCCACTGCAACTGTCAGTTCAACCGTGAGCACAAGTCTAACTGCTTCCACCATGAACTCTGTCACAGCTGCCTCTATATCAGTGGTCAATGCAGTGCCACTAGTGGTTCCAGTACCAAATTGTATGGTGGGAAATGATGTCGTTCCTGGGGTAACTGAGTGGTATTTTCCCCTCGACATGGCCCAGTCAACAACTGACAATCAAAATGGAAGCAGTGCGTGTGTGTTTATCGCCATGAATTTTGGTTTGCTTTATAAAAGATGCGGACTTGATACTTTTTTGATGGGACAATCTATGAACATTCAGTGGCAGGCTGTTCTTGAAAAAGCCATTAGAGATGGAAATCAGGTACATGATGAGCTCTTTGACCAGGAAGGCGTGATTGTGACTTTTGAGGAGGGCGTTGAGTTGGCAGGAGACCAGCGCCAAGTTAGGCAGACTTATCAAGAGTACAACACGGTGGGCGCACGGGCTTCAAAATGTTACAAGGGTCTGCATTATGAACTGTTCAGCAGGATTTTGTTATAATAGCATTCACAATCGCGCGCACAGTATATTCAACATGGCGTCAGTTGAAGATTTCCTCGATGAAGTACTTTTGAGTGATAATGACAGCGAGTCTGAACAACTTCACGAATCATCCGGACCTCCAAGGACCACTGATATGGAGGAGAATCTAGAAGCTCAAATAGCGTTGTGTTTACAAGTTTTTGATAAGCTTGATTTGGGAAATAACCTCTGTATTTTAAAGGAGAGCATTCGGCAACAAATCAAGGGCTCCTTCCAAGCCTTTAAACCACCGACCGACCCTCTTAAAATCTTGTTGAATACCAGCTTAAACTGCGCCTCACTTTTTTAAAAAAAGAAAGCAAATTATGGTTGCAGAAGATGTATTTTTGGCTTACAGGAAGACCAAGCATCAGGAACCCATATCAATGTGAAATTCAAAGAAATATTCCAGTAGACTTGTTTCACTGTCTGAAGAGAGCACTTCAGCATTCAAGAGTTAATAAAATTACAGATCAGGTCACATATGAAGAGAGGTCAAAGGACGATGTTATTTCATTTATTTCCAAACAGGCCGTTGTTGTTTTTCTTTCCCTATTGAGTGGCTTAGATGAAAGTGATGAGAAAAAGTACTTTAAGAAATATTTGACTGGCAGAGTAAATGGGAAGGCCACCAGTCTAGTAAACACCAGGAAGAAATTTGAATGTATATACAAGAAAAAGAGTTTACAGCTGGGCATTGTATTATATTATGGAGTTTGGAACAAGGCTGGATTTCCTCTCCACATTTGAATATGGGCAGAAATTGTGGCATGTTGTGGCTCAGTCAATTACAAGCTTGGAATTAGCTGTGCCATTTATCTGGGTTGCAGACTAACGCCATATCCGGCAGTGACCAGTGACATCTGACACAGTCTTTACTCCCAAAACTATTGTTGAGTTTCCTTAACAGACATTTATAATGTAATAACAATATAATTGACAAGTTCAATAAGTTCGTTGATGCAACAATACAACTTTGCTAAACTGTTTATAACATTAAATAAGTAAAACATAAATAAGTGTTATACAGAGTGATTGCACTCAATTCAAAAAGTAAATTTTAGAGTGATACAAGTTATTTTCATCCAAATATTGTAGTCCAAGTATAAGATCACTAAATAAACTGTTGAACTTTGTTTTGTTGGTTAAAAAATCTTTTACCATATAAATGCAATTTCCCAGATGCACTTGTGGATGGTAGCACTGCATGTAATCTAATTCAGTCTGTAATCACAATAACTTTGTGCTATTATGGCAGCATTGCTTACAGACTGATGCCGTGTTTACACTTGGGATTTTTACAGCGGTAAAAGAGTTTTACTTACCTAGGTAAATTTTTAGTCAATGTAAACATCAATTAATACCTCAGTAAATGCGGCAAAAGAGAAAGGAAATTTAACCACGGTAAAAGCGATAATGATGCAGTGATTTGGCTTGGTTTAGCTCGGTAACCGAGATCAAATTGACAGATACATCCGGTTGCAGTGAAGTTTTTTTTGATTTATTGCGAGTTCAAGTTTCCTTGTCACGTTTCATGTTTTATTCGCAGAGTTCAGGCTTTCTTTGCGCCACGTTTCGTGCTCTAGCAAAATGGAACAAAATAAGGACACATTTTTGAATTATCACGACAGTCAAACCGGAAGGTAAGCGATGTATTACCTCTCCACTTCATTCCACTCACACTTTTTTTTTACCCAGATAAAACAGATTATTTATTTGTTTTCCGTTTTTTTTCCAGGCAAGATCCACAGCAACAATATTCGCGAATGTCTGCAACGTATTTCCCTTACTACCCACAACCTCAATATGATGTGCCGCCGTTCTATGGCTCTCAATTGCAAGGAGCGCAAGAAATTCACTCATCTTCAGTACGACCGCATTCTGATCTGCCTGGCTCGCAATTGCAAGAGAACAGCCACAGCAGCAGTAGCAGCAGTGGTCCAAAGAAGAAAAATCGTTGGACAGACACTGAAGAAAAGATCTTGGTGGAGCTGTTTGGAGAAAATGAAGATAAGCTGCAATACAAAGCCTTCAGCTCCCCTGAATGGCTGTCGATTGCTCGCCAGCTGCACTCGCGGTGCAAGGAACAAAACGTAGACAGAGACAAAACGCCACAACAGTGCAAGAACAAAATAATTGGCAAATTTGACAAAGACATATAAAAACACCAAAGACAAGCTTCGGTCGACAGGATACGGCAGAGGGGGCGATGTGCCGTCCCACAATGAAAGTGAAGAAAGTGAGGATATCATACCGAAACATTTCAATGATATGGATGAAATTCTGGGTAAAAGGGAATCCATCAACGCACGCCACGTGCTCGAAAGCTCTCACGTCCCCGATAGTCACCGGAAATGTTGGAACTCGAAGGCGATATCCTTGAGAAAGATGCCCTAGATGAGGAAATCTGCCGAGCTGCACAAAAACAAAGGCAAGGGACTGCCCAGAATGTTTCTCCTCCATCCGAGTGCACGGTGCCTTCTGATGGAGATGAATCCGATAACGACCAGTCACTTGCCTTTGCAGAATCCCTCTTTTTTAAGAGTGAAGGCAAAAATAAAAAGCCTTTGGCAAGCACACTGGTACCGAAGAGGCACGAGGCTGATGTGGAAAAAAAGCTACCAAGAAAGCGCGCCGCTGATGCAGCGGAAAGGCCATCGAAAAAAGGCACAAAAAAGAAGGGAAAAGCCGGATTATCAGGAGTAGACGAGCCAACCTTGATATCATTTCTTGAACGCTCACAAGAAAGGGACGAGGCTTTTATGGAGTGGATGGCTGAAGCCGAGAGAGAATACAGGAAAGATCAGCAGAAGTTTTCCATGGATGCCCTTGCTATGCTCGGAAACATCCGCAAGGACGTTTAGAAAAGGAAACGAATGAACACCCTTTTTAGTATTTTTTAGTATTTTTATTGTTGTGTTCTGTTGTCACGAAATAGTGGATCCACTAATACAAAATCATTTATTAATTAGCTGAATGTTGTGTTGAAAAGATTTTGGATAAAAAAACGTTTTTGGATACATGCTGATCAACTTTTAGTGATCACAAATCAAACCAGAGATGTTAACATCCGGTATTTTAAAATCATGAATAATTGTATTCGATCATATACTCTTTAATCAATCATTTTATATTTTTAAATAATTGCTCAAAATCGCTGTGTCTATAATTTGTAAACAAAACAGTTGAGAAGTTTGTTAACTTTGAAAACTTTAACGAATTTTTACATGTACATGTGTACAAACTTGAGCTACAATGCTAGTTTTTTGCGAAAATAAAGAAAATGACATGAGTAAGCGAAAAATCAATATGAGCGGGGTCTATTTTTGTCTATTTTCCTAAGCCGATAAATAGTCCATAATTTTGTCTCAAACATCAGACGCAATTGGCGATACGTCTCCATTTAAACTTTGATCCATGTCATTGTCGTCATCTCCCAATATGTCTATGGGGCTAGGGTCTCCCACATCGATACAAATATTGTGAAGAACACAGCATGCCAAGATCGTGATGGCCACTCTATTTGTCTTTCCTTCCATTGCCTTGTAAAGGCACCTCCACCGCCCTTTCAAGATTCCGTAGGCCTGTTCGATAACAACACGGGCTTGACTGAGAGCATGATTAAACCGCAGTTGTCGTTCACTTAACGTGCGTGTTTGCTTAAAAGGCTTCATTAACCAAACAGATAAGGGATATGCTGAGTCTCCAACAAGCAAAGGTCTAATTTCGGAACCAGAAATTTGTTTTGTAGGCCCGTTCAGCCAGTTGCCTTGTTCAATTTCCCTGTGCAGATTGCTTAAACGAAGAACACGCGCATCGTGAATGCTACCAGGATAGCCTGCACTTATATCGAGAAATCGAAATGACGCGTCAGCAACACCTCGAATCACAACAGAATAATCTTGCTTTCGGTTGACGTAATCAATTCCCTTGTCCACAGGCACTGTCTTCAAAGCAATATGACAACCGTCAATAGCCCCTACCACTTGGGGAAATGGAGACTTATTTGTAAACAATCTAATACTTTGTAGCACCTCTTGTTCGGTTTCTGGAAATTTGATGAATTCTTTAGCACGTTTAGCAATAGCATTGCAAAAATCCTGTTTTATCAACATGGCTGTGCACCGTCCAATACCGAATTGTAGTCCTGTAGATCGGTATGTGTCGCCCGTTGCTAGCCGCCATAATGCTACCGCTACTCGCTTGTGCACTGGGATAGATTGCCGCAGTCTGGTGTCTTTCTTCGCCATCTCCGGACCAGCCACACGGACAATAAACTCAAAGGTACGTCTTGTAATTCGGAAGTTCTCCTTCCACCAATCTTCGACAAAAGACCCGTTTAGTAGGTTTTCGAACCAGAGTTGGTTCCTTGGCCAGGACCAAGCACGTCTCGCTTGCCTGCTATTTCGCTGCATATGTTGGAGTAAAATCATCCGTTTTCGCCTCACTTTCTTGAGGTGTTGTACTATCAGCAGTTGCCGTAATCGAGACGCTTCTACTTGCTTCTCAAGGATTAAAAAAAAAAAGGCAATGACTATCAGAGCGACCGCTTTCTTGTTAATACCGACCATGTTTTAAAAATTGCGCGCATTAGCTTGTATTTCCTGCCAATTCAATTTTTGGCAGTGTTGACAGATTGACTTTGGTTATTTGAGCCAGTATAAACACTGCACTAATCTACTTAGGTTCAGTTAACTTGACCTCGGTCAATTTAAACCGCAGTAAATGTTTGAATGTAAACACTGCATGAATTGGAACCCACTCAGTCCTATTACCATTTTAATCAGTTTAAAGGTTACCCTTGTAACATTTTAAAGCCTGGGCACATGCTTTGTGAAGATCACAACAGCTTCTTGTCAACAAGAAGTTTCCCTAACTTAACACGTTTATCAATTTGATCCATGTACTGATGTGAGCAATAATGACACTTCTGTTGCTGTGGACCAATTTAAAGTCCACAGGAACAAGATTCTTCATTGGATACCCTTTTGGGGATGTATGTCTGTTTGTGCTGAAAGTTTTCCTCTTCATAAAAGCCCTTCTCCCGTAACCAAATCAGCTGTACAAATTCGTGGGAAAAAATTTGACTCCATCTTCCCGAAAAGTTGGTGTTTTGACTGTACCTTCCAATAGTGATATGCTTTGACTCCCGCCCTTCCATTGAGACACAATTTAGTCCTAACTGGTCCTTGTTAAAAACATCCATTACATGAGCTGGAATTACATGACCTATGCACCAGATTGTTGGGGAAATGGAATTGGTAAACAAACAACAAGCTCTAAACATGTTCAAACAATATTGCTTAAGCTGAGCTATGTCTTGCAGTGTGATATTGACCACTCTGCAAACAATAGAAACAATTTGTCTGAGTTGGAGACAAATGTATGCAAAGACATGGAGTGTGAAGGTCTGCTTCTCACTGTCAGTTGATTGCTTCACTGCATCAATAATAAACATAAAATTGTGTAAAAACATTCTTGAGTCTTGGCCAGTGAATCGGTATTGAAAGTCACTTCATGCGCCTTTGGTTTCATTAAACCACCGTCTTATCCTTTTGGCAAGACGAGGCAACTTGGTTTTATTTTGTAGAGAGTTTACAAGTCTACTAAATGGAGCAGAATTGGGAACTTGTTCAAAATTAACCACTGATTTGTTAAGAGCTGATTTGCCAACACGTTCATAAAGAATTCTTCTAAAAAGCTGCTGGCATGCATTGTTTTTTGGGTGTAAAGGTTCTGTGAGGGCCCTATCAATAAACTGTCCTATTAAGGGCAAAATTCCTGTCTACTCTTTTGGTCAGAAATAAAGCTTGTTATCTTGTTTCTCTTTGTAGGCTTAGAACCTTTTTGCTTTTCAAGTTTTAGTTTCAACTTCTCAACCTCCTTAGATATGGCAACCCTTTCACTGTATTCCCATGGCTGCCATGTGTGTGTAGGACCTGGTCCAAATGTCCCACTGATAACATCACAATTACTGGTATTGACATTGCCAAAAGTTGAAAAGTAAGTTGCACTGACTGACAACTCCCCAGTTAAAAAAGCAAGCATTTTAAGGTCATTTGGAAATTCGGAAAAAATAAACCTGACCCCTGTTCCATTAACCTCGAATGTTTTCTGCTCAATTTCTGACAATTTAACATATCGCTGAACAACAGGCAAACTTTCTGGACAGTTTGCCCCAAAAATAAGAAAATTTTCACTGTTATTTAAGATGTGTTTACCCCTATTAAGGAAACTCACCAGCAAAGAACAGGTGGTGTCGCCTTTCCCAAAAGGGACCCCGTCACCACCCAGCACCACATGAAAAGTGTTGATCCCAATATTAAACCATAAGAGATTCTCCTGAGAAACCTTTAAATAGAATGATGCCATAAATGGCAAAAACTGTCTTAAAGACCTGTAACACCCATTCATTTTCTCATCCTCATTTAAGTCATAGCAAAAATCTTCCTTTACATTTCCAACCCAACCTTTGTCTGTAGACTCAACAAATGCCATCAATTTCGCATATGAAAGTAACTTAGCAACTTTACAGGACATAATATGTTGCTTTTTAAACTTCTTCCTCTTCCTTTTGCTTATCTTCATTGAGAGTGTTTTACAAACTGACCGATCCTATCTTTTACCCAAGACACCTTTAGAGAAATACACAGAAATACTGCGCAAATGGTTTTGCTCTGAGTTTTCAAATTCCTACACCTTTTTATTGTAAATTTGCGGAAATACTTCCTCACAGAATTTTCTCTTTCTGGAAATGTTATTTACCAAACTTTTTGCAGTGAATTTTACTGCTGAAGTTTCAACTAATCCAGCAGCAGCAGGAACAGTATTGGAATTTGTCCCTCCATGGATTCTCAGCGCTGCATCAAATGTTTCGCCACATCTTCTTGACAATGTTCCCGTGGATATGGTTGTACTACCAGCTGTATTACTGGTTGGGTGGTCCTTCCTATTCAGTACTGCCACTGGATGCTTTACCAGAGCCTTCTTCTCCTCCTCAGCTTTGTTTATGCATTCTTGAATAGCTGAAACCTATATATACCAGAGAGATACACTGTAGTAAGCATAAAATAAACTTATAAATATTGAATTAAATAGATTTCAGGAATCTGAATCCAGTAAAATTGTGAAGTACCAGTTTATAAATATAAGCTTAAAAATAACTCAAAAGCCTGGGTACATAATCAGCAACAATTTTAAGCAGAAGATAAAGCCATGATCCACAATTTTTATACCCCATTCTAGAAAATGCCTCTGAAATGGATACCCCGTTCTAAATCAGGAGCTTCAAAATCACGACCCAGTTGCGCAGCACATACCCGTATTGGTAATGTATGGGAGTACCCCCCTGGGCTGCCTGGTCAGGGTAGTACTTAGTATTTCATGCTCAAAACTTCGTGGCAAATTTGTTGTGTCCATAAGTCACCATAGCGCACCCAATTCCAGAGCACACGTTGTTACTATCAGGATTTTGAATAAATCATTCTCCCGTTGGCCAGGCAAAAGCATTTGATAAAAATGTTTACTCACACTTGAATCACACTTTGTCCTCTTTGTTGATGTGTCGCCTTCGCTTGAGTGCCACGGTCACTTTCTTGAAATTGAAACGAAAAGCAGTTGAGTTTTGGGTGAATAGTTTTTGGTTACTTAACGAACGCAATTCAAATGCCTTACCTCTGTTCCATCACTATCGGTATGGTTGTATGTATCTACAAAAGAACAATGGACTTATTGAATAAAATCTTGAAAAATCACTTGCCTCTTGAGAGAAACACATGGAATGACTGCTCGAGTTGTGACATCGGAAATGTTTTTTGGCATCTTCCAATAAGAACGTGACAAAATAGTCGAATAACAATAGATTTCTGCCTTCTCTCATTTCTGATTGCTGCTGTGTTTGTATCGTGTTGTGCATATTCACTTAGCAAACATCTTTATTTGGATAGAAAAAATCACAAAAGGTTGTACAAATAAACTTTGCGGACAGTTTCTTCTGGCAGTTGGTTTTTCAGTTTCTGGAACCAGAAGATCTTGTTGCTGTCTGGTGTGTGCTACTCGTGGTGGATATTGGTGTTTAGAGGAAGCTGTAGAAAGCTAATCATGTCAAACGTACATGAACTAGACATTGCCGACACAGAGAACTTTTACCAGAAACTACCTCTGCAGATGTTTGTTCGTATTTGCAGCCTAAATTTGAGTGGAACAACAATCTCATCAGAGAATTTTTTTTACTTCCAACGGCCGCAAAACATCTCAGGGTTCTGCAGATCAAAAGATGCGAGAATATCTCCAAGGATGCTATCTTCCGCACAAAAGACTCCTTGAAAAGCCTGGAAAGTGTAAACATTTCGTACAGCTCGCAATTCGGGGTTCTGACGATCGCATGTCTATGCTGGTACGAGTCTATTACGGATATTTACTTTGATGGGATCAGCTTAGAATCAAGGCAGATTCTGTTTCTTAACAAAACCTTTCCGCGACTTAGAAATGGGGACATTGAGATATATTCACAGAAAACTGGAGGAGATTACTTTTGGGACGCGGCGGACATTGTAGGCGAGGCTTTTTCTGAGTGAGTGGATATGGTACTTGGCCTCATTTTTAGCGTACATTATCGTTTCTGTTTCAAGTTGTTGAGTAATTTGAGAAGTCAATAACTTACAAATATGTCATTTTTTGATGAAAGCAAGGTTTAATCACCATTGTTTGTCCAGGTGAAGCTCAGAAATCGGTGTTCCGCACATACGATTTTTTTATACTTCACCTACGCAAGGGTTTTTATGTAATACAGACATAACGTATGTTTTTAGTTTTTGAATCGAGCTTTTGGTTCTTGAACTTTACGAGTAAATGTTTGAATTTCGCGCTAATAGCAATTTTTCCAATGAAGGAGCTCAAATTAATTGAATTATCACTTTTCCTCGCGCCAGGCAGCAACGGCTTCTGTTGTCCAAGCCTATTGTTCCTGCTATCGTTCTTACTCGGAGTGTTACTTAAGCACAGAACCGTTTTGCACCTCAAACCGTCTCCAACAAGATGTAAAAGGTATCTTAATATTCAAAGGTGTTCCTTTTTTTAGGCTTTCCTTTCGCAGCTGCTCAATTGCATAATTAACTGCAATGATCTTCTTTAGATTTATTTCTTTATCCTGCAGTTCCAATCAGGGACAGCAGATCCCCCCACTTTTCTAGAGGAAATATTTTTTTTGTTTTAGTATGAGGCACGTACTCATTTTACACTTTATCCAGGTTGAGTTTGAGAAAATGCCATTTCTGAGCCTTTAGATTTCAAAATGTTCTGGGGGAGGATGCCCCCCTAACAACTTGCACCTTCGGTGCTCATTTTCAAGCCTTCTCCCCGGTCGAAAATATGCTACACTGTCCCTGTCAATATATGAATTTTCACTATTTGTTTCGTTTTTATTTAAACTTCAATGGGGTATGCACTTAGCGTGTATACACATATTTGTGACAAATAAACTGTAGACTGTCGCATGGACAATGGTTTCAAATGAACAGCATCCAAAACTGTTACTGAAAGTTGAATTCTGTAGATGTAAAAGCATAAGCTACGATATTGCAGTTTTTTTCAGTGGTACCGTATTTTTGTTCTGTACTCGTTTTTAGGTATGCCAGGATTTGAAAGACCGTGGGCATCTAGATCAATCAGGTTTGAGGAAGATAAAAGAAGAAAGGGTAGCATGAAGCTCTTCTAGTTAAAGTTTTTAAACTATTGACCTTTAAATTGAGCATTGATTTGACCCTTATTAAGGGAAATACCTACAATTGTCCATAATTGGTAAGTCGACATAGTATCTGGATGTAAATTATTCATTTCTTCATTATACAACTGAATTGGAATAACATGCCATGTGGTTTGGAAGCTTTCAAAAAACTGAGAAAGAATATCCAATACCCTAGCATTATGCCATTTTTAAAATCTTTCAGTCTTTCCACAGATGGATGGCATGGCTGTCTAGTCAGCTTCAGATAAGCACTGCAGAAATACGTTTTGTGATTTCACCAACTGTAGGTGCCACATGTACTTTAAGGAAATCTGTGAACTCTGGAATTCCATAACAAATGTACTGATGACAGGTCTGGTAGTCACCTTTACTGTCCAGATGATTTTCTATTTCATCAGTTAGTATGGTGGATTTGAAGATTTAACGTTCTTCACAATATTCTCTTGAATAGACTCTGTAGAAAAAAGCCATATGTGGCTACAACTACGTTAAGAGAGAGTCCATGTGAAAACCATGCATTATAAATCAGTCTACAGTGAGCTTCACGGATTTTGTTTATGTTCTGGGCAGGGTTACATATTGAGGTGATAAAACCGTGTGTGCAGTATTGATGCAAAATTCCTTAACCCGTAGAAATCAGTGCCATCAAAAAGACCCACGACAGGTATTATTCAAAAAGTGCTATATTTTTTACCCAATTGCACACCAAAGTTTTTCCTAATGTATTGACCATTTCCCAATCACATCACCATGTTAGATATCGTAGTAAGTTGTCATTCCAATAATTGTATAATTAAGTTAAGGCGTTCTGTATTCTAGTAGTAAATATAACTTTAATATATAGATTTAGCCAGGGCTAAAGCGAGGCTCCCATTAATAAATTTATAATTTAAATCAAACAATAAACTTGTATTCCACAATTCAGTTCACTTTAGAGCACATTCTTGTGACTTTTCAGGGAAAGGCTAAGTGATTTTACAAAAAATAATTTGCAAACAGCCCAAGAGTGAACCAAATCTCACATCGAGTTGATAGCCTCATAAGTACACCCAAAAACTGGCAATCATCTTCGATCACATTTATTAAGAGCCATAATGGCTCTTGATCACCGTAGATTAATTAGGCCTGGAAAAAAAATTCCGGCCGAATTTTTTGCGTTTGACAAGTTTATTTTACAAAATCTTGCCAACAAATCTGGATGCGTGTAAACCAGCCTTTTATATCATTTATACATCACATCTGAGGTGAAACAGTATTATGAGGCACTTTTTTTATCATACAGACCTCGGACAACAGAATGCAGTATTTCACAATATTGCGATACAGATTGCTATTCAGGACGATCGAAGCACGCGTGGGTTTTAGCTGTAAACCGTTAAAAAAATTTTTAAAATCATCTATACGGCCAGCCGGTTCTGACTTTTACAGTGCTAGCAGTGGCAAGTGTTTGAATGAACATTAACAGACTTACGCTCCAACATAATAAAGAATTTATTATGTTTATTTTTTATTTTAAATCGGTTTAACGTGTGGCATTTTGAGTACTCCGGGAAGCGTTGTTTACTGAACCACTGAAAACAATCGGCACAACGATTAAAATTACAAGAAAGAGTACTAAGAATCAATAAAAGAAATATAATTCGGTGAAACATATACAGAGATGACAATTTTCATTCAGGAAGACAAGTATTAAAGTGTCTCTAACAATCCTGAGTCTTCGAGCTTAAAGCTGAAGTTTATGTTTTAAGCCGGCTTCCCGGTGTTTGCTTTTTTCAAAGACGAACTCGAACGTAACTCGAGGCAAGGAAATCGCTCAAACCTTTCTTTTACAGCCAGAATTATAACTAAATATTCCTTAAAACGTTTTCTTTCCTAGTATTTGCCGTGAGAAAATGTCTAAAGGCGTTTTAAAGATCTGTAAACTTATAACAAACCTGATACTCCGTCAGATCATTGTCTCAAATCTTACAAACGTGCATAAACAAAATAGCCGCATAAACTACGCTCGACTTCATTAAATTAAGAATAAAAAACAAACATCAAATACAATTATTACTTAGGCTTACCACTCGAGATGCAGCTCCTGAAAGGTATCAAGTAAGGCCAGTATCGCTTCAGACTTTGCAACCGTCTTACGCATTAAGCGATATGAAAATGAAAACAATGCCATCCGAAATCGGATTTCCGACTTTGACTCAATCAAAAACCCAATAAACAAACTAGCCATGAATACCATGAATAACAGAAGACTCCTGATAGCAGCTGAATTTCATTTTGTACATCCAGTGGAAAAAGAAAGTTAAAAACATCAAAAGTTGACACAAAACTCTGTCAGCTTCAGCTGTCAAAGTAAACAAGATTCAAGATGCTGCATAAATTTTCCGCATGAACTCACCTGTCAAATTTTGACCAATCAGAGCATAAAAATTGGACGTAGAGTGTGACCAACGCATGAACATGGCGAGAAAAGTCAAAAGCAACAGTCTTTCCTGCCTGTAGCAGCTGGCTGAATTTTCGCGTCCGAGGTCAGTCAAATCAAAATTTTAATTGTGCGGCACATAAACACAACATATTTCATATGAATTTAAAAAAAAATTAAAGTTGAGCCTGCGATCATTTGAAAACCAGTACCTTGTCAGCGGATAACTTCAAAAAAACACTTGACCTCAAAGGGTCGACACCTGAGCCCGCGATACAGTCAAGTGATGCTGGTCAGCGGATACCTTGTTTTGACAGCTGTCAATGGATCACAACATTGACGTGTATCAGTTTTCCTGTGCTCCGATCCCAAACTAGCTAGAAAGTATGTGACTGAACATTGATCGCGATCTAGTAAAATAATTAACTGGTCAGCGGACAGCTTCCAAATAAATCACGTCACCGCAATGAGTTGACACATGAGCCCGCGATATGGTCATGAGATACTGGTCAGTGGCTATCCTGTTTTGACAGCTGTCAATTGACCATATTGTGAATGTCCAATGTAAAAGATGTGGACTTGGCAAGACACGCCTGAGACACCCCTCCCTTCCTTTTGATAGTCTCCCCTACCCCACCCGTACAATCCGTAGACGCGTACGTACGTACGCTCGGTCAGTCACGTGACAACCAAAAGAAGAGAGGTTGACCATAATCTATGGGTATGGGGCTCTGTCCCACGCGCGCTTCGCGCGCATGGGAGCCCCGCTAAAATTAGCCTTTTTGGACTATGTGTGACAGTAAGGATTTTGTGGTGAAATCATCGTTGAATGTTGAAATTGTACTGTTGTGTATAAAGTTGAAGTAAAACTTATCTTTATTAATTGTCACTATAAAAAGCGAATATGCAAAGAAAATGGTGTATAGGAAAATGCCATATACAATTTTTACGGTCATGTGGGCGTTGGGAATAGAACGGAAGACAACACGTCTCATTTCAAATATGGAAAAAAATCAAGGTCAGTAAAGGACAAAGACAGATCTAAGGACTTAATACTAAATCATTGACTACTAAATTAACTACATATATAAATTACACCTACATATTGCCTCTGTTCGATGGCCTGCCGTTTGGAAACTGAAACACAAGACACCTGCCATGAGGAGTCAAGCGAGACTTGTTAGTCTGATGACCTAAAATCATAAAGTTCGAACCTTTCTCTAATAGTTTGGTCTTCCTTTGGATTTGTATATCCCCGTAAAGTTCTGTAAGACTCGCTTTTATGTCTAGTTTGGCTATAAAAGATGAAGATTATTGAGCTCAAGGAACCAGGTATTGCATTTACCGCTATTTTGTTCGACTTGTGCGCAGTCGCTCCTTGGCCAGAACCTGCCTGCAGAGTAGAATAGGTTCCAGGCAGTGATGGTAGCCCAATCTACGATCAATTTTTATAGGAAAGGCATGATCGCAAGTTAATGATAGCTTGGCATTCCAACACAGCCACCCAGTAGAAATTCCTGCTTAGTTAAAGCTGCAATTTTTATTGTACACCTTATGAACAAGTTCTGCTTACGTAAATCACAGCACTATCTTTTATGCAACATTTGGGTTTGTCAAACATTTACCCGTCCTTTGTTCGTCTCAATAACCTCCCTGATACTGTTATTATAATCTGGATAATAGCTAACAATCTCACTTAAATCTTACCTGAAAATTTTCAAGCGAAACAAATCTCCACATGAATTCCTATCGGTGTATGTTATCGCAACCTCCTTATTTTACGCCATTCTTCTAACATTATCGCTTCAGAATAGTCAATGACTACTCTCCCTACCCTAGATATATCGTGATACATTGCTATCGATGCACATGAATATCTCTCTCAGTCTACTGGCAGTGGCACTTTTGGTAATCGTTACCTAAAAACATACTGTACAATATCTCTTCTGATAAGACAGTATGAAGAAAAACACGATGCTGGTAATAGAATTTGCCTCTCTTTGAGAGAGGCAAAACATGAAGCACGTGTGCTGCTTAATCTGGGGGATCGTCCAGGAATTCCTCTGTTTGGGGTCTCCCCAAGGTTTGGTTCCCATTAGCAACATAATGATCATAATCATAATAAAAAACATAATAGTAATCATAAAGTTGTTATGATGTAGTGGGAACACAAAGGTGCAAGACGCAATACTTTAAAAGTGGCTGCCATACAAACCTATGGATTAATTGCTCTCCCAGTGCACCCAATATTGGAGTTATCTTCGATCAGTGCCTTTGTATGGTACCTCATGTCAATCCAGTGTCCAAGATTTTGCCATATTACTCCAGTCCTGAGGGCTCTTCACTGGCTGCATGTCTCCTTTCGTATTGAATTTAAAATTATGTTAATTACTTACAAAGTACTACATGATCGAGCTCCAATCTATATACAGGAACTCCTTTAATTGTATACACCCAGCCACAATCTTAGATCCTCTAATAGAAATTTATTAGTTAAACCCTATTTAATCTCAATTCGTATGATAAACGAGCTTTTTCTGTTGCTGCTCCAGAACTTTGGAATAACTTACCTGAGGATATTAAATCTGCAAACTCAAAACATTTCTTTTTATGCGAGCTTATGAATCGTGACGTTTTTATTTGTTATCTGATTTTTTATCTGTTGTGTACATTTATCTATTTTGTAGTCAGCGTCTAGTTTTAATGTCAATTTCTTGCGATTATTTTTACTTTTTACTTCCTAATTTTTTGTAAACAGCGCCTTTGAATCTTGCAGAAAAGGCGCTATATAAATGGATTACCATTATTATTATTAGTAATGATGGGCTTTATGAAATCATCTTCAGAGTCAAAGTGAGTTGTATCTCGTCAGTTGATGCATGTATTAAACGCTGGATATCGATCTTTCACTATTGTGAAATCATTTAAAAAGAATAATAATATGAATTTAGTATATACACACGCAGTGATCTTGGTAATTCAAGCAATCTGATTGGTTAGCTATCTCGGACTATGACGTTATATTCACCTCGCTACCCGGTGAATATAAAGCAGAACAAAATCGCTGTTGTGAACTCGGTGTTTTGGCAAAGTTTCATAGTAAAGCCTTTTTGAAAATACACGAATATCCAAGTGCTGATGACTTTGAAGGCAAGAAAAGACTTCATGGTGTTTAAACAGCGTGATTTATTGTGAAGTGGTTTACTGTAGCTGACTTTTTGTACGCTCAAAGCTGTTTACCACTACAGAAGAAAACGAGGTCGCTTTGTCACTGTCTCGTGATTTCCGTATTTTCTCGCAAGACCAATTTTGCCTATAAATAGAAGTTAATTTATGGAGAAAAGAGGAAGGCAAATATTTTCGAAAATTGGACGTGCCAGCAAGTTAACAAGGTAAGGAACACTTGAGATAAACAACGTTCACCTTGATCATAGCCGCTGTTGACAGCATTTGCAAGAAGCGACAAAGAAAACTTTCTCATTCATGGTGAGTTGACAGAAACAAATAAAGCTCTACTTTTCTTCCCAGAATTGGGTAGTAATTTAAATTTTCGGCGTTTTCTTTTAAACTGTTGATGCTAAAGCTTACAAAACTTGATACAAAAAGATTAAAACTATCATTTGCCACGTTTGAAGATACTGTAAAGATCTAACTTTTGCGCATCCACTGTTGCTTCGTGGTCACATATGAATTCACCCGTCAATCAAACTAATCATTTTTTAATGGTTTCCTTTCTGATTCTGTTGAGATCACTTCGTGTGAATATACTAAAACAATCATTAACCTCAGGCTCAGTTAATATTGTTGAATAATATTAACTTCGCGTTTGGCGAATAATTGTTAATTAACCGAAGAGAAACTCACCAGACAGCGTTATACATGTAATACTCACAATTCAGAAGTCTTTGCTATGCCAGTTCCAAGATAAAATTGTTTTGTAGAAATTAAGCTTTGTTTTTATTTTATACTTTTTTCTTATTAACTGATGTGTTGCATACAGATTTATTTCTAGCATTTTCATTTAATTTGCCACTACAAGTTACTTCTCTTTCCATCTCTGCTTTCAATTAACCAGAGTGTCCCCAGTGGAAAGCCAAATCTTGTCATGCCTTCCCTTGCCAAGTTAGATTTGGAGGCGTTGAAAAGGGACATTCCAAACAAATATCCCAGAAATATACCCCAAGCAGAATCTGATGCTTGGAAAGCATAGCTGGAAGATGTTGAGTCCGAATTAACATCAGTGCCTGCTCATTGACCAGTTGATAAACTGAAGACTGCCACAAGAACTGCACCACCCCATTCTGATGACCTCTTGGAGCTAAGGGAGAGAGAGATACAACCTACCCCAGAAGTGAGTATTTATGACCAGTGCAAGCATAAGAATGATAATTTATGATTAGTTTCCATCTACCAAGTCAATATATAAGTCCCAATTTCCAAAACAATGGACACTAACCGTTAAGCTTTTTGAAATGTCCTCCAGCTGTTGAACATACTTTATGGCGAAATATGAAAGAAAATTCACAAAGAGGACTTCAAACAAACACGAAGGGATAGGCCTGTTTGCAGGAAAAAGTTTGGAAACTATAACAAATGTGAGTTTTTTAATTTCTTCCTGTTTCAATGGCCCAAAATGATTATTAGTGTTTTGGTTACATGGATGATAGTAGACTGCAATTTGGCCATCAGAGTTGTTCTCTCGTTTTAGTTGTGCCCTGTAGATTAATTAAAAAATACCGGATTTTTGGCTTGTTTGCAGACACTGAGTTTAGGTCAGATAAAATAAGAAAATTTTAGTCTTGCCCGAGGCTATTTAACAAAGTTTATGATTGTAGAGAGTAGTTCTGTGTTGTGTTGAAATGCATACAAAAAATAAAATTCGCCTGTTAAATTTTGAGGGTTCTGTGACTTTCAGAAAATGGTGAAAATTTGCTTATAAAAATGGCGTCTGAAGGGGTGCAATAAAGTGATGCTCGTATCTCTAATACAAGAGCAGTGAAGAACCTATGTTTGGTATATTTGTCCATTACTCCACCAGACCTATCTATGATGGTAGTATGAACGTATTCTGTTTGCCCGGTTTTCTCTGACAGCCACTCTTAAATGGCATCCGTGAAAACTCTATGGCTTAACTTGCAGACAAAAAGTATAGATTTCTGTTAAAGAATGCTAGTTTGGAAAAATGCAAACTTTTTTGGATGGCGTTTGAGGCAAGTCTTTCATGCTAAGCCAAAAAGGTGGTCAGGTGGTTTGGTGACGGAAAGGGAAATCCTAAGGCATTTTCGTACCTCTTTACAGGAGAAGAATCACGACGATATCTGCACAATTTTGTGTTCCTTGTTGAAGCAATGAAGGGTGAAAGAGACCTGCAACCTGTTGATTTATTCTGCATGTCTTTGCCTCCCTATGCCTTTCACTACGGGATGCTGTCTCACTTTTTTGTAGACTGCAAATTGACCGCTTGATGATCTTGAGGAAGCATGCCAGAATTTCTTTATTTCTTGTGCATTGTTTGTCCAAGTCAACCCCTCAGTATGGACCCTGGGACATGTTGTTCCTGTTCTCACCAGGGAGATGTTTGGTAATCTATGGGAAGGGGTTGGCCCTTAACTCCATGGAGGGTAGTGAAGCTAAACATCAAGCAATTTTCTGGAATGCCTTCAAAACAAACTTCCTTTCATGAGTTTATTTCCGCTATATGGTTGCAGGAAAAAGCGTACAACTTAATCAGTGCCAGCTCATGCAATAAGACGTACAATCCTAATCGGAATTTTCAAAGTGATCATTGCTACTGTGGTCTCCCAGTGGCAGATAAGAGGTGCGAATATTGCAACAGTCCATGCAGAACCCAAATCACTAAAAGTGCTCAAGAAATGTATGTTAGCAATACAAGGAATGGTTAGCAGACGTTAACTCTTGGCTTAAAGCTGACAAACTTAGTCTAAATGTCACGAAAACTGAATTCCTGATCATTGGCTTCTGTCAGAGGCTGCAAACCCAAACTGAGTTTTCCATCCGAGCACATATTAAGGGCAAAGAAATCAAGAGTTCACTCCTCAAAGTCTCTTGGACTAACAATTGACAAAACCCTCTCCTAATGCAAGTATATTGATAACATTTCGAAAAAATCTCAGGAATTGGTGCCTTCACCGGTGTGAGACCATTTATTAACACATTCAAACACAAAAATCTATCAGGCCTTAAAAGAAAATGTGCGGTGCCAACTTTCCTCACTTTCAGCCAATGGCTGAATTGCAGAGGAACCAGAGAGGTGAGATCAGACGTCAGCATGTAAAGGCGCACTCTTGCAGCCACTTCAGTCCATTTTTGATCACACCTCGCCCACCCAGACCAATGATGGCACAAGTCAGATAGACTATAACATCGGTGCCTATGTCCCCCACTCTTTTCAAACAATGTCAAGCGTTATTTTATGTCCTCTTCCAACTGGAGTACACGGATGAAGGAGACAAGGCCAACGGCTTAATGTCTTTGCCCAATGACATGATCATCTGAAGTGAGAAAGGGATTTCACGGCTAGCATGATCTCAGCAGTTTTTTTTAAGACCTCAGTTGATGGACAACCTCCCACTCAGCAGACCGGCGGTCTTCCAACTCAGCTAACCGGGTGGCGGTTACGTAGTGCTGTAGTGTCTGGGATGGTCTCACCCAAACGTTTAAACTACAAAAATTACAAAACCGCCCTGCTAGAGTAATTACTAAATCTAGATATGATGGAAGTGCGGGTCCTCTTTTGGACATGCTTGGATGTGGTAGTGCTTTGATTAGCCAAATAAAACAAAAGGCAGTTGTCACGTTCAAAACACTATGTTCCCTGTTTGTGACTTTTACTACAATATTCGGCGCTCTGAGAACGTCTTCCATGTACCCAAACCAAGGATTGACTATCTTAAGCCAAGTCATGGGTATTTAGGGGCTGTCCTTTGGAATGGACTGCCATCCGAACTACGTAAGCTGTTAACCCTTACAAGATTTAAAAAGGAAAGTAACAACTTATATTCATCAATGGGAACCCACACGGAACACACGTCAACCAGTACTTTAGACTTTAATTATCATATTATACTGACGTTTTAACTGTGTCTAAATAATGTCTATGTATATGTCTACAGCTAACACGTCGAGTCAGACCTCTCATGAAGAAATGGAAGATAAATCTACCGATAGCACAGAGAATAAAGAAACTACAACTGCCACTCCAACATCAAAATGCAACCAATGGTCAAAAAATGAGATAGTGCTTGTAAATCTACTAACATCCAACTCTTTCTCCCCCCTTCAAGATCCACCAGAAATACCTACAAGAAAAGAAACACAAGACAAACCAGAGGGCACTAATTCCCAGCACTCTCCTAATTCCAACGCTACCAACAACAGCTCTTCGTCTACCAATAACTCCAATGAAGTGAACTTTTTATGTCA
Organism: Porites lobata; assembly: GCA_942486035.1. NCBI lineage: Eukaryota > Metazoa > Cnidaria > Anthozoa > Scleractinia > Poritidae > Porites > Porites lobata. The sequence goes on from CALNXK010000096.1 coordinate 202,118, forward strand.
TTGTAACGGAACATTTTTAGACATGGACCAAATGTTTTCTTCAAACCAGGAAGTCAAGTACATTAAACTCCACTGATTGAACATGCTAGATCCTACTTGCAAAGTCAAATTCACAGTGTTCCCCAAATGCTCATTTTAGACACACGAACAAACGATCTGGAGAGAACCAGGTTTCCTCAAGACCCTATTTCACACATCTTCAAATTGATTATAGAGGCTTCAACAAAACTCCTTCAAGTAAAATATTCTACTCACAGTGGTTTAGATACAGAATCTTTAGATAATGATAAAATTAGACGATATACCAGGTCAGGTGCTTTATCACACAACACTTACAGTTCTTGAAAGTTAGGGTTAAGCTGGCCATCAATATGTTACAGCTCTCACATTGCAGGCATGTTCAGATGCAAGACAATACTCCCTGACCTGCGCAATGTAGGTTTTTTACCATCTCCTCCATTACTTGCCTTTTTTATAATTTTCTTTTGGCCTCTTTAACTGAAACGTTCTAGTTTGAAAGATCACTTCTCCCTGCATGACTTCGGTTTTCATGTTTTTTAAGGTGCTTGTTAACAGTTTCGACTCCACATGGCTATAATAGGGGCATTTAAACACACTCGTAATTTTAGGCGTGTATTGCTTAAGACAAATATTCATTTTAAAAAACAAGTAATTTGCCAAGTCCAAATAGTAGAATTTACATATTTTCTCTTTTACTTGCAGTTCCAAAAGATCAAGCTATTATGATGGCGGTTCATTACTTGAGGACGCAACAAGTTTGAATGAATTGAGTAAAATGTTAAACGACAAGTGCAAAGAATTTTGCGTCTTACACAAGAGACACTCGAGTAAAGAAGATTTAATTAGGACAGGCCCCTTTTGAAAAAAAAAGAAAGAATTGATAAGCCATGATAATGTGAACACAGTTTGGAAGAATAAAGATTGTTTATTGATTATTAGAATGATAAAAATAGTCGGTTATATTGAAATGGATTTATATACATGTATTTTTTATCATTAAGATCATTTAATACAATGTTACGACTTTACAATATAATTTTCCTTCACAGACATAAATTGTAACTGGTTTTTAAAGTTGAAAAGAGGTTTTAAAGTGATTAATTACAGTCCAGACATATCTAGAGAAAAGTATTTTCATTTGAATAAAAAAAGTAACGTCTAATCTGCATGCAAAACTAGATGTAGACTACGAGTAGTCCCCCATTTTTCCTCAGGGATAATAGAGCGAGCGAAACACGAGCACGCACGAAAATCACCCCAGGCGAGAAAAGGCTTCATGCGCGCTCGCGTTTCGCTCACTGTGCTATCTCTGAGGAAAAATGGGGGACTACTCGTAGTCTAAACTAAAGGTAGTAACAGTGTATAATAAATTGCAGTTAAAGCCATTGTAAGTAGCTCACTTATTGCTGAGAAATTTACAGCAGTCAAAATCGATTTACATTTTTGATGGGGACAAATCAGTCTCCCGTGTTCAATTTACTAGTTTTTAGGGTCAAAACATTCTGTTTTCGATTTACAAGGTTTTTACAGGATCAAAGGAGTCTCCCTTTTTTTAATTCTCAGTGTTTTTATAGTGTGAAATAATTGATTGTTTTATCGATTTACAGGGGTTTTAAACATTCTTACCAAGGTCGTAGTAAGCTATCCTGTTAAAGGTTATTCCATTGATTTTCACTTCACACCCTCTACTGGGCATAATATTGCGACATCCAAGAAGGCAGCAGTTCTTCTCTTGCTAGCACGAAAAGAACAAACAAGGGCTGCTTTTGCAGAGCTAAAGCCTTTACTCGCATGCCGCAGATCAGCTGAGAGCTTGCTGGTCTGATATCGAAGAAGAAAATGAAACAAAATGTACCTAATTTCGAAGTCTGCAGTGGTTTTTCACTTTGGGGCTGTCGAGTTGTGAAATTTAATGTCCTAGCTGAGGCTTTGAAAGGGGGCTGTGAAGCCTGTGGGCCAGCTCTAAGGCTCTCGAACTGCATTAACAAGACAGTGTCGCTGCTGTTCAATTGTTACCCAAAATCAGAGTTTGGAGAGATGAATATTTGTCAAACAAATAAGATCCACCATAGAACTGAAACTAAGTGAGGGAGACCAATCTTTGGTCTTTTGATGAAATGACACAGACAAGGTTGCAGACCTCGAAAACTATGCTTCGACGAAAAAAAAATAGTGCCTAGTCCATCCAAGGGCTCCACACGACTTTTTCCAACTTTATTGGTTTAGCCTATTCCCTTGTGTTTTTCACACACCCAACATTTGCTAAAGAACATGGCAAGACACGCTCTGTTGTGCTGTTTTTGCTAACGAAGCTTCAAGCAATGAAATACAAAGGCTTAGAAGACCCCAAAAACAAGTTGTTCGGCAACCTGCTACCTTCTGAGGTTCAAGTAATCATTATGTTCTGGACCCAATGTTTCATGACCAATGAGAGAAGGAAAAAATGAATGAAGAATTTACACGCCTTCCCCGTTGCCTTGGAACAGACATTCCAATGTTCGGGGCATTTTCGTTTTCAAGCGGTTACAAAAGTTTTTCTTCTGCTATGGAAAACAAACCTAATCCTCGCTTTTACCGTTGTCCTCACCGTTTCAGAAGGAAGACACAACAAGTGTCGGTAAGTATGTTCATCAATTTCCCTTCAGTTTTATTTCATGCTTACCACTAAGATTTTTTCTTTTTCTTGTAGATTGATATGATTGTCGCTATAGGAAACAAAGATAAACTACAGTAAAAACCCGCGTATAAGAACCTAGGTTTTTCCAGGTTAGCCTAAACAGGTTCTTATATAAATGGTATTTAGTGTAAAATTAGGCTAACTAGGTTCTTAAGGTACCCGCCCAGGCAAATTTTCATGTTTTCAGATCTTATTTATTTTAAGCCCAATTGTAGTTTATGTCATCTAATATTCAAAAAAAAAGTTTTTTTCTGAATACAGAGAAGAGTAAATGCTGCAGAAGGTTGCAAAGTTTTGCATTTAAACCGGAAGTCAGCCCCTTTGACCGAGGAAGGATCTGGGCTGGTTACTAGGTGTTCATGCTGTGCGCGCAATATTATCCAGCGGTTTCACCGAAAAGATTTGCTGGACATCAATCTGGAAATCAAGATGGCGGCAAATAGAGGCATTCTTCTCGCCAAGCAAGAGGCCGCATTTGAAGCGTTCCGTGCTGAATTCACAAAAGAAGGGTATGTTCATTGCCGTCTTTTCATTGATTCTCTTTTTTCTTTATTTCATTGACATTATCTTATTTTATTGCAGTCTCACCATTCCAGAAGGACTGATAGCGCTCTTGAAAACTACGAAAGTCAAGGCCAACCACTCTCCGGACGAGAGCCGAGCACGGCTCTACAAACGCCTTTGGTGTATTTTGTGGGTAAGTCGCTATACTATTCGAAAAGGCCATTCCTTCAGTATTAAGTAGAAGAGGTCCTTCACTAGTCAATGCGTTGGCAGTGCTTACAAAGTATAAATATTATCACTTGTCGGCTCTCGTGCGTGTGAAAATGTTACTTTTCTTTAGCGGCTAGTAATCCATGTAGTGTAACTAATTTCTTCAAATACACTGCTACTTTTCTTGTGTGAACCTTCCATGCAGTGTCAATGATTTATTCAAGGCAACAGACATTTTTAGTTAGATGAAATGTTCAACAGTAACTTCATTTTTACTAATTCATTTTGTTCACCTCTTTTGTATAGCATGGAAGTAAAAAAACGCTTGGAGCTGGTGCAGGAGAATGGCCTACATATGTTTATCCTGAAGCGTTAAAAAGGGTCGTTAGAGAATTTATACCTGGGGATGAAGTAGATAGGCCAGACCCCACACATAAGAGGGTAAGTTTAGTGTTTCTGTGCTTGTTAATACAGGATTGATTTTCCCTTTTTAAAAAAACTGTCAAATATTGTTTGTTTTGTAGGGTTCTAAACAAAACAGTCACTTTCAATATCAATGGTAGTTATCACTATCATGTGGTTTTTTTTTTTCTTCTCAACTTTGGATTTATAACTGCAAAGATCTTGGTTGATTAACCCACTTCTTATTTATAATGTGTGTCTTCCAGGTTTACAAGGTGACAATGGCAGACCTTGCTGCGGCAACATGGCCTCAGTACAAAACAAAGAAAACCCATTGACAAAAGCTGATGATGATACATATTTACATATTTCATTATCTTTCCCGTGGATTATAATGAATATAATATCGATTTTTATTACAATTTTTGAATCAAAGATGTTTGAATAAAAAAGATGTATAATTTTTACAGAGAGATACGAATATTTATAAAAAAAGCCATAAACGAAGCAGAAATGGAGATAATATTCTACCACATGTGTACTCCATGCGAATGATTTTCATAATTATTTAGAGAGCTGAGATGTTTGGATAAAAAATATAATTTTACTCAGCAAGTGTTATATAAATATAGATCTATAAGCCCAAAAATTTGTGGAGAATCATTTGTCACTGATTGTAATTCACACTTTTTTGATTTAATTCATTTTTTTAAAAAAAAGAATTTGATTTTTTTACCCCAGATAAGCAGAAAACATAGACATATTTGAAAATGTTTTTTAAGATGTAATAAAGAGCTATTATTGAAGCAATATTATTTATGTAATAGATGAAATAATCAAACTTTATTAATATTATAAAAAACGTAACCCAAGGAAAAGATGTAATTTTTTCAAGAGAGAAAATTGGTTTTACATAAGATATCAATGTTTGTTATCTGCTATGTCATATTTTTTAAAAAAGCTCGAAGTAAATAAATAAAGTCTATTTTCAATTGCAACCGTGTCAGATGCAGCAAAGGAAACTCTGAAGTCAAAACTAGGATTGAAATTTATGCAAAAAAATCCCCTTCCGACTGAAACATGTAAGAATGATGAAGTCCCTCCTTTACATAAAAACCTTAATTAGTTTTTATTTTTGGGGTTCAAGGGACAGTCTGAATGGGATACTCTTTTGTGTGTTTTGGAGCCACATCGGCAGGTTCTCCCACTGATGACCAGTATGGCCCCATCATCTTCCTCTGTCTCTTCCATGGCAACCCTTGCTGCTACAATAAGTGCAGGATCCACCTCATCCTCCTCAGCATCATCATCCTCTTGGTCGTTTCCATATGTATGACGGACTGCTTGCTGCTTCACCCACTTCTTCCTAGCCTCTTGATCCTTAGCCCGCGCCACTTTCAGCTGGATACGTGTCTTCTTCCTGTGGTCTGTCTTTCCCTTCTCAATCTCTTTCATGCGATCCACTGCTGCCTTCTGAACGGCCTCAATTACTGCAGGGATGACAGGCAGGTTCAGCATCTCATAAAGGTCAATCACCCAGTGGTAGCCCCGTCCCCTGACTTTATAGCACCAGGACATGTTTCCTTGGCAGAAACCACAGTTGGTTGCAGTAATGTAGTGTAACCTAAGAAATAAGAATAATTACCCATTGATGACTGGTACAGTTATAGATTCTCTTTACAATTTGCCTTGAAGGGATAAATTGGTATCAGTAGTTGCATGGAGAATTATTGCATGAAAACCTTCAACTAATAACTGATCATGTAAGCCCGGACATTTTCCAGATTTTCAACATCAAATTGGACCTTGAATTTAAAAAGGTATCATCCAGGGAAAAAAATTTCAGCTCAGACCTATGACGAGCAAAAGATTTTTTCCATGCTAATTATTTCAATTGAAGGTTGTGATAGTAACCCATATAATCATCCGAATATGAGCTTGAGACTCTTTCACTTACCGACAAAGATTTTGATCCTTAGCACGGTAGTCAGGCAGGACAGTAAAATGTGCCTCGCACAAGTTTGAATGGCCTCTCCCCATGGTTGGATGGATCACGCTATCTGCATCTTCTGCACGGCGCTCACACTCAATGCGGTATTGCAGCCAGTGGTAGTCACAGGTAAGGGGGTTCTTCGTCTTGTACGGTTTCCCCTGACATTGCAGTTCTTCATCTTCTTTACATTTCTTACAGGAACATACAATTTTTGGGTGAAATCCACACTCACCCCCATCCCACTCATGGATGTCCCTGGAATGATATTCTCCTAAAGCTCTCAATCTCCTTGCATACTCTTGGGGGGTACTGCACTGTTGAAGGCAGCAGAAATGATTTACACGGGCATTTGTCAGGAAGTTGTCCCTGAGACACCCACATCCAGCTTTGTGCTTTTCACACTTGCACACAACACTTTCTCTTTATATTTCCTCTTGATATCAGCAGAAAACACTTTTTTCTTTGAGACTTCTTTTAGCTTGTTGTAGTGGGCTCTTCCAACATGCCCACCACACTTGTACACTTTTCCTTCTTTATGGAACTTGCTAACTGCCAGGGCAGCACTCGAATCTCCATCCTGCCAAACAACCTCCACTTTACAGCCCTCATCCCTTGCCTCCTTGTAGCACTCCTCTGCAAGTATGCCCTCCATGGACTTGGCCGTCCCCTCAAACAATTCATCCTCCAAAACACCATCTTTACCTCGCATACACTTATGGCCATACCACAGCAAACCACCTGTCAAGTAATTCTTAATGATAAAGGAGCCATTTTTGCTGAAATGGCCCCTTGTATGCCATACACCATCCGATGTCACCACTGCCCTCTTCCAACAGCCCAACTCACCATTGCTCATTTCTTTCATCCTTTTTTTCTCTTCATCACACATATCATTCAAAATCTCCGTGACTTTAGGATATACCAGCTTTATGGTTTGATAGTATGGGTTCTTCGAAATGCAGCTAATGCCAAGACACTGCCTTAATGTTCTGGAAAATTTGGCATAGCCATGACCAGTTATAAAAAATGCTACAGCCAGAGCAAGTCCCACAACTGTCCGCTTTGAGCCTTCAACAAGGGCTGAGCCACAAAAGTTCACAGTACGCAGTTTGCATCCATTGCACGCAAATGTAACATTCATGGACCCCCCAAGACCTGTTGGTTCAACTTTTGACACAACAAGAAAACCTGTTGAAAGAATGTAGTTCTCCCTATTAGTGTATAAAAAAAAAGCTGGTAATTAGTGGCTCATCGTTGGCGTACATTTGAGAACCTGTTGAACTCACTGTTGACATAACACAAATAAAACAAAGGATCTGAAATAATAGAGCCAAGTAAACAATAGCGAAAAAAAAAAGTTCACATGTTCTTTCAGTGAGGTAAACCTTGATAGGTTTTCTTTGATCTTGTAGAAAAGTAAATAGTTTATTTCATTACTATTCAAATAGATCTCAGATGAATTGTTTTATTTCTCAGATAAATTGTTTGATATGGTAATACTATATTGATGCAAAAAAGCCCTTTCAGGGAGCAACTGTATGTATGTATAATAAGGGAAAATGAGGAGTGTAGAACAAAATACTGGTCTTTACACCTAAAACCATTCAAGTGAGCTCTTTAGATAACACACAGCCATATAATGATGAGTAAAAGATTACAAGTCCTACAAGAAGCAAATGTACCATAGCAGTACATAAATATATCAGAATAAACTCAGCAGTGAGTGAGGATTTACACATTTACATAGGTTTTGCAAACAAGCATGGATAAAATCAGACTATTGTTTGAATGGCTTGCATTGTGAAAGTCTTTACTTACTATTTGTAAAGACTATGCATGCATGGAAGTTATGTCACGGTGAAAAATTTGGCTCACTACTCGATCAAATAAATGAATTTACCTACCATTGCATTCAGGAGTTGAACACTGAGACGGGGCATTTATTTGTTCCACCATATCCATAAGTTGTGTGGACTCGCAGACAAACAATCGCCTCTCGATTTCAAGACAGTCTTTGTTTTTGTCTGATGACTCATCCGGCTCATCAGATGACTGTAGCTTTCGCTTTTTCGCATCTCTATCGTCCTCACAGTAGTCTTCATCGTCACCATCTGAGTTATCCTCCGTAGAACTTGCCGATTTGTCATAAAGACAATCCTTTAGGTTACGAGAAACCAATTCTTTCTCAACACTTTTTTGTGACCAGTACTTCGTTTTCCCAGGACTGACATAGCTCACTCTTTTGCGAACACCTCGCTCACGATCACTGCTCTTGTATGGCTCTTCCCTCCAGTTAGCTGCCAAAGCAAACTTTTGTCTACTTCCCACTCCAACTCCTCTTATTTTCGCTGCTTTTTGAGCTTTTTCTTTTAGTAATTTCTTTCTTTCGCGTTTCGATAGCTTCTTCGGTCCCATATTGCGAATTGCTCATCTCGCGTTACCGGATGTGATGCATGCTGTTATTGGCCCCAGCATGATGTTCCATAGCAACCGATCAACAAAACAACTTCAGGGAGGGTGGGGGGGAGGGTAGAAAGAGGCTAAACTACGTCTTCAGGCCTATTGATCAGCGGAAATCAATTCAATATGGTGGCAAAAATCGGAAAGAAGCATTTTAGCCACGGTTTTATCGATATGTGCTTCAAGTTTTCCTTTCCAGATGCCTTTTATGCAAAAAATGTCATGAATGGACTGGCAAATTTCTGTTTTATGAATCAACGAAAAGCCCGTTTTCCCCCAAACTTGGCAGGATCTTTCGTAAGGTAATAACAAAGAAACGTGTGGTTGGGGGAAGACACTCATGCAAATGACGAAATGTTCCAGTCCCTGGAAGTTAATTTTTAGTCCCACTGCAATAATTTCAAGGATTTTTCAACTAAGGTCTTCCCCAACCACAGAAAACTTACTTTTATTTATCTTTATATATGCACGTTTTTGCTTTTACATTTCTTTGAACTATTACGGAGAAAATGAAACAACAACAACATGATATTAATTTGAGGAGGACTCGGAAAAAAATCCGAGTCCCAGATGGGATTTGAACCCACGACCCTCCGTGATCTAGTCGGATGCTCTAACCACTTGAGCTACTGGAGACTCTATGGTGAGCAAGGGCCAATTTGTGGGTCTCGACCGGAACCGCATCACGCGGCTACACAGCCAAGTAATGATAGGCACACAAGAAGTGAAGAACTCACTAACAGCATCGCGCTGTCACCTTAAAGCATATCCAAGATGCGGCCAACCAACCTCCAAAGTGAGTATATTGAAGATGAAACAACAACAACATGATATTACGGAGAAAGATGCAAATTATAATATTAGGCATAGGTTAATGATTAACTAAAAAATCCCACAAGGAGGTCTCTGACACACAAAAAAGGTTTTTTTTGGTGTACCATTTAAGTTTGTCATTAATATTTTGAAGCTTTTAACGTATCCAGGGACATACTATGAACAGTGGTTTGCATTTAAAATGACCAAAATTAGCCTGGGCAGGTACCTTAATTAGGTTCTTAACTTTTGTTCAAGAAATAAAGCTGAATTTTTCAATGATCTAGTGTTTAATGTCCAAAAACAGTATTCTTGGAGGCTTCGTTAAGCAAAATACTATACTATTTTAATCTGATTCTTTAACAATCAAACCTATGGTAAAGTTTTATGTAACCATGCTATAGTGTGTTGAGAGTATTATTGCATACAAACTGTGTTATATATATATACATTTTTTTTTTTGAGAAAATTTCTTCTATATTTTTTTTTTTTGGAAAATAAGAACCTGTTTTAGGATTTTAGCCTCAAATGGTTCTTATGTGAAGGGTGCTTAAAAATGAAATTTTAGCCTAACAGGTTCTTAAATGTTAGTTTCTTATACGCGGGTTTTTACTGTATCTGATGCAAGTTTGGCTCATCCAGAGATACAGCTCTTTTGAACTACCGGTACACGGCAAGAGACCAAATCAGAGGATTAAGGATAATTTGGTCTTTTTGTTAGACTATTTACACAACAGATATTCTCGTTTACCAGCTGCCTTTCCTTCATTTTGTAATTTTGCGATTGATATTTTTAAACATGTAACTTTGCATTTGATATTTTTACACATTACATATTCATATTCCTTTCATTGCATACTGCATCATATGTTTTACTGACTACTCTTTCCGACCCCTTCCAATGATCACCCGAGCCTCGTTTTAGCTTCTTTTAGTTTTCTATATGTTGGTTTAACCCTTTCATTGGTTAATTTCGATTCCCCAGCGACTTTTTTAGTCTCGATTGGTTTAGCCTATTCCCTTGTGTTTTTCACACACCTAACATTTACATAGAGCCCATGGCAAGACACTCTCTGTTGTCCTGTTTTTGCTAACGAAGCAGTGAAATACAAGGGCTTAGTAGCCCCAAAAAACAAGCGGTTCGGCAACCTGCTACCTTTTGAGGTTCAAGTAATCATTATGTTCTGGACCCAATGTTTCATGTCCAATGACAGAAGGACCAAAATGAATGAAGAATTTACCCGCCTTCCCCGTTGCCTTTGAACAGGTATTCCAATGCGTGTGGCATTTTCGTTTTCAAGTGGCTACAAACGTTTTTCTTCTGCTATGGAAAACAAACCTTATCCTAGCTTTTACGGTTGTCCTCACTGTTTTAGACGAGAAACCAAGCAATACTCGGTACGTTTGAACGTTTATTTTATTTTGCAATTCATTTGCCCTTTGTTTGCGGGGATTAGTCATAATCTTATTTACGTCAATGACTATTTCACAATCCTTTACATTCAAGCAATATTTCTTAAACACACTTTCTCTTCTAGATTGATATGGTTGTGACAGAGAACAAGCATGAAAAGAAATTCAAGGATGCTCGAATCGCTCTCATTTTAGATTTACTGTGCGACTATTACGGTCCTTCCATTCCATTGTACCGATATCCAGTGAATGGAACGCAAGGTAATCCAGTCATTCTCGATTTATTGGTAAATGGATTTCTTTTTGACTGGCTGATCGACTGTTATTCCAATATCTCTGACTTTTCTCTGACTTTATAATACTTGTAATTTGATTAAACAAATTTATTCACAACGTTTTTCATTACTGCACCTGTGTTCTGCCTTGCGCATTCTGTCTCTCCTTCTTGCCTCATGACATCATCCCTCGTTAACATAATTCCGACCCCGTTCCGAAGGGCATTTTCTACATGATTTGCACAATGTTCCTTTCCAAGTAGCTGAAATATTTGACGACGTTGATGATAGGCTCTACGTGTTCGATTGTTTATATGAGGACATTCTTTGTAAGCACGCACCTTTGAAACAGGTCCGCATAAAGGGAAATCAAGTTCCCTTTAAGAATGAACAATGGCGCAGAGCTATTCGTCAGAAGAACCGTTTGTGGAAGTGCTTCATTCGTGAAAGAACTGATACTAATTATGAATTGTAAAAGAGACAAAGGAACATTTGCACTTCTCTAAGACGTAAAGCTATTGAAACTTTCTTTGACAAGAAAAGTGAGTCGGAAAACCCAAGGGAGTTTTGGGACACATACGGCCCATTTTTGCATTCAAGGAAAAGTACGCAAGCTAATGACATAATACTAAAAGAACACGATGTCGTAATAACAGACAAGAAACAAATAGCAGAGCTTTTTAATAGTTATTTCGTGAACATCGCGGACAGCGTGCCAGAGATTACTGAACACATTTATGGAAAAGGGTTTGATGCACATCCTAGCATTCAAGCGATTTTTAATAACAATGAGCAGATCGCTGCGAGAAACCATTTTGCTTTTCAATATACTAATAAAACCCAAGTGGAAGCTTTGTTACTCAAAATCAACTCCCATAAATCCTGTGGTTATGACGGAATACCACCGTGACTGGTAAAAGAGTCTGCCAACGCGATTGCTGGTCCTATAGCTGCAATAATGAATCACTCGATTAGGACAGGACAGTATCCGTCGCGCTTGAAATTAGGTCAAGTTACTCCCTTATTTAAGAAGGACGATGAACTAAACAAAAGCAATTATCGACCAGTGACCGTATTACCTGCGCTCAATAACGATTTTGAGAGGCTACTTTCAGCTCAAATGGGCGACTTTTACCAGAACATATTGTCTGAATACATATCTGCCTACAGGAGGCACCATAGCTGTGAGACATCTTTACTTAGGCTGACTGAGGACTGGAGGCGCAGTCTAGAAAATAAAGAGATCGTGGCGGTTATATCAATGGATTTGTCAAAGGCTTTCGACACCATACCTCATGCTTTGCTACTAGCAAAACTGAAAGCGTATGTCTTGCACGAATCCAGCTGCGCCCTTATCGGTGACCACTTGATGGATAGAAGGCAGCGAGTAAAAATTGGTGATACTTATTCGGATTGGATGAGTGTGAAGCGGGGCGTGCCTCAAGGCAGTGGCCTTGGAACGGCGGATCAACCATGATGTATAAATAGCAAATAAATGGTTCAAAGACAATTGGATGAAAGCAAACCCTGCTAAACATCAAGGGATGGTTCTTGGCAAAACCGATTACCCTTTCTCCTTTTTAACCACAAGATGCCTGGATCTTTTTGGAATATCTCTAGACAATGAACTTAATTTCAAGGATCACATATCCTCTGTATGCAAAAAAATAAATAATTGGTTCAGTGTCTTCAAAAGATTTGGCAAACTTATCTCATCTGAAATTATGCTTCGCCTTTATAAAGCGTTTATCTTACCCCATTTTCACTACTGTTCAATGATATGGCACTTTTGTAATTTAGAAGATTCTGTCAAACTGGACACGTTAAATAGATGTATTTTAAGATTTGTTTTAAAGGACTGGGACTCGAACTATGATGCTCTTCTAGACAAGGCTGGTGTGTGTGGTTTAGCCAACAGGAGGATACAAAATATGATGATTTGTATATTCAAATGTCTCCATTTTGGTAAAAAACCGTGCTATTTAAAACAACTGATCAAGTTAAGATCTACTGCTTACTCCCAACGGGGTACTAATATTTTATCACTTCCTAAGCCGTCTACAACCACATATGGTCTAAATTCCTTTAGCTATTCATCTGTTAAGTACTGGAATTCTCTACCTGATCACTTTAGAAAGACTGTAGATTATAGTGAATTTAAGCGCAAATTGTTAGTGCACAGTTTTAGTTAATACTACATTAATTAATATTATATTATATATGTTGTAACTTTTAAAATTAGTTAGGATCGGAGATACTAGCTATGTAAGCTACACTAAAATCCAAGGATAAATAAAGTTTATGTATGTATGTATGTATGGGACCCCAGCCCTCTCCGAAGGCTTCCGACCACACCTGAGCCTCGTTCTAAGATATTTCCGATTTCCCCCAACAATAGATCGACATATCCTCTCGACCATTCAGAAGGCTCGAAAGACAACAGACCTCCTATCTAGAACAATGGGGACCCAACAGACTACAAATGCTGCTTTTCATATTTTTACCTGCAAGACATAACCTAGCATAACTTTAACACATACCTACAAAGTATAAAGTTGGAGGAGAAATGATACACCAAAAACATAGATTACATACCAACAAAGTAGCTGATTTTTTGGAAGAGGAAAATGACATACCAAAAACGTAGGTCACAGGCAACTATATAAGGAAATATTATCACATAGACACCAATGAAATACCCGGATTTTTCAAGTGACGAAAATTTGGTATCCAGTGAAGCTACAATTTTTACCTTTCACATGTGAAGATATCACAGTTGTCATGACTACTTCAGTCTCAGCCAATAGGAAATCATCACAGCATTGCACGCATTTACCGTTTTCATTCACAAATCAGTCGTCTTGAAAAACAAGATGGAATTTTGAAATCAACTACCAAATTTCCACATAAATATTTTCAACGACGAGCACAACGAAAGGATTGATGGAAGGTTTGTTCCAATGACAGCAAAGTTGATAATTTGATTAAAACGGAGGAAAAGAGAAACACAGTGTATAATATAAATTTTGTCAAGAAGTTTCCGACAGAAAACCGTGAGAGGAGAAGCACTGAAGAGATTCCAGCAGTTGAGCTTCACAACTACCTAAGCAAATTTACAAATTATTTATTAGTAGTAAAGCAAAGACATAAGTTTCAAGAAAATGTGAAAATAATTGATAACGCATTTATGCAGAAGCCTGTTTTTCCCTGCAGCTGCGTCAAATACCCAATTATTAGTCAAGCCTCAAGATCTTCTCAAAGAAAATCAGTTGAAGCGACAAAGAAAAAAACTACTCCTACAAGATCTCCAAAAAAAATCAGTTGATATGACAAAGAAAACAAAAACCACTCCTACAAGATCTTCTCCAACAAAATCAGTTGATGCGAGAAAACAAAATTTATTCCTACAAGATCTTCTCCAAGAAAATCAGTTGAAAGAAAGCTTGACGAAGTATGTTTTAATATTACCAAATATTCTCTTGCTATTATAACAAAAATTAACCACCTCACAAGTTTCATTTGATTACTTTCTATTTATTACATTTATAGTTAGCCAGATTATTACATTTATGGTTGATTTTTGTTACATTCGTGGCCGACTCTTATAACATTTATGAGTGATACACACGTGAAGTGCTATATGTCATGAGAACTTTTTTTTAATTTTTAAAACTGGCTCGGTTTATGTCATAATGTCACAAATCTTTTGGCCACTCAACGAATGATCTTCCTTGGACATCAAGTATTTTTTAGTACTGTTTCAATATTTATGTTAGGGTGCTGGCTAATTATATCTATGAACTTGGTGCCTTGACACCAGCTGGAGAAATAATAGAGCCTGCAGCGCAAGCCAAAGAAAACACAGCGGGATCTCCTCTCAGTTCAACTTCTTTAGGTTTTATCGTAAATGATTTGTGGGGTGATGCCGTAATTCACAAAGAGGTCCTAGGAAGCAACGGCTGAGCATATATTTCAAACTGAAGAAAAAAGAGCCAACCCATCATAGTGGTGATGTAGAAGGTCTGATTCTTCTATCTCAGGCACTCGCTGATCTCATGGTTCTTGATTGGAAAGTTGTCCGAAACAAGCCACACTGTTGGTGTATAGTTAGTGTGGAGGCATGGAGCTCAATAACTCTCAGAGTATCCACCAACATTGTTATTGACCAGGAAAGGAAGAGTGGAAACTCATTCGTCAGCATAAAAGCACACGAATGTCAGAAGGATTTGAGTAACATCCCTAGATTTTGCAGTATTGTCCTCACTGGGTCTCTCCATGTTGATTGACTGAGAAGCAAGAGTACCGTCCCTCCCAAGGCAAGTGTTGTATTGTCACGCAGACGCAGTCACTAAGCTTGAATATTCAAATTGCGTATTTATCCTGCCTAATATGCCGGTCATGGCAGAGAGTAAAGGACAAGTTTTTGTTGATGAGCAAGAGATTATTCTGCAGTTACGATGGGTTTGGAGAGCCAGCAAGCAAAAAGCCAGAGCACACGTTACCTTCAGATTAGTTAATCGCAATTTGGAGCAGATCTGTTGATTATTTCCGAAATTATAGCACTTTGCGTGGAGCTGGTATGTTTTCCTTGTAGCCAGCCTTTACCTCTTCTTTAGTGTATAGAACCTACAAATCCAGTACGCAACAAAATGACACTTTAACTGGCCAGGACCGACAGGGAGATGTTCAGTTAAAAGTATGTTAGCTGTGTTTGTTATATTTTGACTTCTGGGCAATCTTAGTTCGATAATAGAGTTTTTAAATGTAGCAGCTGGTAAAGTGTCAGATTCAATCAGAAACAGAGGAAATTCTACGGAAAAATAAACCATGACATGTTAACACAAAGAGATAATGGCAACTAACGCCTCTTCAGTCGAATATCGACTACTCATCCCATTTTGTCCACGTTATTGATACACTAAGTCTGAGCCACCTGTGACATAATAGAACAACTAATGTACGAACCCTCAACATTCAATAAGTTTAACAGTAAATAACCAATGGAACATTACAGACCCTGAAGAGAGCCATACTTGAATTCTTAAGTTGAGAAATTGAGACAAGAAATTAGTACATCACTGATATGTACTCAACAATAAGCAAATGCAAGATAAGGATATAATAATTGTAAAAGCAGCTGACAAGTGAGGAGCCACAGTGAGACACAAGTGACTACATAATAGAAGCAAAGCATCAGCTAAGCAATGAAGAATATTAAAAAATAGAAAAGGATCCAACCTCTGAACACGAACAGTCCATTAAGCAATGCATTAACAATATGTTACACCATGGTGACTTAAGAGAAACATATTGGCTGACTATTGTGGTCTACAGACCCAAGGACTCCAATCTTCTACATGCTCCTCAAGATCTACTAGCCCAACAGCCAGTTGGTTCTTCCGTTAACAGTCATACAGCCAAATTATCAGCCTATGTAGCCGAATTTCTAAGACCCTTGACAAGGAAGCTACCTTCCCACATATGGCACACTACGGTCTTCATTAAAAGATTACGAAGGTTGGGAAAAGTACCTGAAAGTTGCATTTTATTCACACTGAACAATTCCTTTAAGACTATACAGTATTTATTTGGAACAAAGCCAACACCCTAAACTTTGAACGTGTGGAATTGGCATACACAAGAATGAAAAATAAATCAAAAACACGTGTCTATAGGCCAAGAACCCATTTGTTACAAGATTTTTAACTACCATAAAACCTAATACGTAGATTTAGCCAGGGCTGAAAGCAAAGCTCTCGATAATATTTATAGGTTGCTCAAAAAAAAAAATACTAACCTGCAATGCTAAGCAGCAAAGGCAATGAGAACGGTGAAAAAACTACAGAGAAACTCATTGAGAGCGAGGCCATATACTAGGTTCATATTTGACACGCATCCTGCATACTGCTAGGATCAGCAATGTCATTGTTGTACTGTGTGATGAAAGAATGAAAGATGGTAGATTTTAGGCTACATGAAAGTAATGTGAAAATGAAATAATCAGCATGTCACAAACATGGGACAAAGAAAAATCTGACTCCCTGGCAGAAAAGAAACCAATAAACCATGAAATTCAAGCAAATAGTTTCATGAACCACGTTGAAAGCGACTTGATCGATTTCAGAAGCTTGGCATGTCAATGTAATGAGAAAACAGACACATGGCTTCTTCATGTATTTGGCCACTTTTCAAAGTAGTCGTGGATGACTCCTCTCACAGGCAAACAAAGTCCTCAAGTGAGTGCTGAATTAGAGAAACTGTTTTATATGTTTGGCTTTCTTAAAAGGCTACATTCAGACAATGTGGGTTAATTCAAAAACAAAAAACTGGAGAATCTTTGTCAAACCCACAAAATAAAATTTGTACATGGTGCACCCAGAAACCCATCTGCTCAAAGTCAAGTAGAACGAAACAACAGTACTATCAAAGCTAGGGGGTAAGTGCAAGTTTTTAACAAGACTGCAGACCTACAGTACAAGTTTCCTGTGAGAAGGGGGACTGGGACTGGGGCAGACTAACATTGAGCACCAGTAAATTGTCCATAGCACCCCTTCAAACTTTTAGAAATTAAAGGGAAAATTCGAAAATGTACAGGATGTGGTGGCGAACTTAGGGACGGACCAGATCCACTTCTGGAAGTAGATCTAGATCAAAGAATGTGTCTTTATCACAAACAGGATGATTAAGTCTGGATTAAAAATGCAGAACTACTGGAAGAAAACTTTTGAGAATAAGCAACTTCATCTGTATCGCTATTGTTCCGTGGGGCAACATCCAAGTTTCAACTTTGTAAGTGTTCAATGTCTATCCTCTACACCTTGAATGCTGCACATCTTCATTTATTAAGAAGAGGCTTGACCAAGCATGTTAAGTTTCTGCAACTTTGAAAGTGTTTGAGTGTCTACGCCCTTTCCAATGAATGTTCCAGACCATCATGTATTAAGGGAAAGGCTTGCTCAAGCACCTTAAAGGCAAGGATTTATTTTTGTCTCCAGCACCTGCAAAGACTTTTATTCTAAAACTGCTGAAGTTTTTTGAGAAAATTTATTTCAATGTTTTACTGATGGGGTCACGTGACGTGACGTCACAATGACATTCAAAAGAATTTTCAAAATGTGGTAGGAATGGTTTTGTAAATAATTGAAAAGATACCAAACAGTGTCAAGTGACCTGTTTTGCTTAATTATTAATTCGATAAAAATGAATGTCAACTGTATTTCATGCGAGGAACAGAGATACAATAAGAGAAATACTGTATTTATTTTTACAGGGTGACATCTTGCCACCCCATTTTTATTTTTCTTTCCTTGACTATAATGGGTCAAGTGACAAACATCTGGTTTCTTGCGTGATACAAAAAGCAAGGCTTCCAATTTTTCTAAGGTTTGCAAATTTTAGAAGTTTTTAAATTAATTTTCACATGGTTTTTATCATTTCAACATATTATGCATATTAGCCTCAACCTATCAATGCCTCAACACGCTTGAGTGATTTATACATTTGTACGTTTTATTTGATGACATAAATAGTTAGGTTTACTTCAGTGAATTATCTAAATTTGCCATCATAAAGGTCACATGATCGAAAGCTACAAAGGAAAAAGTAGTTTATTCCTGTTGCAATTTATGAACTTCTTATTAATGCTTGGAAAGACCTGTTAGTCAAATGCAGTTGACATGTTCGATTAAAACTAAAATTTCACTGGTGGATGGATGTGCAATATCAGGTTGTAGGCTCCTAAACTAGCTTGAAAGTATGAGATTTAACAATGGTTACCCTGTGATGTGGACAGATGGACGGTCGCATGGTCACCTGATTACCAAAATTTATTGGATCAATAGATAACCAAATTTTTTACGTCTGGGCTTCTTGCTTGGAGTTCCGCTATAAATCTTCTGGTTGTCTGAATGTTATTGTGGTCAGGACAATTGTAGAACTTATTTTTGGTTCATGTCCTGTCTGCTTTCTGTCTATTGAACAACAGTGGCTTGAAAGAGTTTAATCTAAAAACACACTAGAAGAAAAATGTTGTCAATGTAGATTAACAGAGCTAAATGCATGTTAAGTTTCACATTATACTGTACTATTTATATATTTCTGTCATTTTGTTCTTTTCTTAACAATAATTATAATATATTGACTCATCTATTGATATATTATTAGTTTTCAAAGGTTTCCCTTATAATTCAACGATATGTTTCTGTCAATATCAATGCCTCGTTAGACTGCAAAACCGTCCGTATTTTTCCGTATTCAAGTACGCGCGAGCAGTCAAACAAAAGGTCTGGAATGAGGCTGAAAACAGAGAGCGAGACTGGGGAGAGACGCTAAAAAAACGCACTGTCCGTTTTGCATACATTATATTCGTTCTAATTACCCGCTTCTCCCACCCACGGGCAATTCCCATTGGCTAAATTTCTATGCAAGCTGTCACCAAGCTGTCAAGTAATGTTTTCAACAAGTCATTCACGTTGTTCCCTACCGTGATGAATTGCTAAAGCTTTCGCTGTGAAATGACAGAGGATGTTGATCGTCTGGATTTACTCGCAAGAATTGGGATTTTCTTTTAAATCGGAGCAGAGGGATGCCTTGGAGTTGCTACTCAGGAGAAAGGATGTTTTCTGTGTTCTACCGACAGGATTTGACAAAAGCCTTACTTATCGGATGTTTGTTCATGCACAGAGTTCTTCAAGTTCCGTGCAACGGCCGACCGTCATTGGTAACTCGCCTGGCTAAAAAAGCGGGATCGGTAGGAAACACACGACTTTTACCTCACGCAAACATGCCGCTTGTTCTAATGAATTGTTTTCTCTGTCGAGTAGATTATGCTTTGGAGGAAAACGTTTTGACTGAGCAAATGTGAATTTCTGGCTATGGCTATATTTATCATTTTCTTCTAATGCTTCCTTTCAATATATTTTCTCAGTGCGATGCCAATGTTCCTGAGATAGTCCCCCAAGAATACCCGGGAACATCAACCCAGTTGCCAAAACCAGAAGATTTGGAGCCCTTTCAGCACCCAGCAACCTTGTCCACACAACGATACATTCTTGGGGATCGCTTCCACAGCGGTTAAAACCCCCATAAGTCACCGCGGTGTGTGTACCATGATATTGACAAGTGCCGTCAAAGCCTGACAATTAAAACCAGCTACCAAGAGATAGAGAACTCTTGCAAAAATCAGTGGAAGTTGCCGAGTCCATGTGCACAGTCCTTTGGAATGCACTTCTTATTTACCTACCTCATGACTTTTTATCACGAGGAAAATGTGAAAGATCTACGGATAAAACTTAAAAAAATCCAGCAGGTTATTTTCGGCCCTAGTCGATCTTAAGGTAGTTGGAACTCAGGCTAGTTTGGTATGGCGTAGCCTGTGCCACATAGTTTGACATTGGGCCCAGTTTGACATCATTAGATTTGATGAAATGGCCCTGAATATCAAATGAATATGGAAAAGCACTTCAGAACTTGTGATTGATTGATCTACCTGGAAGATTTCTTCTCACGTGCGGGGATTGATAGCGTCACAGCTTTCTTTGTGCAACACAAAGAAAGGCTGTGAGCCAGACTAGATTGATGCCTCAGGCCGACACATCATTAAAACTTGACTGAAACCGGAAAACTGGCACCCAGGCAGGGTGTGATTGACCGCACGCCAGGCACACTGTTGTCCTTTATCATCTTGTCTGTTCCTTTTTGCAGAAATGCTCCTTTTTATGAATCTACCAGAGGAAATGATATTGTCTATCTTTGAGTACATTGCTATCACTGAAAGGATCAAGTTTAGAGGTGTTAAGAAGAGTTGGGCAAAACTTGTGGTATACCAAGCACTGCTCAAAAATCTTGATTTTTCCATGGTTACTGAGTCTTTTCAGGAACATTACTTGGACATCGACTTGTCCAATTCCACTCATGTCATTTTGCTTACACTTTTCCAGTGCGACATTAATGGCTACGCAACGCTATGAAGGAAAAGTTTAAATGAGGAGTCACGACAGAGCAAATTCCAAACTCTAAAGAAACTTACTGTCATACGTACTGGATTAGACAATGTTAACTTATTCAGATTCTACAAGGCATGGAGAACCTGGAGTATATAGATCTCTTTGAAACAAGACAAAGGGGATATGTGGGCAAGAGTATAGTAGAGTTTGCCTCTCACTTGCTTCATTATTTACAGTTTCCTCATGGAATGTATTGAAATCGTGATGAAGTTGAGCTAGTTCTGGACAACTGCAAAACTTTGGAAACTACTTCCATTGAAAGGTCCATGTCGCGTCACGATCTAATGTGATCGCTACTCTACCAAAGAAAATTGTGCAACATCAAGAGAACTTTTTTGACTGTGGACACTGACTACGAACAATATGCGTTTGAAGAATATGGTAGAGTATTTGACAATGATGGTTAAAGACATGGCTGCGACGAAGAAACTAAGTCCGATATTGTCTATGTGAGACACCAGCGAAAGAAGAAACAAAAATTATGTTCAAATGCTGTAATGTTATTTAAAAAAACCTTGTGCTCTTAAAATGGTGATTCACCTTTAAACTGATGTTGTAGTACTCGATCCTTGTCAAGTTCCATATTCTCTACCTTAACAAATCAACAATATCAAAGCACTTACAAGAATCAAAGTGCACTGTCAAGAACACGAATAAATCTACTGACAGCTATGCACGTCATTAAAAGAGCAGACACTGCCTTGGGTATCTTTCCTTTTCCTTGGCTATTCTTGGACATACAGTCCAAAGAAACTTTTTTGCCAATTCACATGCTAGTTTGCATGTAAGCAGAAGGCAACTGCTGCTGTTCTCTATACCAGAGTTAAACTTGATAGCACAAAATAACTATGATTTTCTTAGCAATAACCACTCTGAAACAGCTGCATCATCTTTTCTCTTTAGGTAGAAGTCAGTGTTAAGCTGAATCAACAGGTCGTCTTTCATTTGCCTTCTTCTGTAGGACTAGTTGCTTTCCCGAAACTGGGAAGGTGGCAGAATCTGCACTGTGAAAGTGAAAGTGTCGTTTGAATTTTTTTCTATTACAAACTTATGAAAGACCTGTTAAATAAGACTATTTAGGCAACACTAACCATGTGTTTGAACATTTAAGAATAGAAAAGAACAAAGGATAGATCGCAAGAAACTCTAAATGCACCACTACAAAAACCACTACACTCTAAATGCATCAACTACATGAATGGTGTAGATTATGTGGACTCGAAGTGAAAAATAATGTCATCCTGGTACAGGTTGGGCTACCAACTGGCTTTCATTCTTATTTTCTTTGAAATGCCCATGTTTTACATCAGCATTTCCCAAACAATGGAGTCATGACTCAGCTCCATTTCATTTGAAATTAACTGATCAACTTCTTTGAACTATTCATTCTACAAGAGGAAATGACGTTCAACCAAAAGTGAAGTGCATAAAAGAAAGTCACACTATCCAGTTCCTCAAAATTTTGTGCATCAAGAGGCCAAAGGCACCATTTAACTTCTATGTTGAGAGTCTATGTCAAGGCTGCTTTGTGGCCTACCATACATTGTGACAACTTATAGGCAAATCACAAAATGGAGGGCACAAAATTTAAATTCACTGACCTGATCTTAAAACTTGCATTTTCCCCTTTTCCTTGTAGAGAAACTTTGATGTCACAAGGTTCTCATTAAGTTTCAAAGTAGAAACACCCAATTTGTATGTAACATGATAAATTACAAGTAGTCGCCTAAGAAAATGTGCACATTAATATTTACATGTATTTCTGTAAAGGCTCATGTAAAATTTTACATGAACGTTTCTTTCCTACTTATGGGGAAAGCACCCAGATCAATGAACCCAGTTTAACAACTACCTGATTTAAAAGTTTTTTCTTGAAACAAAATGACCAGCAGAATAACAAAAAATCATGTTATTTCAGAATATCTCAACCTTTTGGTACCTTAAGTAACAAATGAACATTCTTCAAAGCAACAAGAGCCATACTTCTCACCCTATCAATGTCTTTTGTAATTGCATAGAACAATATCCTTCAGCCCTGACAGACAAAGCCTCCTAAAAATTCTCGAGAGGTGACTTTCAATTCAGCAAGTGGTAAAGGAATGACAGCCACCGTTTAGAAAGACACAAAGGAGGTGCTGCTTATCTCCATTGTACACTGTTCAACTGGTTGTGACATTCTGACAATAACACAAAATGATTGTTTTCTGTGAAAAGCATATCTGCCACACCAGCTGTGAAAGATTATAAAGCCAGATCAGCAGTCAGTTATATAAATAGTATCTTGCTTTTCTTTCATGATATCCTTCCATCCTTACTACATCCTGAAGACCAGTTAGAGCTATTATTATCATAAATATAGCAAAAGTATTACTATTATAGAATTATTGTCAATTCCTGTCCTCGCTATTTGCGTGTCGTTTGGATGCTCAGTATAACTCAACGACAAAGTGCTGCTTTACTCTCTGGCTGGCACTATCTACGTTTGAAGTCAAGGCCAACAAACAGAAGAGATCCCACTGCGTTAACGACAGTCACTGTAGTGCAGACCAGAACGCCACAAGCCAAACCGGGTTCCTGTTTTGCCTGTAATAAACCTGGACATTGGAGGGCCCAGTGTCCTTACACTGCAAAGTCAACCACCAGCCAATGACTAGCCACCGGCGATCCAGAAAATTTTCAAGGTGTAGTCAATTCCATTGTTTCAAATAGCTCTAGTGACTTTTCTGTTGATGATCTTTCAAATTCAGATCACCCTGATAAGGCAGTAGAAATAAGGTCGCTGTTAAATTATGACTTTACTTCAGGGCAATGTAACAGCCCTTCGGTTCGTGGTTGTTTGTCTTTGTGCTACCATCAATGGGTGAAATTGGGCACTTCGGGGTTTATATTAAGCGTTGTTCGCGATGGTTATAAAATTCCGTTCGTGACTCTTCCGCCCCCTAAAGTTAGTCCTAACAATCACTCTGCTGTTACCCATAGTCATTTTGTGTCTGAGGCTATTTCCGACCTGTTAAGAACTAAGTGTGTTGAGATTCTGGATCACAAGCCGAATATCGTTAATCCACTTTCTGTCTCCATTCAGCCTTCAGGCAAGAAGAGATTAATTCTTGATTTGAGGCATGTTAATCTGTATGTCTTTAAGCATAAATTTAGATGCAAAGATGTATCCGTTGCCCTTCAAATTTTCTCTCAAGGGTTTTTTCTTTTCAAGTTCGACTTGAAGTCCGGCTATCATCACGTTGAAATTTTTCCCGATCACCATAAATACTTAGCTTTCTCCTGGGATTTTGGCGATGGTGTTGTGAAGTATTTTCAGTTCACAGTTTTACCTTTCCAGTTGTCTTCCGCACCGTATTTGTTCACAAAATTATTAAAGCCTGCTCTTACTTCATGGAGGTGCAAAGGAATTCCCATGGCTATTTTTCTCAATGGTGGGTTAGGGGGTGGTAGCAATTCTATCAAGGCCAGAATCAACAGTTTGACTGTTCGCGCTGATTTGACTAGGTACGGCTTTGTTATTAACGAAGGGAAGTCCCTTTGGGAGCCTGTTCAAGTTATTACCTGGCTTGGCACTGTTTTTGATACTTATCAAGGATTTATTTCGGTTACCGAGCAAAGGGTTTCAAAGCTAAAGAGTAAAATTTTCAAAGTTAGAGATGTAGCCTCTGTGGTAGGCCAAGTCATCTCGCTCACTCCATGTGTTGGAAGTGTAGCCAGAATTATGACACTGCTTTGTACACAGTTGTAAATCAGAAACAGTCATGGAACTCTAAGGTTGAGTTGACTAAAGAAGCTTGTGATGAATTAACGTCAACTCTCTTAATTTTCGTTGCCCCTGGTTGCCTTTTCAACCGCCCGCTAGATTTGTCTATTCTGACGCATCAGATTATGCTTGTAGTTCTTTTATTGAAAATGAGCATAAGATTTTTCATCAAAATTGGAGTTCTACAGAGGGTTCTCAAAGCTCTACTTGGAGAGAGCTTAGGACTGTAGACCTGGCAGTTTCCGCCTTTGCTCCTGATCTTCAGGGTAAAAAAGTTGCTTGGTTTACTGACAACACTAGTGTAGTAAGCATCGTTCATAACAGTAGTAGGGTTGAGGAGCTTCAGTCTCTAGCACTTCCTATTTTTCATGTTTGCACGAGTTCAGGCATTTCCCGTGAAATGAGGTGGATCCCTAGGGATTCTAATCACCAGGCTGATTCTTTGAGTAGAATAATTGATTTTGATGATTACTCTATTAATGATGACGTGTTTCAAAACACCACAAAAAAAATGTTGTCTACAAGGTTTCCATGATGAGGATAGGCAGGTGTAACATGAAAATGTACATTTTGCCTGGAACAGTTCTGGCTATGGCTGTATTTATCATTTTCTTCTAATGCTTCCTTTCCATATATTTTTTCAGTGCGATGCCAATGTTCCTGAGATAGTCCCCCAAGAATACTGGGGGACATCAACCCAGTTGCCAAAACCAGAAGATTTGGAGCCCTTTCAGCACCCAGTAACCTTGTCCACACAACGGTACATTCCGGGGGATCGCTTCCACAGCAGTTGAAACCCCCATAAGTCACCGCTGTGTGTGTATCATGATATTGACAAGTGCCTTCAAAGCCTGACAATCAAAACCAGCTACCAAGAGATAGAGAACTCTTGCAAAAATCAGTGGAAGTTGCCGAGTCCATGTGCGCAGTCCTTTGGAATGCACTTCTTATTTAACTATCTCATGAATTTTTATCATGAGGAAAATGTGAAAGATTACGGATGAAACTCAAATAAATCCGGCAGGTTATTTTCAGCCCTAGTTGATCCTAAGGTAGTTGGAACTCATGGCATGGCGTGGCGTAGCCTGTGCCACATAGTTTGACATTGGGCCTGGTTTGACATCATTAGATTTGATGAGATGGCCCTGAATATCAAATGAATACGGAAAAAAACTTGAGAACTTGTGATCGATTGATCTACCTGGGAAATTTTTTACTCACGTGCGGGGATTGATAGCGTCACAGCTATTCTTTGTGCGACACAAAGAAATAATGCGAGCCAGACTAGATTGATGCCTCAGGCCGACACATCATTAAAACTTGACTGAAACTGGAAAACTGGCACCCAGGCAGGGTGTGATTGACCGCACGCCAGGCACACTGTTGTCCTTTATCATCTTGTCTGTTCCTTTTTGCAGAAATGCTCCTTTTTATGAATCTACCAGAGGAAATGATATTGTCTATCTTTGAGTACATTGCTATCACTGAAAGGATCAACTTTAGAGGTGTTTGCAAGAGCTGGGCGAAACTTTTGGTATACCCAGCACTGCTCAAAAATCTTGATTTTTCCATGGTTACTGAGTCTTTTCAGGAACATTACTTGGACATCGACTTGTCCAATTCCACTCATGTCATTTTGCTTAAACTTTTCCAGTGCAACATTGATGGCTACGCAATGCTATGTAGGAAAAGTTTAAATGAGGCGTCACGACAGAGCAAATTCTAAACTCTAAAGACACTTCCTGTCATACGTACTGGATTAGACAATGTTAACTTATTCAGATTCTACAAGGCATGGAGAACCTGGAGTATATAGATCTCTTTGAAACAAGACAAAGGGGATATGTGGGCAACAGTATAGTAGAGTTTGCCTCTCATTTGCTTCATTATTTACAGTTTCCTAATGGAATGTATTGGAATTGTGATGAAGTTGAGCTGGTTCTGGACATCTGCAAAACTTTGGAAACTATTTCCATTGAAAGGTCAATGTCGCGTCAAGATCTAATGCGATCGCTACTCTACCAAAGAAAATTGTGCAACATCAAGAGAATTTTTTTGACTGTGGACACTGACTACGAACAATATGCGTTTGAATAATATGGTAGAGTATTTGACAATGATGGTTAAAGATGGCTGCGACGAAGAAACTAAGTCCGGTTTTTTTTTTATGTGAGACACCAGTGAAAGAAGAAACAAAAATTATGTTTAAATGCCGTAACATTATCCTGTGTAGCTGCAAGACTAGGTAAGCTGAGATAAAATCGCATCCAGCCTCTGAACTGTATTGTTTTGTTTCTAAATCAAAGAAAATTAAATTACAAGAAGTTAAAACTAAATTTCAATTTAACGAGAAATCAATCCTTTTTTTTTGAAAAATTGCAGAATTTAAGAGTGACACAAAAATTTTGGTAATTTTGGCCAGGTGTTTGCTGTGCAGGGTCTTATACCCTGACCCTATTTCAGGATGAAACATACAAAGATTGGTCCCCTATTTATGACCCAAATCTAAAAAACGGCACCCTATTCATGGGAAAAACAGATAAGAATGTCGAGAAAAGTTTAATTTTATATCGTTTTAGTAATACAAGTACACATTAGTGCATCATGCATAGAATACTTAACAGCTCATAAATTACTTTTTGTCCAGCTGTGCATTTCTGCCCTATGCTGGTACAATCAAGCACCCTATCTCACGATCACAGGTGCAAAAATGATATCCTCAACCCAGCTGCACATACCTATATAACCCATATATGGGAGTCCCACCTCCATGATTGGCCCAAGAAATCCCGACTTGATAACTTTCCATGACCATCTACCCACTACAACGACCGTACTAGCTTCCGTCCTCGGTGCGACCCTTGTGAAAAGTTTGACTTTGTGCCCGTTAGGCCACTCCTTTATGCATTTAAAAGAGATCGAGAACCTTAGCAAATGACTTCAAATTCAACTTGTATTATACACCTATTTAAAAGAAGGTTGTCAGAGAGAACGGCCAATGGCAATTGTCAAACGGAGATTGTACAACCAAAAGGAACTGTGGGTTTGAATATTGGTAGTAAATAATCAACTACCTAATCTAAGCTAGTCGATGCCGGCTCCATTTACAACGAGCTTCAGATTTGTCATAGACAATTTCCAGTTTCACGTGGTTTGAGCATCCAAAACCTATATTGAGTTCACTTCCATGCACCTGGAACTAAAGACTTTTCAGAGAAAAATTTGAAAATCTTAAACCAAAGGAAACAAGCAGATATTTATGTATCGTTACCAAGTTTAGCTCCAGATAGCATTCAAGGACTGTATGAAATTTTGAAGACAACTGCTACGTGCAAGGGACAAAGGCACAGAGGAAATCATAGAGGTGTATTCCTCAATTAGTGGTATGATTGGCAAACCCTTCACCGAGCAGAAGACCCCAGTGCTTAAAAATAGATCATGAAGAGTGAAGCTTACTACAGATGGCGAAGAGATCCACAATATTACTAACGTACAGAGCCTAAGGAACTCTATGAGTATTTAATTCAGCTCTTAACATGTTCCCTTACCACTCCTTTCTTGTTAACTGGCAATGGGAACAACCAGATTCTTGTAGACCTTTCCCTTGATCAAGCTGTGGGAATTCACGATTACTCCAAAAGTTACTCTGGTTGTTCACACGACAAAAATTCAATCTGAATAATTCATTTAACATAAACAAAGCTGGTCTCCACATCAGTATTAGCCACAGGCACTCAAATGAACAAATGTATGGTGTTCATAGTACAGAGGAGGAACCTGTAATCTGCAAAGAACATCTGTTCCTCATTTTAAAGATGTAACAAAAGATCATGACTCTGTCCTTCACATTGTGAAGTTCATATCGGTTGATAGATGTTAAGATTGTAGTGTATATGAAGAACCCTCTTAGCTTTCCCTTGATCCCTCACTTAAAAAAACCTTGTGCTCTTAAAATGGTGATTCACCTTTAAACTGATGTTGACATTGTATTCGATCCTTGTCAAGTTCCATATTCTCTACCTTAACAAATCAACAATATCAAAGCACTTACAAGAATCGAAGTGCATTGCCAAGAACACGAACAAATCTACTGACAGGTATGCACATCATTAAAAGAGCAGACACTGCCTTGGGTATCTTTCCTTTTCCTTGGCTATTCTTGGACATACAGTCCAAAGAAACTTTTTTGCCAATTCACATGCTAGTTTGCATGTAAGCAGAAGGCAACTGCTGCTGTTCTCTATACCAGAGTTAAACTTGATAGCACACAATAACTATGATTTTCTTAGCAATAACCCCTCTGAAACAGCTTCATCATCTTTTCTCTTTAGGTAGAAGTCAGTGTTAAGCTGAATCGACAGGTCTTCTTTCATTTGCCTTCTTCTGTGGCACTAGTTGCTTTCTCGAAACTGGGAAGGTGGCCAAATCTGCACTGTGAAAGTGACAGTGTCCTTTGAATTTTTTTCTATTACAAACTTATGAAAGACCTGTTAAATAAGACTATTTAGGCAACACCAGACAAAGAGAAGGTCCTGAATGCTGCAATTGTGGAAGCAGTAAAGCCCATATTTCAGAGGCTGAGTGATCCTGCACTGTTAGCAAGGTGCAAAACAGGAAAGACCCAAAACCAGAACGAGTCCCTCCATGGAGTCATTTGGGGTCTCAGTCCTAAGGAGGACATTAAAGGACTTGCCATAGTGAAGCTTGCAGTGCATTTTGCCATCTGCCTTTTCAATGATGGTGAAATTTCTGTCACAAGAGTGCTACAAACACTCGAGGTGCTACCAGGCATCTTTCAGGAGCTTGGCATCAGACGGGTAGACAGCACAAGGTTATACTATGAAGAGCGAAAAACCACCGAAGGCTTCAAAAAAAAGGAGAACAGCTCTAAAAAACAAGAAAAAGGGGTTTGAAAAGAAAAAAAAGCAAAAAGGGGCCACAACATATGGAGCAGGACAATTCTAGATGTAACAACAGATGTAAGGAACCACTGTTCTGGCCATTTTACCTTTATACTGTTTTTATAGTCTGTTTTCTCAAAACACGGATTTTAGTTCTACGAGTCACAAAAACAGTAATAACTCCAAAAGTATTGCTTCTATCTTCATGAAATTTTGAGTGCAAATTGCATTTGATTTGAGCTGTGTTCTGTAGTAAAATACACCAGATTGGTGCACTGAAAGAAAATTCTGAATTTTTGTAGTTTGTGATCCTAAGTGAATGCCCGTGGTTGACAGTACATCAGTCATTGTTGTGTTTTTAATAGTTCAGAACACAGCTTTAACATTTTTTAGCATCATTGCAAAGTTTCATGGCAATCAGAGTTTTCATTGACAAGTACCGAGTTTTTGTGCATGTGCACGTACGCCCTTATGGCTACCTACAACTGTATATTACTGATAACCTAGCACCTTATCAATTCACGGAGTGACCATGAGTTGGACATTCAAGTTAATTACATGGACGAAGGATTCATTTGATACCAAACAAAATCCAGGTTATTACTTTTCTGGGCTTTGCACACCTACGGAGATTTCGCTCAATTTTTGCCTTATTTTCGCATATTTGCCACCTTAAATAAGACTATTTAGGCAACACCAACCATGTGTTTGAACATTTAAGAATAGAAAAGAACAAAGGATAGATCGCAAGAAACTCTAAATGCACCACTACAAAAACCACTACACTCTAAATGCATCAACTACATGAATGGTGTAGATTATGTGGACTCGAAGTGAAAAATAATGTCATCCTGGTACAGGTTTGGCTACCAACTGGCTTTCATTCTTGTTTTCTTTGAAATGGCCATGTTTTACATCAGCATTTCCCAAACAATGGAGTCATGACTCAGCTCCATTTCATTTGAAATTAACTGATCAACTACTTTGAACTATTCATCCTACAAGAGGAAATGATCTTCAACCAAAACTGAAGTGCATAAAAGAAAGTCACATTATCCAGTTCCTCAAAATTTTGTGTAACAAGACGCCAAAGACACCATTTAACTTCTATGTTGAGACTCTGTGTCAAGGCTGCTTTGTGGCCTACCATACATTGTGACAACTTATAGGCAAATCAAAATGTACGGCACAAAATTTAAACTCACTGACCAGATCTTAAAACTTGCATTTTGCCCTTTTCCTTGTAGAGAAACTTTGATGTCACAAGGTTCTCATTAAGTTTTAACGTAGAAACACCCAATTTGTATGTAACATGATAAATTACCGGTAGTCACCTAAGATTAATATTTACATGTATTTCTGTAAAGGCTCATGTAAAATTTTACACGAAAGTTTCTTTCCTACTGATGGGGAAAGCCCCCAGATCAATGAACCCAGTTTAACAACTACCTGATTTAAAAGTTTTTTCTTGAAACAAAATGATCAGCAAAATAACAAACAATCATGTAATGTCAGTATATCTCAATCTTTTGGTACCTTAAGTAACGAAAGAACATTCTTCAAAGCAACAAGAGCCATACTTCTCACCCTATCAATGTCTTTTGTAATTGCATAGAACAATATTATTTGTAACAAGGGACGTTTTAAATGCTGACCAGTGAAATGCTGTGTCTTCAAACATCACTGCACCCATCAAAGTCACAGTCTGTTCATTGTCCACCAAGAAGACGGGCAAAAAAACAACACTTAATTTCCAAAATGTGAAGGTAAAGTGCCTATTTAGTCCCCAGAAAGATTAGATAAAATAATTTTCTGCAAGATGGTGGATTGCTACAACTGCCCAGGAAACCATGCAGCAGTGGTCTAAGTAAAGGAGAGGCAACCAATGGTCAAATTCCACCTGCATCAACACCAGGAACAACTCCAACATGTTCGTTAACTAATACGTAATAACTGACTGTTAGGTTATTATGTTTTGATAATGAGTGATAGCAATCAATTCAAAATGATTATCTGTACCATCAGTTGCATCTACTCATGGACACTTGTGCACATATAGCAGGTTCAGGGCTTTAAACTTGAAAATATTTTCACGCATACATGATGTTAACACCCTCAACTGTAAACTCAGTTCACTCATACATGGAGAGCCCAAAAAGCATGAGATATTCCTTGGTGAAGATAATGAGTATTTATGTATTTAATACATAAATACTCATTAACATCCCGCATTAACATCCCATCAAAAATTGATGCTCTACATGAAAAAGCAATCATGGACAACTTTTTTAGCAGTGTTGCTTTATGCAAAAAAACTCAGGAATTTTGGCACTTTTACTGTAGGAACTCAAAGGTCTAACAGCAAAAAATATCCTCCAGCCCTGAAAGACAAAGCCCTCCTAAAAACTCTCAAGAGGTGACTTCCAATTCAGCCTGTGGTAAAGGAATGACAGCCACCGTTTAGAAAGACACAAAGGATTTTATTTTGATTTTATTTGTCCCCATAATTCAAGTTTATTCTTTGCTACTCCTCAGATATATGTTGCAGCTGATAAGAATAAGATTTACAGCCCTGTCCTGCTTTGAAACAAACATTTACCAACATGTATTTTACGAGGTCGTACCCATGCTAACAAAACAGTCACCGATCGGCAAACAAAATTTGTAAACAAACATCTTATTACTGTTCTCTCAGTTCCCCTTATATAAACCCAGAAATACCTATAAATAGCGCCTGACCGGTGACAAAAACACACAACGTATGAGTATAAAGATTATGCTTAACTGAGCATAAATTTCAATTGCTTATCAGCAAATGAACAAATTCATTCGCGTTGCATCGGGTCAGTGTTCCACAAAACAAATGTTATCAAGTAGTACACATAAAGAAACTATATTATTAACAGAATATTCAGGCAATAATTTATTTTAAAAACATCAATTCTTAAACATATACGATCGTAAAGCAAAGATGCAAGGAACATTTCAAGTGTACCAGATCGGTGAAGATCACGCGGCCTGTTGCGGTATAACTACAGGTCGGAGTCAAAAATCAAATCAAAGTTGAACGAACTCATGCCTTTAACCACTTTCCAAGTGTCGTGTATTCTTTTCGTATGCCACACACTACTCCTAAAACCATACCAGATCGATAGGCTAAGCTTCTCTATCTCTAGAGACTCTTGAGAATGTCCTGTTGCCGGACAGCCACGATGCTCTTCTGAACCTCCATGATCAAAACATTATTTTTTGCATCTTCTTAAAACATAACCAGTCAAACGACACAACCACAGGTTAATCACCACTACCGAAGTATAACTAGACCAGCCAAAGCGACGGATGTCCGAATAAAACGAAGGATTTTCAATGATTGTACCGGTAATGGCGATTTCAAATTTAGTGTTGACCCGACAAATTTATTCTGAAGAGACAAACGGCGCGCATGCGCATTATCGTGAACCAGTCCCTTTAAAGTAAGCTACAGCTGCACAACTAACATAGCCAACATAATCAAAAACCACAACCGGAAGATATTGAATGAATGTGAAATAACCAACAACTGAAAGAGGTAATTGCAGAAACAAGGACCTTTGACCTCTTGATGGAAATTGTCTCAAAAATAACATCATCTACAAAGCCACAGGCACAAAAGCATCCAGAACTACAAGTAAATACATGGCCATGACAGAAAATGACTTCCAAACAAGATTCAACAACCACAAACTTCCTTTTAGTGTTGTGAAACATTAGAATGCTGATAATTATATTTTCTTATTTCATTAAATTTTCAGTAGTTGATTAAGTAAGCTATTATTTCACTACAGCTAAAAGAGACATTTACATCACAATAGGAAATATTGTGGGATAAGATAATTAGAATTAATCAATGTTGTATTCAATCGGGTATTACTAGCTTAACTGCACATGAGGATTAGTACCATAATTCAAAAGTAGGTTGAGTTTGATCACCTGGGTGAATGAAGTCCTGAATAGGACTGTTGTTCTTGACAGTGACTGATGTTTCAAAAATCTGTGCGGTAGTCATCTTCAGAGTCAAAGTGAGTTGATAGTTAAAATTAGTGCCCACAAATCATTGTTAAACGTGAGCAAAGAATTAAGACCCCATTTGATATTGTGACCATGCCACAATTATGCATCTGGATGTGGACTTCCTTGGTTAATATATGCAGCAGTTTTGTAAAATTTAGTTGGATTGAGATCAATTGTAGATTGGAACATGTAATGTTGAATTGTCAAGAATAAAGTAAGATTTGTACGAAAGTATACAGTCCTCAATTGTTGAACCAGTGTGTGTGGAATCTCTCTCCATCGCAAGTGGGAAATTCTGCAAATTTAGGAACCGAAACCACTCACATGACACAGTATTTTCAAAATACATCTGGGAACTAAGGGACAGTGACAAGGCATATGACATGGCGTATAATCAAGAAGGCAAATGCCTACAAGGGAAACCCATCACACTGCAATTGTGCCCTTCTGAGAAACTCTGTAAACTGTCCTTAATAAACAATCTCAGCTGGTAGCCAAGTGTCCTCATGAGAACAAGTACTTTGCAAGAAATCACAGAACGCACTGCTCTAACCATCCATGAATTCCACATTTCCACTGTAAAACTGGAATGTGTTTTCAGAATTTTAAGTATGATGATCCCTTAGTGCATGAAACTGCAAGTTACAACTCCATTAATTTCCATCCTTTGCATTTGCATTTGTATCGAAATATATTAGGGTTATTCATTTTTTCTGAAAGTTGAAACATGAAAATCAGTGTTCAAATTTTTTTTTTTTAGAAATTGAAAAATAAAAAAAAGGGAAGTCTATGTTCGATTTTCACTTTTTTCTGAACATAGAATAATTAATTTAATAATTTTAATTTTTTCAGAAAAGTCAAAAATGCAAAACCGTGGTCAGTTGTAATTTTTTTTTCTACACTCGAAACAGAAATTAAACTAACCCAGAAATAAAGAAACCCAACCAATCATAATACAATAGATTACCGCGCAATTGCTGTCATTTGCTTCTTTAAATCAGCTTCCATCTTCCTTGCATTTTTCTGTTGCAAGGGAGGAAGATTTTTTTTTCTCAGGAGGAGAAAGATATGTGAAACAAAAATCCAGGTGACAGCAGAGAGATAGGAACAAATGCTTGGAGTAAGTCATGCAACAGATGAGTGTAATCGAGGTGATGCTTTCCGAGTGTTTTCGCAGGGAATGCATGTGGTAACTATGGAAGAACTTCAAAAGCTGATGATGCCCGAACTCTAACATTAACTATTCTGATCACTTTCCAGTTTGATGTGATGGACATGGGGTCCGTGGGACTCCAACAGGATGAACCCTGCCGAAAGCTCATTCTATGATAACGTCAGGTAACTATAGATGATGTAAAAAGATGTTTAACAGCCTATTAAATGTAACAAATATACACTGAACTTGCTGGAATGCTTTATATAATGACATGGTAACATGTCTCCACTGCAACTAGGGGCTTTGTTAAATAAGACAGCATTTAGAGGGAGAGCCTCTCATTGAAGGAGAATGGAAAGAACACATCCCAAAGGTAAAACTGACGATTTGCACTTGTATTGTTGGGGAAACAGGGATGACAGTTATCTTGTATGTCAAAGTGTGCCTGTTTACTCTGCAAACACTGCCCCAAGCTTCAAGTGTAAGTTCCACGTGCTTCTTCCTTTCTGAATCCTCTTTGTAAATTTATATTCCCTTTAGTTGGGTGAAAGCCATGACATCTATATGCAATTCACCTTGGCAATGAAGGTTATTGAAAGGAAATTGTTCCATCAAAATATATATGAAATTTTAAGTATTATCCATCAAAACAATTGCCATACATGTAAATGTTACAATCATTAACTACTTTTATTGATTAGTTTGCAGTACCTGAACAGGAGGAAAATGCCAAACTTAAAACAGGTATTAAACGTTCAGACAAAGTTGATGAAAAGGAGGTAGTTTCATTGTATTCTACCCCTTGGAAAATTATACAAGCCTATTTTTACTGTTAAGACCTTGGATATTAACTAATATTACTCTTTTGCCTTTTCGGGATGACATACCTTCGCTCCGGAACATGACCAAGCAACAGCTGTTGCAAAAGTTTTCACAATTAACTTACAGTGCTCTGTGAACTCTTACTACCAATAATATTGTTGATGAGTGGAGAGAATTAAGCAGTAAGGCAACTCCAAAACTCATTTTGCTCCTTAATAATTGAGTGACACAAGAAATCCGAAGAGAAATTAACCTTGATACATACAAGTATATTATATGTTTCTGCCAGCACTAGACAGCCTCCTATTTCTGTCCTCAGATCTCAACTTTGCGGTTGTCTCTTTGTCAGTCTGTATACGTATGTTAACATTAATTGGGCCCTATTAGCTTGCACCTGATCAGAAGCAAAGTGAAATGTATGAAAGCATTAATTTTATGATTTTGTGAGCTCTACTGAAGGAAGTCCTGAGTTCCTTTGGGAGTTTTCTTGGTGCTCACAGACTTAAATCTGGGAGCTCTCTTTCTTTGACATTCGTTATGTTTATATTTGGGTTTGAAGTAGTTTAGAAAATCAGTCACGAGTGGGAAGGAAAGTTCTTTTATACTTTAACAGTAAGTTACTTATAAGCTTGTCATGTAGGTGTAAAGTTAAGTATTCCAGGAAGAATTCATTTCCCTTGATTCATTGTTTTAATGTTCTTTCATGTGTCAGCCAAGAATTGTTGTGTATCACGAACACAGTTGATGACATCTTGTCATGAGGAGACAATTTATGTTTGAAAGCACCCTAGATAATCAACAGCTAAATTGTTTTCAGTAGATAACCTTCACACTGTAAATCACTGCTTTTTCATATCAGTTTTACTTGCCTCAAATCAGGGCCGCAAAGAGGTTTTCTGTGGCGTGATAAGTTAGTAAGCAAGTAACTGTTATTAAAGTGGTCAAATACTGTACAGTATTGCAAGTATTGCTATTTTGCAGATATTGCCACAAATAAAGATAGCAAAAACAGGAAAACAAAAACACTAAGATACATTAAAAAATATCTATCTACAATATACATGTAAAAATCTGTGAATATGTCAGTAATAAAATAAAATGAAACTATGTACAGTTCAATAATAATAATGAAACTATTTACAGATCAACATAACTGTGTGACGTTAATTTTTTCAAGCGGCTCAAATTATCACCGTAATGTGTGATTGGGTCCGAATAAGCCATGTGAGGCATGATTGGGTATAGCAGCATGATGCGTGATTTACTACTTTCACAATGGATGACGAATGACTTTCCTTTGACATTTCTGTGATGGTTGATATCATTTGAAACTAGAAGCAGAGACATTAAAAAAAGATGGTTATGACACAAACCTCTTGCCCTTTTTCTCGTTCTTCAACCAAACCTCTAATTTCCTCTGATCAAATAATGATAGGATACTTGTTAATGTAGTTAATATTTTCACTACACTGGATATCATTTTTGTAGAACCCACCTTTGTTCCAAATTATCACTTTTGTGACCTATCAGTCACTGTGAAGCGCGGTTTATTGATTCATATGACTGGTTGAACTGAATTCTGTGAATCGTTAAAACTTTTATACATGACCCAGCTCGCCATTAAACAGCAATGGATAGAACCACGAGCAATGATGCAATTCATGACGACAAATTGTCAGTACCAGTTAACAAATCCCATCACAACTTGGCAACATTCAAGGGCCACGTCACAGCATTTATAGACCTGAACACCATGGCCATACAGAAGGGTATTGGGAATAGCTTCCAAATTTACCTTGCCTGTCTATCAAAGAATAACAGGGAATGTGTCGATGCATTTTCCAGTAGGAGTCAAGATTCTTCAGACCACAAGTGGCCAGAAATAGGTCTCTGGGGAAAGGAAGATTAAAGGTAAGCCCTAACAAATGAAGTTTCTTGAAAACCGCAAGTAGTTGGTAAAAATAATAAGAAGCAATGTGTTGAAAGGAAGCATTTTCAAAAAACCATGTATTTAATAAATATACACGTATTAGACCCAGGTGATCATTTGAAAGAATTTAATAGTTAACATCTCTGTTGTCATTATTATCTGTATAAAGCAATAAAACTTCTTCAAAACCTTTCACTGCAGGTTTGTTTCCAGTAATACCATTTTTCCTGTTAAATTTTAGTGACCATCTATCAGAAAGTGACAGCTTGGGTTACAGGCCAAGTGCTGCAGATAGCTCAGAAAGATAAAACTAACATGGGCTTGGAATTTGGAAAAGAACCTGTGAAAAACAGCAGAAGTGTCCAAAGTCCCAAAAGATTAGCAACCAAAGAATATGAAACCATGTACACAAAGCTGTGTGATGGAAAACCAGTGGAGAGGAAACCTGCTGCTGGTAAGTAACTTTCAGTTGTCTATTTCATCAACATT